>JANDJT010000060.1:21936144-21951995 GCA_024331685.1 Stegophilus panzeri | reverse complement strand
TGTGTTGTTTCATTGTAACATTGTTAGGGTGTAACATTGTGTTGTTTCATTGTAACATTGTTAGGGTGTAACATTGTGTTGTTTCATTGTAACATTGTTAGGGTGTAACATTGTTGTGTTGAACGTTTCTGATCACAGTTAAGCGTCCCATTTAAACAGAATTTGGGTGAACAGTCAAGCTAGTGACAGCTAACCTAGTGAGAGTAGCTACTGTGAGGTCGAATCCTGATTCCCTGCTGGAGTTGAGTTACAAGCGGAGTCTCAGACGAAGGGCTGTGGATTAGGCATGCTCATTAGAATATTAGGCCACGCCCTTTAGGACAGTTCTTTAGTAGAGTTCAGCTGATGTTTGATCTTTCACCATATTTCAATCTTATTTAAACTTTGCTAGATGTTTGATATAACAACTGCACTCATCATGTTGTTGGTTCTACTGTAGCAGAAGCTTTATATCCTGTAAAGTGAGCACAGGAGTTAAGTGTCACCTCAACACACACACACACACACACACACACCACACACACTACAAAACACACTGTTTGTCTTCATTATTTGAAGGCACAGCCTCTTGCAGAGTGTTGTGGTAGAAGATTTGAGGAAACTGCGTTCAGACAAAAAACACTCATGACGTCACGTAGGAGACTGCGGCTTCCTGCCACTCACGCTTCACATCGCACTGACAAGAAGAGTGGGTAAATGAACGGAGTCACTTTACTACACGCTCTCTGGTGGGCAAATGTTAACTCGAATTATAACTCTGTCAAGCTTGCTAGCAAAGTAACAACGATGAATGTCACACAATTGAGTTTGTGATTGGCTGATCGGGTTTAAGGGTACTTCCTTCCCTTGTTGATCCAGAGACTCCTGTCACTCGCTAGGTTAGCTTTCCAGTCAGCCATGAAAACTATTGTGTTGTACAATTAACACCAGTAGTGGTGATGTCACATGATCAAGGAGCTTGTTGCGTTTCCATGTGTTCAAAGGTGTATCGGAATCCGGAACGTGTGTATACACCGGAGTGGCATAACAATTCTGAAGCTCATGGCCAGAAAAGTGTACAAAAGATAGCCATGGGTGGAGTTTCTGAGGCTGAAATGCCCCACCCACTTGCTGGAATGTACCATTTGTGCAAATGTTTGGGGGAGGGGGCCGGCGTAAACTTATAAACTAGCAACTTAAAATGTATTAGTGAGCCATGATGGAGATTCGGTGCCACCGAAGTGTGCATGGATCAGTAGTGTTAAAATGCACACACACATACACACACACACAAACTACAGTGTGACTGGAGAATACAGTGATTTGTGTCTCCATTTACCACTGGAAGGTGATTTCTTTTGTTTTACATGGTACTGTGATGGAGAGAGCATGTGTGCACAGGCGTGTATGTGTGTGTGTGTGTTTGCTGACTGAGCGAACTTAAAACTTCATCCATCACATGTACAGTGCTGCAGTGTCTCCTCCTGCTGCAGAGCTTCAGTGAGCAGAAGGGCTATATTGAGTGTATGTGTGTGTGTGTGTGTGTGTGTGCGCGCGCGCGCGCGTCAGGTGAGGTTGTCCTGCCAGATTGATCGAGTGTGTGGGGAGTAGAGTGTGTTGCTGGTTTCCTTGGAAACTCATACTGTATACCAAATGTGTGAATGAGAGAGAGAGAGAGAGAGAGACAGGAGAAGACTGAAAATACATATAGAAATAGAATGAGAGAAACAGGCAGAAAGACAAAGAAAAATAGAAACAGGTAGATGGACAGATATGAAAATGTGTAGAAAAGAGAAAAAAGATAGAGGGACAGAGACAGAAGGAAAGAGGGATAAACAGACAGAAAGCAACTGAGATTGAGACATATGGAGAAAGAGACAGACTGATAGACAGAGAGACAGAAAAAAGGCAGAGAGAGAGAGAGGGAGAGACAGAAAGACATACAGAGAGAGGTGACAGAGAAGGAGGAGCCAAAGAGCTGCAAGCTGATTGGCTGGTAGAAATGGGCGGAGATTCTTTTTTTCCCCCAGCCCCTCTCTCTCTGTTTTTTTTTTTTTTTTTTTTTTTGCTTTCTCTTTCCCAGCCATCCCCTTCCTTTCTTTGTCTGTCTGCTGGAGGGGGAACAAACAGGGTGGAAGAGAGAGAGACAGAGAGAGCGCACGCAAGAGAGAGAGAGACAGAGAGAGAGTGAGACAGAAAGTGGGAGTGAGGGGAGGGGGACAGGGGGTGAGTGTGCAGGAAGAAAGGAAAGAAAGGAAGAATGAAGGAACTGCAGTCATCTGTGTGACACCGTCTGTCTGTCAGAGTAAGTGCTGCCTCTTGTGTGTGTGTGTGTGTGTGTGTGAGAGAGAGAGAGAGAGAGAGAGAGAGTGAGTGAGTGAGTGAGTGTGTGTGTGTGTGTGTGTGTGTGTGTGTGTGTGAGTGGCGGCTGTTTAAAGGGACTGAACTCGGCTGCCATTATCTGCAGGCGTCCGGAAGCGTGTGTGTGTGTGTGTGTGTGTGTGTGTGTGCGCGCGTGCATGCATGCAGGTTCTCTCCTGTGTGTATTCATCACATGCAGCAATATAAAAATGCAAAGAAGATACAGATGATTGCCCACAATGCCGTGTGTGTGTGTGTGTGTGTGTGTGTGTAATATGATAGCAGTGTAATAGTGAATGCAGGAAGTGAGCTTATTACCTCCGCTTATCATGATCCTGCCCTCACAGTGTGTGTGTGTGTGTGTGTATGTGTGGGTGGGGGTGGGGGTGTGAGTGGAAGGAGAAGTTAAAAATAAATATATAATGCAGTACAGTATTTTTTTCACAATATGTATTAAACTATTTAGTTTTTCTCTAAATACTAACACACACACGCACACACAATAGCAAAATAAAATATCGTGAAACAATAAATGTATTTAAATTATCATTAATACATTTTACTATAAATTTAAGTTGCTTTTAACAAATGTAAGGTGAACATACAATACACTGAATACACTGTGGATAAAGTTGTGTGAAGATTGTTGCTAGGCAATTGGGTGACATAGACACCGAACAGAAGCTAGCTAATGGTTGAAGTATCAAAGTGCAGCTAGCATGTCTTCTATACAGGCAGGGGAAAGACACAGTGACAGTGAAAATGTAACAGAAATATCCGGAACGTCAACATTTACATCAGATGTGTAGGTGAAATTACTAGGAAAAGTCTCAGAATTCCTGAAATTACACTGTAATAACACTTAGCATCAAACGCTAAATAAACTTCCATGGCTTCTGTCATTTTGATGCCAACATTGCTGAGCTGTCTGAGGATTAACAACAGTAGCAACAAGGGAGGAGCTTCAAGGTTTTTCTGATTGTACTTTACGCGAATGCATTGAAATTCTAGCTAGCTTGATTGTCTTGTGAGGATTATTTGACTTGAGGTCTGATATACTGTTTACTTGGCAGATGACTATATGATACGTTCCAGGTTTTCCTGAATGTACTCAATGTAGAAAAAGATTCTAGCTAGCTAGAAATCTAGCTAGCTTCCACCCCCCTCCCCTAGCAAAACGGCAGTCATCTGAGGTGAGTGTCCTTGGTCCTCGGTCCTCAGTCCTTCCGCAGTGGCATTATTTCAGCCATTGATAAAAGATTAAGTTCTACCAAAGCTTACTAAGTTAGCTGATATTTACGTTGTACTGTAAATTCCAAAAGTTAGCGAATGCATTTCCAAAAGTCTGCTGCTACACGTGCGTGTGATGTGTTTTGTTGCCTGCATGTTGCGTCCTCGAATCCTTTCAGAGAATCGACGTAGGCGCAGGGTGTCGAAATGAACATCCGGAGTCGCTCCCCCTGAAATCAGTGGGATGTACAGTAAACCTACCCCCTGTCCAATACTCACCCCTAAAATTGGTTTGTTCTGGAAAGTTTTCCTCAGTTTATATATTGGTTTGTTCGGTTTGCCAAGCCTTTCTTCTTCTGTAAATGTTAAACCGGGGCGTGCTGATTTCAATCATCAATTTGACTAAAGACAAAGTGCTTTGCTTGTGGCTTTCGCGTCACACCCTCGCACACATAACAAACCATCCTACACACAGTGAAGCATTTGCAGTTTATGGGGTGGTTCCTGGATACACACTAATGACATAGTCTGAGATTAAAGTCAAAACAGAAACTTTGGTGCAGTACCTGTGTGTGAATGCTGCGATGTTTCTAGGACGTATTCCTATTGGTTTTTTTTACCCACATTCAATTATTTGTACTCGAAGCAGTAGAACAGGAATCCCCGCATGTGTGTGTGTTATTGTGTTTTGTTGCCTGCATGTTGCGTTCTGGTGATGAACTCCCGAGTCAGTCCAAATCCTTGGTAACTCGATCCCCTTGCCCTTGACCAGTGCTCTCTTACTCCTAAATCCTTCTCCATCCCCCCTCTCGTCCTTTCTTTCTTTCCTTCTGGCTCTTGGTTTCCCTGTGTAGTTTTCTCTCTGCTCCGCCCCCTCCCTCTTCTCATGTACTATCGGTTTCAGGAGATTGAGCTCAGTTGTAGATTGTTCTCTTTGTCTCGGTTCAGTCTGAGCTCTCGTAGTCGTCTCGCTGTCTCGCAAAAGTGCAAAGTGAGACAGACATGGATACAGATACCTCAAACTAAGTTTGTATTGATGAACATTAAGAGTGTTTGTGCTCATTACCGGGGATGCCCTGATACAACCCTGGCTATTTTTATCATCTGGGGTTGAAGTTGGATTTAGTAAGTGAAGGAACTCTGCTTCTTTTAGCAGTGTGCGAATGATAATTACCTTCAGATTCTTAGCTGGTATAAACCAGTAACCAGAGCCTCAATGTGCTTATGTCAGTGTAGGTTAGTGTGCATGTATGATCACATCTGCAGCAGAAGTAGTTACTTTTCCACAGGAAATTAACACCACTTCCGTCTCACCTCGTTCCCATACCAACTACACTATGCACCTGCCCACACACAATTTTTCACATACAAATGCAGGGTTGCATTTCACCCCCATTTAAAAAAGCTTTAGGCCACGCCCCCTACCTGAGCCTGATGCTTGAGCTTTCTGAGGAAGAAAGTTACTTGACTGTTTGTAGCTCTGCGATAGCCTTTTGTCCATATTTGTAGAAAACAGGGTGTCATACAGAGTCAGAAAGACATCAGCCAGTCTGTTTGAGATGCTAAACAGCTGCACAATTAGTGCATCATGCTAAACTGGAGGCTGTGAGTTTCCACTACTTTCCACTATAGCGCTAAAGAAGCAAACTTTAAACACAAAACATGCCTCAGCTGATCAGCTACATTTGGGGTTTTTGTAACGAAACAGCAGGATCTTAGAATCATGAAGAGGGAGGACGTGTCCGCAAAATTGTGCGTGAAATAGATCCAGTTTGATCTACTGGTGATTAGTCGACCATTTTTTGGCTTAACATGTGTTCATTTTGCACTGTCTGTATATCTTAAAACTATGCAAAGGACACCACATTGTACGATGCTTGTAGTTTAGATCTAGCGCACGAAAAAGCTAGGGGTCTTAGGGAGCCCTTAAAGGTTCTAACTCTGCAACAAAGGATTCCCTTTCAAAAGCACTTCCTTTAGGATGCTGCGAACCATAAATTATCCATATAGATCTCAAGGAACTTTTTAAGGGTATATAATCAAAAAGCCATAATGTGTTAATGCTTAATTTGGGAGACGTTTTAGTGTGTGTGTATGTGTGTGTGTGTGTGTGTGTGTGTGTGTGTGAGAGAGAGAGAGAGCGAGAGAGAGAGAATGTGCAAGACAGAATCTTATTGGTTGGCTGTTGGTGTTACAAGGGGAATGTGTGAGCTTGCCACTTACTGTACAAGCAGAACTCTTCACAGCATTAAATAGGAAACTAGGAAAACACACACACACACACTCACACACACACACACATAAACGCATGCCGTGGCCTCATTCCTCTCATTCTTCTCCTGCTGGTCCGTCTCGCCTCCACACTCTGATAATGTCTCTGACACAGCAGTGACATTCATGCGCTTATCAACTCATTGCACACACACTTCAGAAGAACTTGTGTGTGCGTGCGTGTGCGTGCGTGTGTATCTGTTTCTTGTCATGGTTTGACTCATGATCGGAAGGGTTTGGTGGTGTGGTTTTGTGTGGTGCATTTGGTAAAGAAGTGGGGGAAGCGAAAAGAGAGAGAGACGACGAGCTAGAGAGGTTTTCCAGAATAAACACAGCTGTGTGGGTATAACAAACTTGACTACATACACCCACAACCGGGCAGTGCAAATGACATGTATGTGTGTGTGTGCACGCTCTATTTTGGTTCCAGTTCCACTTCCAAACAATGGCTTACTGTTAACGATTTTCCTCTTGCTCCGTTTCAGGACTGGAAGTGAAGTCAGGTGCTGTTGTTGTGGTGTCACACTTCTGCACTGGAGGGATTCCCACACACACTAGTGTGGTGAGTTTTTATTCGCAGAGTGGATGCTCACTTCCCTGTTCTGAATGTGTAGTCTGCAACAACATTCTCCGTGTGTTGCCTCAGGCTGGATGTATCACACAGAGCACCAGTATTCTGGCCGGTACTCATGGGACTCCTTCCCCTCTGGCGGTTCCAGCAGGGCTTCATGGGCTCCCAGCTCCAGCCGCCACTTTCCCCCTCCATCCAGGTATGCTTTCTAGTTACCAAAATACTGTTATTCATACACCACTTTACTCATGTACCTTCTCGCTGTACGCACAAAGGGGTAGTGGTGGAGGGTACCAGTCAACCCTGAGCCATGCGTCAGGAAGGAACTATCACAAAGCTTATAACAACAGGTCAGTCCGAGTCTAGACAATACCATTCAGCAACTTTCATGATATACTTTAGCAGACAAATGGTTCAGCCACTTGAACATTTTATTTGCTGTGCTCTTTTAAATTTTCTGCTTGCCACCAGACCTCCGGAGTTCAGCAGGCACAGAGTTCATGATCACCCCAGAGAGAGGGGACCAAACAGTAGAGATCGGGTCACATCATGGTCTTGGGGTTCGAATCAGCACCAGAACCCTGACCGGGCTGCTATGAATGGATACAGCTCAGGATGTGGAGGACGTGTTCCCAGTAATCAGCCTCCAAGGGTGAGCAAGGGTGAAATATAGAGAGATTTGTGAGCCTGTATGCAACCACTGAAAAAATTAGGAAGCTTTGTGATTCATACATTCACTTTCAGTAACCGCTTTATCGGAGTCAGGATCCGGCGCCTATGTCTGGAACACAGGGCAGGAATATGCCCTGGATGGAACTGGTTTCTGGACTCGCCTAGTACTGGCAACACAATGCTAATATTTCCTGCAACACAATGCTAATATTTCTGTTTTGGTATTACCAAAACAGAATACACCTCAATGTTATTACATATTTCATTCCATAGTATGGAGGCCCTCACCAGCAGAACCGGACTCCAACGGTAGACAGATGGAGTCCAGTGGCCTCGTCCAGATCCTTTCAAAGTCCCTCACTTAAACGTCCAGGCCCCCGAAACCCCTCACCATCGAGAGATGACTGTCCGAGCAAGAGGAGCAAAAGCGTCAGCTCACACCAGGTCAGTGACCCTTTTGTTTAACCTAGCCTTTACATATGTCTGTGAAGGTCTTCAGTCCTTACTGCATAATTTCACCCCTCTTCCACATGGTTTTCCAAGTTATTATGGCTCACACCTATCGAAGAGAAGTGTCTTAGCACCATCTGCTGGTCAGTTTAAGAACAGCTTGGGTAAGATTGATGTATTCCTAAATAGTTTGTTCTTATTTATTCCTCAGCAGGCTCTTCCCTCCAAAATGAAGCACCCTATGCCTATGAATCACCCTCCCTTGTCTCATCTCCCTCACACTTGTAGCCCTCTATACCGCAGTGATGCCCAGTGGAATCAGTCAAATAAGAGACCGTCTGCTTCAGGCTTTCAGGTCAGTCACCAAACGTCCAAATTCCCTCCTCATTTCCTCCCTTGTTTTGGTTTCCCTTAAACTAAGCCTGTTATTATCTCAAAAAGAACATCTAAATATTCCCACTCTGTTCCTGTTTCAACAGGAGTCTAGTCAGTCCAACAGCAGAGATCACCTACACAGGATCCATCCAGTGTTCTCGTCTACACTTGGTGGGCCTGGCCAAGATTTCCACAACTCAAAGTCCCATCACTCTTACGGCCACCAAACCTATGATCACCTGGGACCCCATGGAACCAAAGGGGACTGGGAGCGTTGTGTTCCGTCCTCACCAGCAAACCTCACCAGAGTGCCTTATAGCCCCCAGCATCAGCCTCCAGCGGGCCCACACAGGCATCCAGTACCTCATGCCAGCCGTGGTTCACCCACGCCAGCCTGGAAGGACAAGCAGAGCAGTGTGAGTGCTGTCATGCCTCATGAGCCATTTAAACCACCTTAAGACCTTCTATCTTTGGATTTTTGTCCAATCATAGGGAAGAAGTGCGAGCAATTGTATTTGCTCCAGGATGGACTTTCAAATCCGTCAAGCCCTTAGTGAGTAACTAAGGGCTTAGGGTGTTGTAAGATCAGCACTTATCTAGTGAGCTTTGAGTGATATGTTTGTTTATCCTAAAATGTGGTGTGCTTCTGTTTTTGCACAGGAAACCAGGCGCTCTGGTCTAGGGCCTGAAGAGCGGCAGCAACTGCAAGGGTTGAAAGAGGGAGGACGGCATCACAGCACTCCAAAACACACCCAGCTCTATTGCAACCCTGAAGGCAGAAGTGTGCGACATGGCACCACCTGCGGGAGAGCAAGCCTGTCCCCAAGCCCAGAACCTGGGTCCAGCTCTCAGAGGCTAGAGGGGAAGAAAATCAGGATTTCTAAACACCGAGCTCCATCGACTTACACTAAGCCCAGCTACTCTAACCATGGTGGCCAGGAGAGCCCAATTCGTCGGCTGGACACAGACATGTTAAAGCATGTTGAAACCAAGAAGAGACACAGAGAGCGAGAGAGAAGACAAGAGAGGAAAGGGGAGGAGGGGGCGGATGAACGAAAGGCGAGGATACTAAGAAAACTGGAGGCAAAGAAAAAGAAAAAGGAGAGGCAAGAGAAAAGGCGTCACCGGGAAAGGAAAGGAAGCCATAGAAAAGGAGAGACAGATGGACAGTCTGAGAGAAAAACAAAAGATGGGAGGAAAAGAGCAAGGAAAGCAGAGAGAAATGGCATGAAGAGAGGGGAGAAGGACCATTTAAGAAGAGTAATGTCTCCCCAGACTCCTTCTTGTAACTCACTGGGTAAAAGTCCAGACTCTGCCATCTTTGAGTCTCCGCCACTGGCAGCTCCTTCAGACACATCACTGTGTATTCAAAAATACACAAAACATGAAGAAGAGGAGGAGTCCAACTGTGACTCTGACTCTTCACACACCTCAGGGTTCATTTCGCCCTCCACTCCCCCTCCAGCAAATCAGAACCATCCGCTTCAGTGTCAATCAAAGGACATTGCCAATACCATGACCTCAGAAAGTGACAACAGCCTGCCATCCTCTGAGCCTACAAGTCCAAACACCAGCAATTTTGGGACTCAAGTCAAGCAGCTTCACCAGGAGGATATTACCTCTGAACCACCTGCTAGCAATGAGCAGGAGTTGCCAATGTTGGATCGCTCCAATTGTTTAGAGGTAAAAGTTCCTCAGCCTGAGGAAAAGAACCAACATGCTCCAGACCTGCTACCTGCCCACAGCAATTCTATGGAGGACCATCTGAGACTGGATCCCTCAGCTAGTCCCCCGGTACTGAGCTGGCAGGGCTCCCCTGTTTCAGATATCAGCGAGGAAGAGGAGGATGTAGCAGGGGCCAACATAGATGGAGTGATCAGGAGACCAGTCCTCCAGCCAAGTCCCACTCATTCTTCTCCAATCCGAGGCCCAGAGGAAATCTGGAAAGAACCAGGTCATTCCTTAGGTCTGGACTACTGCCACAGTGACCTGGCCAAACTCTATGGCATTGTTGAGCCTTCAGATGTTGTGGAGGAAGAAGAAGACAAAGAACCTATGGAAGAGCAGCAGGACAGTAGCACAACAATCTCTCAGGGACCGCATCTGCATGACACTGATGGAACCTTGGCCTCAGACAGCCATAAATACACCTACAGAGGTGGCCCCTTTGGTCGGCCACCTCCCAACACAATGACTGGGGTCAAATACTCTTCCTCACTCTCACTGGGACCAGAGATACACCCTCCAGAGCAGCACAGTCCGCCATCCACATCCCCAAGAGCTGTGTCTCCAGTTGCCGTGCCCTTGACCAGCCTTTCCCCTTCTACATCTACCTCAGATCTTTCAAATCCTGACACCAACATGCAGGCAAATGAAGAGAAAAAAGAGTGCAGAGTTGTTCAGAATGAGGGCGATGACATGATCGAAGATGTACAATCATTAAAAGAACCAATCTGTACCTCTATAGTGAAGGAGGATGAGGTCAAGATGTTGCCGTCCACCTTGTTTCCTGCTACCTTGCAGGCTAAACTGGCACACAGCTGTGAGGTGCTGCTGAAGCAGAGCTCCAGTACCCTCTGTTCGTCAGAAGTGAACAGTGGAAAGGAAAAATCTAAAACCAAGCTACAGAAGAAGAAGCGAGGGCAATGCAGGGACAGAAAGAGAGAGCAGCAGAAGAATCAGAAAACAAAATCTGACAGCAGCGGTATAACAGAAGAGCCAAGAACCAGAGAGGGAAGACATAAAAAGCAGAAAAGGAACACCAAAAGTGGAAAACAGCATTGCTCATCTAGTGGTGAACCTGTCAAACAACTTGCCAAGGTCTGCAACAAACAAGAGGTAGCAGAGAGGAAACCGACGGAGACAGAGAAGGATCAAAGGAAAGGGGATAAGGAGATAGTCAATGCTAAAGAGGAGAACAAGGATGGAGATGCAGGAATGACAAAAACAACCTCCTCCAGCGGAAGTGACTCCAGTACAGCTCCAGCTGTTCAGGTTCTGTCCTCTGTGCCACTGAAACAGCTAAAGATTCAGCTGGTGAAGCTCAAGATCAGTGGGAGGCGAACCTTCACTGCCTCAGAGTTCGAGCAGAAGAGGATCCTGCTGAAAGAGATTAGCATTAACAACAGTGCAGAAGATATCATTAGAGCCTGCAAGTGAGTGTTGCTACTTGTTTGGGCTAGCATCTTCAACCGGTAACATCTTTAGGTGGAAAAGCCTCTTAAGCTGTAACAGCGTCTCTACATGGATCTTTCGAAGAATACTAATAGTACCAAGTTTAGCTGGAATTCCATTTAAGAAGAGGATATAATATTTATCTTTAGACTTTTACTTGGGTAACATATCAACTTTACCTGACTAGCATTTGTATAAGGAAATAGCAGTGCTAGCTACTTTAGTTTGAGTAGCACCTTGAGTTGTTAGCTGCAGGTCACTTTAATTACTAGCTTCATGCATGAGATGGATTAGCATGTATTTGAAGTAGCTTCTGTGGGTGTAATAACATTGTTAGCTAAACAGGGCCTTTAGCTGGAATAGCATCTTTACCTAAGCAGAACATCACTGTACTAATATGATTATTTGGATTAGCATCTTTAGCTGTAAAATAACCATTTAGCTGGACTAGCATCTTTGTCTGAGCAGAAAGGCATATTTTGCTGGATTCTGTTTTAATTCTGTGTCTGTCAGAGATGCGAAGGTGCGAGGTCGTTTCCGTGAGTCCTATCTGCTTCCTTCATTGTCTGTGAAGCCCGTGCTGAACGTCGAGTCTCAGATTCCTCGAGAGAAGCTCAACCCGCCCACGCCCAGCATCTACGTAAGCTAGAGATTTCATCTTTTCATATGTTAGAAACCTTTTATGTGTTTATTATGGGATGTATAATCTCCCTGTCTTAATCTGTGCGTGTGTGTGTGTGTGTGTGTGTGTGTTTGTGTGTGTGTGGGGGGGTGTTTCTAGCTCGAAAGTAAGAGAGATGCATTTTCTCCGGTGCTGCTCCAGTTCTGCACAGATCCCAAAAACCCGGTTACTGTTATCCGAGGCCTGGCAGGATCACTCCGACTCAGTGAAGACACACACATACACACACACACACACACACACAGAGGCAGTGAGACACATCATCAACCAACATACCTGATCAGTCACAACACTGTCGTGACTTATAAACCAAAGCTTATAGCTACCAGTTTAGCATGGTTCACGAAACATTTTAATTCATAACACAGTGGCATTTCCTTAATCCTGATGCTTTAAAAGGGGTTTTATTTATTCGTTAAGTGTCTCTTTGCTGTAAATAAACCACAAATAACACAAACGTATGACATCACCACTAGATTTAGTATCAAATACTGTTTGAATGTTCAAATACATTAGCTAAGCTTGCAAACAAGCTATACACAGCAATAGCATTAACTAGCCTGCTAAAAGCTTAGCTAATATTTCTCCAGCAGCAGATATTTGATGTTATCAGCAAGTCAAGTTTGCTAAAGTTAGGTTAACTATTTATGTAATTCAAATTACTAGTCAATTTAACTAGCATGCTAGCTAACATTAGGTAACATGACAATGTTATATTGACATTGACTAAACAGGGATCTGCTAGGTTTCAGTGGGAGAGTGTTGTAATACCGATGACAGATCTCTCTCTCTCCCTCTCTCTCTCTCTCTCTCTCTGTCAGACCTGGGTTTGTTCTCCACTAAGTCTCTGGTGGAGGCGAACGCCGAACATGCCGTGGAGGTGAGGACTCAGGTGCAGCAGCCGGCTGATGAGAACTGGAACACGACCGGCTCGGCTCAGACGTGGCCGTGCGAGAGTAGCCGATCTCACACCACCATCTCCAAGTATGCTCAGTACCAGGCCTCCAGCTTCCAAGAGAGCCTACAGGTACACACACACACACACCACACACCACACACACACTACAGTATTTATTCCATTTGAATGTTCAACTGCAGGAAGGGAATCAAACATTCCGTGAAAATCAACACAAGATTTGAGAACGTTTTAAATGAGTTATTTATATAATTAGCTACTAATTTACTTACTGTCTGCTCGGTGTTCTCTATGCTCAGGGGTTTTGTGTGTGTGTGTGTGTGTGTGTGTGTGTGTGTGTGTCACGTCTATGCATAAAGGTTTGTTTAACTTTTCCTCCATCGTTGTATTTCTGAGCCGAATTTTATGAGGATGTTCTCGTCCTCTATTTTTGATACTGGTTTGTAGCAAATGGACAAACGGGTTGTGAAAGCATCCTAAAAAGCAGCTTAAGGAAAATATCTGATCAGAGGAGAACCTCTGGTCTCTTTGGTGACCCCTGGCTGTGAAAAAAAACCACAAAAAAACAAAAAAACCATGCAGTGGCGCACAACATCAAACCGACCAGGAAAATAAAAATTAATTAAAACATTATCATTAAGGGTGCCAATAATTTTGTAGTTCTCTGTAAATTTAATTTAACTCTACGGATTATTACAAGCTTTTAAAGCGTAGATCAAACCTAAAATTGAATGGGAAGCCCTTGTTGTCTGGTCAGGACTTGTTTGTGTTTTAAACACCCCGCAGGAAGAGAAGGACAGCGAGGATGAAGATGAAGGAGAGGGAAAAGCAGAATCAAAATCAGACACTCCATCCAGTAACCCTTCCTGCACACAGAGGTGTGAAGATACATCGTTCAGTCATCTGTTTATCTACAAGTGTCCTCTTATGTTCTTCATAGAGGTGTGTGTGTGTGTGTGTGTGTGTGTGTGTGTTTGCATGAGGTGTGTAAGCTGTTTGCTTCCCTCTCGTTCAGCTCAGAGCAGAAGTCCGTCGGCAAAATCATCAAGTTTGGTACCAACATCGATCTTTCTGACCCAAAGAGGTAAAACATGCACACACAGACACAGGTGATTTAAACCGGTGTGTGTGTGTTGATTATTTGTGTGTGTATGTGTATGTGTATGTATGTGTGTGTATGTGTGTGTACAGGTGGAAGTCGCAGCTGCAGGAGTTGTTGAAGTTGCCAGTGTTCATGCGTGTTTCGTCCACGGAGAACATGCTAAGCCACGTCGGACACACCATCCTCGGCATGAACACCGTCCAGCTGTACATGAAGGTCCCGGGCAGCCGTACACCAGGTACACACACACACACACACACACACACACACTGAAATACTTTCAAAAAACATTCACAAAGGTTCAAATAAATCAGTAAATGAACAAAACAGCTAAAGGAAAAAAGTCGAATCCTGAAGAAATTACACATAAATTAACATAATTAAACAAACAGAAATGCTCAAAAGTGAGAAATTGTAAAAAAAAAAAATAAAGACACAAAAGCAAATTTACAAAAATATAACTCAGAACTATAAATAATTCGACAACAAAGAACTAAAAACGTAAACAAAGTTCAATCGTAATCATTAAGACGCAACTAAAAAAAAACACAAAAAGAGGGAATAATACACAAAGAACCATAAATTATATTCATTAAGAATAATTCTGTAAAAATGAATTGCAATTTAAATCCAAAATATAGTCATAATAACTCATGCACATAGTAACATTTAAAACAAAAACCAAACATACAAAAATAACAAAGAATGACACACACACACAAAATTTACGCATACCTGCACATACAATAAACTCGTTTGCACACTACACCCACACCCACACCTGTTCATTTATAAACCTTGTGTTGAGTTTTCGTATTTATCTCCTCAGGACACCAGGAGAACAACAACTTCTGCTCGGTGAACATTAACATCGGCCCCGGAGACTGCGAGTGGTTTGCTGTACATGAACACTACTGGGAGGCCATCAGCCACTTCTGCGAGAAGTGAGTCGTGTCTCACATTCTGTCACTAATCCCTTTATCCTATTCTCCATAGTCTGATCAGCTTAGCGTACAGCTAAACCAGCTTTTCCCCAATGTCCCCTTGTTTGTCCCTTTCCTGTCCATCAGGAACGGAGTGGACTATCTGACAGGTTCGTGGTGGCCGGTTCTTGATGATCTATATCGCTCCAACATCCCTGTGTACCGTTTTATCCAGCGTCCCGGAGATTTAGTGTGGATTAATGCAGGAACCGTGCACTGGGTTCAGGCCGTCGGCTGGTGCAACAACATCGCCTGGAACGTCGGGCCGCTAAACTGTGAGTGCTGAATAAATACAGAAAAAGTGTAATGATCTCCACCAATAACACACCAAACACTAAAGTTCTGAACTAAACATGAGACTTTCCAGTGTTTTTTAAAAAATATTGTGCAATATTTGGACAGGAATATGAGACACTCTGAGATAACAGAACAGGTTCTGAGCTAAATATGAGCTACTAAACTAAATAATACATTCTGTGCTACATATGAGACAGTAAACTATGTAGGAGACATTCTGTGCTAAATATGAGATACTAAACTAAATACGAGACATCCTGTGTTCAATATGAGGTGCTAAACAAAACACAAGACAGTCTGTACTAAATATGAGATACTAAACTATATATGAGACATTCTGTGCTAAATATGAGGTACTAAACTAAATACAAGATATTCTGTACTAAATATGAGATATTAAACTAAATATGAGACATCCTGTGTTCAATATCCGGTGCTAAACAAAACACAAGACATTCTATACTAAATGAGATACTAAATTATATATGAGACATTCTGTGCTAAATATGAGATACTAAACTATATATGATACATTCTGTGCTAAATATGAGATACTAAACTAAATACAAGATATTCTGTACCATATATAAGCTATTAAACTAAATATGAGATACTAAACTATATATGAGACATTCTGTGCTAAATATGAGATACTAAACTATATATGAGACATTCTGTGCTAAATATGAGATGCTAAACTATATATGAGACATACTAAACTAAATACAAGATATTCTGTACCATATATAAGCTATTAAACTAAATATGAGATACTAAACTATATATGA
>JANDJT010000060.1:21906361-21927251 GCA_024331685.1 Stegophilus panzeri | reverse complement strand
ACCAAGAATCAATCCACCAAGGAGAATCAATTCACCAAGAATCAATCCACCAAGGAGAATCAATTCACCAAGAATCACTCCACCAAGGAGAATCAATTCACCAAGAATCAATCCAACAAGGAGAAGAATCAACCCAGTCGATACATACAAAGAGTATGTATGTATCGACTGGGTAAGTGTTCAAATGTAATTGTCCAAATAATTACGCAATAATATTTTCATCTAAATAATTTTTAGCTAATCTGTTTTGGTCCAAGTAGAACCATTTTCTGAGAACCCTTATTTATGCAATGAGCCTATAAGGAACCCTTAATGAAGCATTTTATCTACAGTTTAGCTAAATGTTAAACTCCTGACAGGTTCTAGGTATTGAGGAGAAAATAATAAGCAGTAATTTGGAGTTTGTACTGCACACTTACGCAGTTATATATAAACTTTTAGGGGAGAAAAGGGTTCTGTGGGTAAATAAGGGCTCTTAGATTCCCAGAACGGATCTATTTGGAACACACTGGTGTAGAGTTCCTTGCAGAGGGACAACCAATGGACCCTTAAAAGTTGTCTAAGACTGTACTAATCCATACATTTATTTACAATAACGATTTGATACGTTTTTATAAAGGACTAATCACGGCTACATTAGCACCCTGCTGGAAGCTCAGGGTCAGGGGGTTATCCGGATTTATTTGTCCCAGCATGAGCAGGAAGCCGTGTGTTTGAGGAGATGTCCTGCTCATACAGATATTCACAGTCGGTTCCGTGCACATGCTTTCCTCTTGGCTTGGTTCCTGCCTCATTGTTTTGTGTTTTTAGTTTTTCTCTCAGTTCCTGTTTCCTCCTGTTCACAGTCACTCGATTATCTCTGTTTACCTTCCACACTCCGTGCCACGGAGTTCTGAGAAGAAGAAAAAACTTGCTTGAATTTTTGTGCGAGGTTATTTTAAGGCAAAGAATGATTTTTCTGTTGCTGGCATCTGCGAGATTTGAGCGATTTTTATTAGTGTTTTAATATGCATCATGCACAGGATTCAACTAGTGTGTCACATGGAGAGGAAAAGACTCGTACCTGTTTTCTAGGCTTTTACTTTTATGTAAATTTAAGGTCACATGCACAGACACAGTAGCTAGAACAGGAAACGTCTCCGACCCAATCCCAATCTTACAGAACCACGTCCACCCTCTCGCCTAATGTTCACATTTAATTTGAGCAAATTTTTTTATTACAGCCTTATTCTATAATTTTATGTGATGATGCTACTCTGAAGGTTATAGATATCTATTTTTGGTTAGCCACATTAGCCTCACTTGACTAAAGAAGCAAACTCCAGACACTGAACATGTCTGAGGACTTTGTGGAAATTTTTCATTTAGATTTTTGACTAAACTGTTTGTTTTTGGTCATGCGTAATTTTGTAACACATCACCTTCATATTTCCCATTCTTATTTGAAGTACACAGGGTTTTGACAGTTTCAAAGTGAAATATGATGCATCATATCACATATACTATATGACTATACAAACCAGGGCAAGTTAACAAACAGTTAACCGTCGAAACAACTCCCTTGTCCCAGGCAATTCTTATCGATCTGAACCATTTTTTCCTTCCCTAGAGTCCCCTTAGGCCACTTGTCTACTCAGGGCACAGAATCATCCCACACTTTACATCATTTCATGCCATTACAAAATCTTTGGATATATTTTTGGATTTGGATATATTTTTACCTTAATTCTAACAAAATAATTTGAATCTTAGCTAATTGTTTTGGTACAAAGTATATGTGTGTGTTACACAAAGATGATGAAATTACCAATAGTGACAGTATTTTATGCTTTATATGTTTTATGAGCTATACACAAACAGTTGTATTGAATTTATTTGCTAAAACAGAATCACAGTAACAGAAACAGGCTATCTAGTATAGAAATAGCATTTGGAAAGAAAACTAATCTCTCTAAACTTTGAGACTTCAAGCAGAATTTGTGTAGAATACTTGTAGAAAACAAGTATTTCATCTGCTAAAGATGTTCTTGAATCCCCAGAACTCCTCAGATGCATTCTTCTGAGCTCGCTTTCTCTGTGATTCAGGATGAGTTTGTCTCGTAACGGGACGCTGGAGAGGACGCCGTCTCAGCAGTTCACCTCTGACGCAGATGACTCCGAGCTGACCCGACTGCATCACGCAAACTCCGTGCCATCGCCGGTTGTTGACCCCGTGACCCCAGCGGCAGTGGTTCCTCCTCCGTACTCATCCTCCAGCGCTTCGGCCGAGCCGCTGGAGCTCAGAGCCTCGCTGGACTGCTGGGCGTGCTCGGTTCTCGTCACGGTGCAGAACCTCATCATCGCCGCCGTGAACACAGCACTCGCCGCCGTTATCTTCGGAATCATCCTCACTCCGGCGCTCACCATGGTCGTGTTCGGCTTCCTCTGCCATTCCAAGGTCAGATAATAGCATGGAAATTTTGAGTATTTTAAATGAGTCGAATAATTTGACTCGCCCGAACAATGAGGGTCGACTCCCAGACGATTCATTGACTATTTTTTTATACTGGATAAAGATTTCAATATTTATATCAATAATTGTTCTTATTCGACTAAAATGGTTTTGTGAAACAAAACAATACCTTTTAATTGACAAAATGGTGTTAATTTGAAGTGCATTTGAGAAAATCTCATAATAAAATCGACAAGATACAGCAAATGTGAATTGGCATTTAAAGTTAAGGTCATGTTTAATGCTATCTGTGCTTTGTTAAGAAGTTTCATTTCCATTTATCCTGATGGATATAAGATTGACTTTCCTCCCATCTTCTCATCCAGGTTCAGCCCCATGGTACCTCGGTTTATTGCTCGGACCTGCTCAACGACGCGTCCTGTGTGGCTCTGCTGGTCATGGGGTTCGTGTTGTTGGTTCCTCTGCTGGTGTTGGCTCTAGCAGCGTACTGTAGATTGGCACGTCTCCTGCAGCTTAGCCTCTGCTTCATCCCTTACAGCCGCGCCGTCTATAAAAACCTTCCCGTGTCTCAGCACCCGGGGCTGCGGGGCTGCTGCGGCCAACAGGGGGCACCGGAGAGAGACGCCAAAGCCAGCGTGTGGGTGTGAGGACATACGGGACACTCTGCAGGGCATCGGGCTGAAACTGTGATGAAGAGTTAATAATCCAGTGATCGACATTAATTTTTTTTTTTATTTGTATAGTAATTATGCACATTTTAAATCAGGCAAGACAAATCCACTGATTTCTTTCTGAACTTTTTAATCAAAGAAATACCAAAATTGCATGTTTTCTTTCCCTTGATTTTGTTTTTGCATTTTAATTTGGAGGACTGAATGTCGCATCGAATGGCATTGCATGATTCTGATATGCTTAACATACTTTCATGTCCTGTCTAGTGTTTTTTTTTTTATTTTTTATTTTTTTTTTTAAATATATATATTCAATGTTCAAATTCAATAAACTTAAAATTTTCAAAGTCAGAAGATGTTGATTAATTTTCTAGAACAGCAGGTCTGAAAGTAGCGCAGCTACAAATCACATGTTCATTGTTTCCAACAGTAACGTCTCATTTACAGGGACTTGTACGGTGGATGATCCACATAAACGCATAAAAAATGTAATCGTTGATATGTTGAAGTTTTCTGTAAGGAAAGGCGTGGAAGGAGTCTCCAGATTCAGAGCTTTGTAAAACTCAGTGGTAAGTTTCCTGACATGTTCAGGATAGATGAGTTTACGCTTCTTTGCCGCTTCTCCATAACATTTTTTTTTGTCTGATTAACTTCAAGACAGAAAAGAAAAAACTGTGAGACGTGGTGTGATATAAAACCTTTAATGGATGACATCATAAATTACGAATATATTGTATGACATCTTCAAGTATATAAAGTGAATAAGGTGAAATGTTCCTTTATATGTTGCCATGAAATCATTTGGCTGTATTACGTGTAGCTGCTCCAAATTCGAAGTATAATTGAAAACTCTTCCTGTGTTACAGTACTGTTTTGACTCAGAAGAAAATAGAAAATACCAAACCAAATGTTTTTTTTTAATACAAGTTCTTCTTTTTTTATAATTGTATGCGGGAGAGTTAAAAGGTGAAAACACAACAACATAAAATTGTAAACTTTGTCAAAACGAGAAATACGATTCTGTGTTTTTGCCTGAGTGTTGCTTTAGGGAATAATTTCTCGGATTCATTCATGTTTTACTGTTATGTGTTGGCTTGTTTCTTTTGGCTGTTCTGTATTTTCTGTGTTGTTATTAGCCGCGGAGATCAGCATGGCTGGTTGTTGAGGCTGGTGAGGATTTTGTGGTGTGGCGCTTTGTACATGGCCGTGAAACTGCCTGGAGGGAGAATGCCACGCCCGTCTTCATCTACCTGACCCATCAGAATGAAGCTTTGTCCTGAAACAGAAAAAAACGTGATGGGCGAAAAAAAAACATGAAGGAACTGAAGATCCATGAATTTCATAATACGTTCATTCATTTTTTTCTTCTGCAGTCAGCGTTGGAGTCCAATTCAGAGCAACACTGTTTATCATTCCTATTCAAGTGGTCCAATGCAGCTTGCTGGACCATGTTAAATTTTCCTAATTTTTTTTTCTGTATTGGCATTGCAAAAGCGCCATTTAAAAAAAATATTTTACTTGGTTTTACTACGAAGGCCATCTTAGTGTCGGCCATCTTTTGTTTACGGAAACCCTAATATCTCGGCTCAGGATGGTCCTACAGTAGCTCCTTGAAACAAAAACTGATCTCTAGAGCACATTACAAGGTACATATATAAACATTTTGAACATCATTGTTCCGTAGACTTAGAACTTAAGTCCAAATGTAATGCTCAAGACTGCTCACAGTTCCACTTTCAGGGTCAGTTTATAATGGGAAGGGTTCGAGCCTCAGTCTTAATCTTTTTTAGGGGGTACCTTGATATAGTATAGTGTGCATGCAGAACATTTCAAGTTTCAGACTTCTCTCTTTTTTTATGGTGGCGTGAAAGTGCTTTTTATTTTAAATTCCCCTCACTTTCAGGCTGAATATCTCTGGTATGGGACCAGATACAAACCTGAAATTTTCACAGAAATAAGTTTTCTGTAGTAGCATTCTGCTGTTAGAAATCTGAGCCTACTTTATTCATGCATTTTGAGAAATGAACAGATGTAATATAAGCATAACAAATAATAAAAATGAACAGTATTTTATAGTAATATTGGCATATTCTATTACAGAGTTCACTATATTGGCATGATCTATTACATAGTTCTTCAAATCTGCAGAGTTTAGCTCCAACCTCCAAACTTACCTGCCTGTAGTTTTCTAGTAACCCTGAAGATGTTGGTTAGCTTGTTCAGGTGAGTTTGTTTAGGGTTGGAGCTAAACTCTGCAGGACAGTGGACCTCGAGGGCCAGATTTGAAGAACCCTGATATATCATGTTGGTACAGATGTACAGTTGAATAGGTTTTTATTGAAATATGGGATTACAGTGATCACCTGGTTTTTTTTTTTTTTTTTTTTTTTACAAATGAACAGTGTCATAAACAGAGCCGTGGTGTTGTTTCTCCTGTGGTAAAAGCAGTAAGTGACTTCTGAGCTGTAGTTATTGCTACTTTTGCTATGTTTATTGTTTGTCATTCATCATTTTTATGACTATGCAACATTAATTGTTTGTCACTGATACTTTTGATTACTTTGGCCATGTTTACCATATGTTGTAGGTAATTGTTCTTACTTTTATTGTTTGTTGTTTGTACCTTTTAGTACTTTTGGTACTTTTAATGTCCTGTCTAGGCAATTTATGTCATTTTTGCTACTTTAATCATTTGTTGTTGGTAATTTCTGTTGTGTTGTTTTTATTGTTTGTCATAGGTCATTTTTAGTACTTTTGCTGTATTTGTGGGTTATTTTTGCCACATTTATTGCTGCCATAGGTAATTTTTGTGGCTTTTTAAAATTCCTTTTCCCTCATTTATTGTATTTTATATTCCATTTTTGTTAGTTTTGCCTCAAATGTCATTAGCTGAAAGTTAGATTTGTTTGGCTGTTCGGCATAGCTTACCTCTGCGTAGGACTGGACACATCTTGCACATGAGTACTAGTTTAACAGTCATGGTCTCTCCAGCCTGACTGATAGTCAGTCCTCCAGCTTTATAAGCCTTAATGATGGAGACGGTGGCCAATAGGCGGCCCTGTGGAGCCGAAGAGAGCACGTTCACGGTCCCCGTGATCACTACAAAGAGAGAAAACATTTATTTTTTCTGTATTTATTTCTGACACATGTACGTCTCTGATCTGGATCGGTGACTACGAACAGCATGCTCACCAAATTCACTGCTGCAGAAACTCATCTTTATGCTGCCATCTCTCTTGCATGTTTTAGGGCACAGAGGGTTTGGGCCTGAAAATTTGTACAATGAGAAGACAAATACTGTCACAAAACACATTTAATTATATATCGTTTTATATCAAGAAGAAATGGTTGCTGTTAAACAAAGTGTGTTGCTTCCAAGACATGGAAAGTTTTACTATACGGCACAGTAATGTACATGGCCTGCATTTTCATACAGAGCCCTGATTGGCTGTTGTATTTTTTGATACAATACTGTTTACTCCTCTCTCACCTGGACGTACTGGATCGGGCTGACCCGATTCTGGTCTGTGACTCGGAGGTCTGGCTGGCTGGTTGGGATTGGCTGGTGGGCGTCTGCGTGAAGTTGCGGTGGTGGTTGTGGTAATTGGTGCCTCTGTAGTTCTCGTGGTGATGGGTTTGCGGGTCACGGCCGGGGCCGGGACGAGCCGTGGGGCTGTGGGTAATGAGTGCACACGGGATCCTGGCTGAACAGAATACCCTCTGGGGACACTGGAATACGAGGCAATGAAGCCATCAGAGGTGACGCTCTGGTCTGAGACGAACTGGACCAGGAGAACGTTACTGTTGGTCACGATGGGCCTGGAGATGGAGGGAGAGGAGAAAGAACAAGAGAATATGGATGGAAATTAACTATGTAGTTATAAGACTGACTTCATTTGCATATGATGAGCTAATACAATTATTACCCTTTAATGGTCTGTTTATTCATTTGTTCAAGTTCGATCTTTCTCAGCTAGGTTATTGTCACATCAGCCATGGACAATTCACCGCCACGCCACCAGAGGGCACCCTGCCACGAGTTTTAGTTCTTCGTTTGTCATTTTCATTTCCTGTCACCTGCCTATATAAACTACATGGACACTCACACACTTTGTGAAGCCTTACAGTTTGTAACGACTTTTAGACACTACTATCTGCACCACTTGGTTCAAGTATGTTGTGAAATGAATGTAGTATTTTGTTATTTATTATAATTATTAGAACTGTTTTTAGGAACCCATAACTATACAAAGAACCCTTTTCGTATAAGTGTAGCAGTCATGCAAGTTAAGCAAATCAAGCCATACTCACTCAGGTGCCTTGTCACCGCAGTATTTTCCGATGCGTCTCGAGTCATCCCTCTCTACTCCGTTATAAAATGCCACGTAATCGAAGCGGCAGTACGTGTCACGCTCCACATCGAACTTATCGAACTTCACCTCAATCACCTGAAAACACAGGCATCATTCATCTCACAACTTGTTTTTTTTTTTTAAAAAAAAAAGCTCTAAGCTCAGCAATGAACACAGCTATGAGTTATATTTTTCAAACAGAATTCCATTTAGTGTGTAATAGTTAGACTGTAATGTCCAGGAGCTGTGCCGGATATCTTATATTTTGATTCTTGATTCTCAGAGTATCTCAATGTCACTAGTCCTGTCCTGACCTTGTCAGGATCCACGGTGATGAGCCACGAGCAACTGATGCCCGGTGGGTAATTTTTCTCAGGCCAGTTGGGCGTATGGATGGTGCCTTGTGGTTTTGTCATCTTTCCACCACAGAACTGTTGCTCTGAAAATTTCAACACAATTGATCAGAAAACCGTGGGAAAATCTAAAGAACACAAATGTCATACTTGATTAAGAGAAAATGATTGTGGTAAAAGTTAAAGTAACTCATGAGAAAAGTCAAGTATCTAATATTAAATGTACCTAAATGTCATGATGGTGCCACACGTCTCAATCACTCACACCTGTGTCTCATTTCTCAGTGATTAGCACCATTATATAAATTCCTGTTTTTCACCATCTCATTGAAAAGCTTTTGTTGTTGTCATGTTTGTGTGCCACGGTCTCGCTTCTTGCCTTCTATTCCTTAATTATCATAATTATCTTATGTTCAGGATTTATGATTCTTGTTTTCACGTTTCTAGTTGTTGTGTTTTGCACTTTGTACAATAAACTATCCGCACTTGCATCTGCCTCCTCTACAAATCCCTGACACTAAGTAGTAAAGATAGCACTTATAAATATTATAGAACTGCTGGTGGTTGTATAATAATTTAAACTCTAACATGTTTAAAATGTAAAAATGCTAATGTTAGCAATGCTAGCTGAGTTGGGAGGATGCTGGTATCTAGTACTTAATTTTTTTGGGGGGGGTTCGTTAATTAGTGAATTAAGTAATGTAAGTTATATATAGTGACATTATAAGTAATGACTACCATTCAGGTGTGGTTTTGCTGCACTAAAGTGGGCGAGGAAGCCACGCCCTCCAGTTGCTGCATCTGACTCCATTTGCAACATCATAGTGCTGGAGGTGGAGATGAGCGTGCCAGGCCGAAACGTCCCGCAAAAGCGACCCAACTTCTGCGCCACGTTCGAGTGACCGTTATATACGTCCACGAAATCGTATCGGCACAGAGTGTCAGCCTCGAGGTCAAAAATCCTGAAGGAGAGCGTGACCACGTTGCCTTCTGGGACCTGAGAGAGATTGAGAGACAGACAAGTTTAGCAACAATTACAGTCATGCTAATAAAGCTGTCAGCGTGTATTCAAATACAATTGCGTGTTTACGGTCTTTACGTGAACATCCTACTTTTGTGCTAACTTTGGAAGTCAAAATATTCCACATAGTTCCTTTAGAGTCCTTTAGCAGTTCAGGCTAAGTGTACTTATTGTGTAATTTTAGTAAGAGTCTTTATTTTTAGAAATTCACCAACAAATCTGAGGAAAATGTTGATGTTTTGGACAGTTTTGTATCGTTTACACTGTCACCGCGCCTTTGCATTGCTACGTACTAGCTATTTAAAAATCATAAGCGTCAGTTGTTAGCTAGTTTATGTTCACTCTCTAATGATGCTTTCAAATGTGGTTGTGCTTTCACTGTGTTTAGCAGAAGAGTTCATATTAATGTCATAATCATTTGCTGCTCATGCTTTACGAGTGAACTTTTTCTGACAGCTTAATGATGACAGCTTAAAGACGTTTGATTAGATTCCGACCCGAAATGTAAGTACAGTCTTTTTTTTTCTTTAAAAAAACAAAACAAAAAAAAACCCCCTAACATATCCAAGGAAAATATTGACATTCCTGTCTCATTTAACCTGTCACTGTACCTTTCCAATGACTATATATCACACTTAACAGCTACACTAGCTAGCTAAAAGTGCATTTGAATGTATGGGGTGTCCAAAAAGTCAAGAGCCAATGAGAGTAAACCTACATATCCTTAATTTTGTATTTATTATTTCCACCATATACTCTACATTTCCACCATTATGCTCTTATACTCTTATGATTTTGCTTCACATATCCCATTGGTTCCTGACTTTTCAGTCACCTTGTAGCTGTGTTTTCACATTGTTTGTATGAAAAGTGTGCTGTTAATGATTTTTGAGTTAAGAGTTGGTTCTCAATACAACAGGACACTTGGGTTATCGATCAATGCTAAATGTAATAAAAGTGCGATTGTAGTCACATGGAGTCTTTTCTTAGTAATTAACCAACACATCTGAGGAAAATGTCGACGTTCCTGACAATCCTATCTCATTTCCACTGACACTGTGTCTTTACAATGACTATATACAGTAAACCACTTAATGGCTATCAGTAGCTAGCTAAATGGTTAGCATCAGTCTTTAGGTAGAGTTTGAATCTCTTAGTTCCAGGTACCCATAGTTGCCCAGTTGTAGTAACATAACTTGTTCTCATCACTTGATTTACTTGCACGGTGAGTTTATGGTGTTTTGACTCCCCGTGAAGAATGAAATTGATGAGTTCAACTAAAATGCACAGATAGAAATCTGTCTAGAGAGGAAAACGGCATGTTAATTTGTATGTGCTCATTTGTGTCTCAGACTTTGTTCAGTTAAAAACACACTGAATGGACTCATGAATTCACACTCACAGTGATGTACCAAGTGCACTTGCTGTTTGGTTTGTAGTATGAAGGAAAGTCCTCACTGGCCACGAAGCCCGAGTCTCCATCCAGATTCCCTCCGCATTTAAACACCGGCCTGAGAGCAGGTTAGAAAGGACACACACTCTATGAGAGACAGGAAACACTTGAGTGTTTCTTGGACACATGTTTGTTGGGTAATGTTGCCGGAAAACATCTGAAACGATTATGTTTGATTTGCATGGCATAAGCGATCTCTCTATAATTCATTCGCATTAACCAGCTTCTTTCCTATACAGACGGTCAGGACGGTGTCTTCAACCCCGACATCAGCATATGATGTCAATGTCGACATGGCCACTCACACCGTCAACAGTAAGTAAAATATCACTTCACTATTTAAAATAAGTTTATAGCAGTATTAAACAACATCGACACATCAGTCGGGTAAATCTAACACTGATTATACTGTACAGTTCACCGTTTTGAAAGTGAATACATCCTAAACTCATAATCGCAATGTTAGCTGGCTAGCTTGTTGAACTGGAAAATTGCTTCTGGAAATTGCCACTGGAAAATTGCCACTGGAAAATTGCTTCAATCGCAGAGATACATTTACATTTACATTTATTCATTTAGCAGACGCTTTTATCCAAAGCGACTTACAAATGAGAAAATACAAGCAAAAGCAGAGATGGGCGTGTCTTCACGACACACGCATGCACTTCACATTACTCCTCCCACACACGCCTCATTTTATTACAAGAATTTGTTGTAGGGTTTGTGGCCATGTTACCTGCCCATAACATGCAGGCTGTACCTGTGCTGGGAACTCAATAACTTACCTAAAATCAAGCCATAACTGAAGTGATGTAAAACAAAATCGCAGCAATCAAGTGCGGCACCAGTTAATACTGAGGTTTAGACTGAAGTCATTGCAATAAACGATAAATTACTGTATATAAGGTCCTAGAACAGAATCTTGTGGGAGACCGTGCTTTACTTTCATAACTTCTTGTATTCTATTCTCTTCTTGTGTTATCTTGTGTGTTGCACTGTGGTTATTTTATGAGTTTATGGATCGATTCATGATAAAAAATAAATAAATAAATAAATACAAGTCTGGAAAATGAGGTGGTCTATACTGATTTAAAGTCACAGAGAAGTTTCAGAGAAACAACATGGAGGTAGCAGGTAATAAATGTGGTTATTAATAGATACAGTGAAAACCATGATACTGGGTAGGACAGTTATCATGCCATGAACTTTTCCTTCCCTCTAGGCTTGGAGGTTCGAATCCTGCCTTTTCCCTGTGTGTTCTCCCTGTGATTTGGGGGTTTCCTCCAGGTACTCCACTTTCCTCCCCCAGTCTAAAGACATGCGTTGAAGGCTGTGTGTGAATGTGTGTGTGAGTGTGTGTGTGATTCTGCCCTGAGATGGGTTGGTACCCTGTCCAGGGTGTCCCTTGCCTTGCGCCTGGAGTCCCCTGGGATAATCTCCAGGCTCCCTGCGACTCTGTGTAGGATAAGAGCTACAGAAAATGGATGGATGGATGGATATTGTTCTTGACAATCAGGGACAAGGGTGAAGAGAGAACATGTGGACAAGCAGGGGGTGAGACAGACAGACAGACAGACAGACAGACAGGATGATACCTGGTCAAATGACATGATTATTTGTTATACAAGTTATTACTTTTTTGATTCCAACAGATATTGTATTTATTATACGACGCTTACAGCGGAGAGAAACCTCAGACGTGCTGTTCTGTAAATTCCGTGTACAGAGTTTTGCAGAGTGTGGAGGTCATAAACTTTGAGATGCTTTTGTAATCATATTCAGTTTTACAATGCTGTAATAATTTCCCTTATTGCCTCAGACTGTCTAGACCCTGATTTCTGCTGAAGCGTTTAAGCCCAGACCTTTAAAATAAAATTGTTTTCTTATTGTTTTAAATGTGAAAACACTGCCAGCTAGGGGTGGGATGATATACTGTTGTTATGATATTATACTGTGATATTATACTGTGTAAGTTTTATGAAGTAGAAACTCAGGACAGCAGATTCAGGGAGACAGCAGTGGGAAATAAACCCAGGAGCTGAAAATGTCACCGTATTTTCACTTCTCCTGTAAAACTACAGTTCTACAATTTCGATGAAATACAGACTAAAGTAAAAATACAAGCAGGTACAAAATGAACCGCTTTTATTTAAAGAGTTCTCACAAATGCAGTTTATTGAGCGTGTTCAAGCGTAGTGTACACCAAGGGGCCAACTCTAAAACAGACCAGATTTGATATTAAGATGCACCGGTAATGACTTTATAGGGTTAATTCAGGTCATAGAAGAGTGCACTAATTACTATCAGGTGTTAGATGCTTTTAGGATCTCACATATATGCAAATTATCATTATTAATTGAGTCATTATTTCATCATTATTAAGTGATGAAATAAAACCTAGTTCTCGGTGCCGAGTTCAGGAATTTTGGACTCGGCTGTACAGTAAGCACATTCCCCAAAATCCTGCAGGCTGAAGAGCTCGAAGAACTTTTCCAGCACATCTGCCAGTGTGATTGCTCAATTTAGGAGAGGAATACACACACACACACACACACACACACACACACACACACACACACACACACACACACACACAGAAACAAAGGCTTCCTCCACATTTACAGCCTCTTCCAACCTGGCCAGGTGGAATAACACACACACTTTAACAAAATTGAACAGTCTTATAAATCTTATGTCATGAATAATACAATTGATTAGAATGTATGACCATTTACTCAGTATTATTCATAAGGATCCTCAACTGCATGTACACACACACACACACACACACACACACACACAATACCTGGTATTGTTAGTCATCTGGCTATGCGTCCATCCAAAAACCAGCAGCAGAAAAAACCCTAAAGAGGACATGATCCTGCTCAGATGCTCCATTTTCCCTCAGTGAGACAGAGTGAGGAGAAGAAGTGAAGGAAGGAGCTGACTGGAGGAGGAGGAGGAGCGAGGAGAAGACAGGACAAGAGAGGAGAAGTGTGTTTAGCCCATGCAGTGACGGGGGGTGATCCAAAACGAAGGGGGGAAGGGGGTTCGGCTTTAATCAGCTCCAGATGTAGCTCTGGATCTCCTTTTACTGGACTTCGAACATTCCAGAAAGAGAGAGAGAGAGAAAGAGGAGGAGAGAGAGAAATCAGAAAAAACAACAAAAAAAAATATCCCATTGTACAGCATGTAGCCTGGTTTCTGATTCATCTGCTGATCATGTGTGATGTTTGAACATGAGACATGAGGTCACTGGGTTAGGAAGACTCACGTCAGCAGGGTTTCATGATTAGACACACAAGTGCCGTACCCTTCATCACGGAAAGTCAAGCCAGGACCTGAGATTTAAGAAATGTTTCTAACCTTTCAGGATATAGAGAATCACCCTCATTTACTGCTCATTCAATGTGATTGTGTTGCGGTTGCCAGATTGCAGGTTTGCACTCTTTTAGTCTCGAGGACAGATTAGATGTATTACTGAATCCTCTGACAGGCAGAATAATTTGAACGGCAGATTATTTAAGACACATTTTCCCTCCAGTTTATAATTGTAGTTAATTTTCTGACTTCAGTTGATATAAGGAGGCTGTCACTTGATTCCAAAAAAAAATTACTTTCACTTAAAATGTTGGAAAATGAATTTCTCAGTGTTTAATGAAAGGCTCTTAGTATTTTACCTGGACAAATGTGGAAAACATATTAAACCAGTGGAATAAACAGACCCAAAGCAAGCTCAGTATGCAGGTATAATCAACAGAGACAAATGGAAAGTTGTCTCAAGTGCCAGAAAGTTCTGAAAAGTTTTTAACATCCGACCTTATTTGCAGAATTTTGAACATTTAGTTTCCAGATTTCAGATGTTGTGAGGAAACTGTGCTTTATGGCATGTAGGTAACATCATGCCCTCCAATGACATATTTGCTGGTTTTGGATTCCAGCCTATTCAGGATGTCTGGTTGCCAGATTTTTGTTTAATTTTTTGCTCCGCTCATGCTGTGTAGTGTGAAATCAAGTTGAGTGTGAAGATAAGAAGTGGACATGTGCACGATCAGAGTGACAAGACGTCACTGACATCCCTAATTTTAGAGGTAAGGCCTGTTCATGGATTATTCATATTATGCAGCATGTTTGGTTGCCAGATTTCAGATCTCTGGTGCACAGATTTGTGTGAGGAAATGGGTGATAGTTAACAGTCCTGGCTTTAGAGAGACATTTTCTTTCTGTTCTTGGAATCCTTGCTGCTTATTGTGTGCTTTGTTTGCCAGATTTGCCTTTTTTGCTCCACTCATGTTGTGTAGTTAGAAGTCAGAAAGTGAGAAAGTTCCTCAGCATCGGATGTTTTATGGGACACAATAAACATCCTCCAGACTGTCTTTGAACTCTATACAGCTTATTCAGCTTGGTTTGTGTTTGTGTTTCGGTTGCTATGTTTCACATTTCAGACCTTCTTTTGTGTATCATTCAGTTGATTAGCATAATTTTGCATGTTTGGTTGCCAGATTTGAGATTTCTGGTCACTTTGACCTGTGTAGTGTCCTGTGGGGAAGTTTCCCCAAGATCTTTTGAGATTTATTAGAAAGTTAACGTTCTTGGTTTTACAGAAACATCCTCAATGTTTATTATTTTTTTATTTTTATATATTTGGTTGCCAGATTTTTGACTTTATATGCCACGTACAGTAGGAAAAATCCCTAGCTTTAGAAGGACATATTTGCTGTCCTTGGATTCCATGTGACTTATTCAGCATGTTTGCTTGCCAGATGTATTTATTTTTTTCTCTGCTCATACTGTGTAGCATGAAGTCAAGAACAGGAGCTAACTAAATGACAAGACATCTTTAACATCCCTAGTTTTAGAGAGACAGACTCGTGTTTTCCATGATGACTATTCCCAATGTTTAGGTAGAAATGTTCCCCAACTTTTGATCTTTTGATCTTTTATGAGACACAGTAAACTAGTAAAATAGACATCTTTACTGTCCTTTTCCCACATGCAGCTTGTTCTGTGTCTTTAGGTTGCCAGATTGTTGATATCAAGTCATCTCTCTCAGTTCTGTGTAGGAGTCATAAGTTGAGAAATTTCCCTAGGACTTTTGAGCTTTTAGTAAATGACCCTGACTTTACAGAGGGATTGTTATGTTCTTCTTACTTAGTCTGTGTTTTGGTTGCCAGATATAAAATTTTGCTCTTCTCACACTGTGTATGGGAAGTAGAAACACACTGCACAATTAGAATGAAAAATATGTTATTGATATTACTAGTTTTTTCCATGATACATATTTGGGTTATTTGGCATGTTTGTGTTTCGGTTGGCAGATTTAAAATTTACGGACTTCTCCATCTGTGGCGTCACGCTTTAGAGCACACTAAACGTTTGAGGTTCTATGAAATGTTCCCAGCCATGTGTTCCAGCAGCTTATTTGCATAATTTTTTAAATGTTTTTGGCTGCCCAGTTTTAGATTGCAGGTTGTATTGAGGAACTGCCTTAAGGTTTTTTTAAGCTTGTACTTTCTTTCAACCATAAAATTCCTGACCTTTACTGTTAGTGGAGAAAGTATGGAAGCTGAATAAAATACAGATTAGAGTAAGGCGATTAACTCGGTTGCAACAATGCGAAGTTTACACAGCTCCTCTGGTTGTAACTTATCTATCCAGTCCAAGTGCTGAGGGAAAATAGCACGCAATGTTGCAAGAATTCGCCCCCTACACTGTTTGGTGTGTTTGGAGGCCTGCAGCAGGGAACACACACGTTCACAGATTTTAAGCCACTCAAAAGACGTTAAGAAGCAGCCAAGAGGAGTTGATGAGTCAGGAGGAGGATGGCAAACGTTCAGTCAGTAGTGCTGCAATGGAAACAGGAAATTTTTTAATTAAAACTTCTTTTAGATGTGAAATAGTTGTATTTATATCATCTTTCATACATGGAGTAAAAAAAAATCTCTCTTTCAGGACTCTTTCTGCTTATTCAGGATTCGGGCTGACTCGAGAATCAGAGATAAGGTTCAGCAGGAAACACACAGGAATGTGATGATGTGGGAATACTGCTTGGGGGTGGATGGAGGAGTGAAACACAGTTCAATGGAGTAACAGGGTCAAAACCAGCGCTGTGTCTAATGCTGCAGAGTTGTAATGACTTCATTTCCCACCTTTTGTTTGTTCTGTCAGAGCACGTAACCTTGCCTCGAACACAGCTATAATATAATAATATACATCTTTAATGTATATCCCAAACCTTCATGGTTTTGTGCTGTGCAGTGTAGTACTGCAGCAGCTGACCAGACAGGTCAACGCCCCCCCATGTGTTCACTTTTCCAGTACATGGAAAAGTCTTTGTCCTCTGTGTATCTTGTGCTTTCACCGCCTCTGCACAGTGTCTCCTGTATAGGCAGCATGGATGGTGGTCCATCCCGAACCCACCTGATGGATCCCCTGGAGGACTTCTTGGTCAGTGAATTAGCTGTATTCCGTGGGCAGTCCTTCCTACAGTCTCTGTAAGTCCCACAAGCACCAAACTTCATAGCAAACAAGTATGTTAGGAGCTTTGGACTTGTGTAGAAATTGCCCATGTACACATGGTAGCCAGAGCCCAAAACGTTACTGTCCAAAAGAGACGTCATGAGATAGTCCATGACCAGTGGGAAAACCTGTACCTAGCGTTTGTTTCATGCACATTACATAAGCCGAGAATACTTGTTTTAGATTTGAATTGGGTCAGTTAAAAGTAGACATTTGAAGGTTTCTATAGACTTATTTCTCATGTCTGTGTGACAGTTATACGGCGTTTTGGTTCAGTTTTGTTTGATAGAAGTTCACGAAGAAGGACGCAGTGGAAAGTAGATCCTGTTTGTTTTCTGTATTTTACGATACTGGATGCAGACCAGAGTACAACATGTTGTGAAAACCATCCTGTTCATTTAACTTTTGTGTGACACTTTTTGTTTTAGAAAGGCTGTATGCGAGGGCGTGTCAGTGGTCATGAATACTGATGTTTTACACACCTGGGGAGATAATGACCCACCGCCTAATGGATCCAGCAAGGCCCATTTTTGAGCACACAGATTTGAACACACAGTCACACACCTTTGGGTGGAAAACGTACAGAGAAACAGTTTTTCAGTAAAAATTTCATAATCTTATTCAATTAGATTCAAAAGCTACTGGAGTGAACGTCAAGAAACTGATCAACAATTAACAGTTTGACATGACATCAATGTTTATTTATCTGTGTTAGCAAGAAAAATAAAAAAACTTGCTAGCAAATTTACAAAACTTAAATCTAACTTATATCTCAACATTCGTCAACGTTTTTATTTGGGAAGCAAAGGAGACAGGTCCTGAATCCAGCAAATGAGAACTCTAGAGACTAATCAGCAGTTTCATTTGATGTGGATTTGTTGTATGTCTTTTTTTCTTTCTTTTTTTTTTTTTTTTTTTTTTAAAGCACATTTAAATGAGCGAGAAAACAACTGATTGGTATTAGATATTTGAATGAGGTCAAAGGGGGTAAAAAGTATAAATGGTTTTAAAGGGTTTTAGGTTTTTGCTCAGCTCAGAGAGGTTAAGAAGTGTTCTGATTTTTTTTCCCTCCCTCATTGTACCTTCTGGACATTTAATCCGGGCTGCTGACGGTTTTGTCTCGTCTGTCTTGATTTATTTAGTTCTGTCTCTGAAAATCTGTGTTTAAAGCTGGAACTCACCACAAACCTACAATGAGTCGAGAAGCATTTGAATATCCCACATGCAAATACGGAAACGTCAAACAGTGACATGGTGAACGTTTCCACAGAGTTCCACAGATGTGGAATACAGAAAACACAGAAGAGGAATGCTTTGTAATACATCCTAATACATCTTCTGCTACATTACCATAGCAACAGGCTGATCGACTCCATGCACTTTGGAAGGTAGTCCCAGTCTACAGTCACACACGACAGAAATGAAGGCGATGTTGGGAAATTAACATGTAATATGATTATGTGACGATAAGTAAGGACTGAAACACTCTGTGTTATATTAATAGGACAATAATCAACGACAGGGTGGTGTGAGTCACTGTTACCACCCTGAAGTGGATTATATGTTGATAGCAGCAGTGTTTTATTCTACAGCAGTTTGCCAAATACTACAGTCTTTGTTTTAAATAAAAGAATGAAGCATCACACTTTTAATGCATTTGTAATTACGTTCAATGTTGTAGAACGTCCATGAGGCAAGGTAGTTCCTGTTCTCACTTACGTTGTAGCAGCTATACCTCTCTTTATTCTCTCTCTTGTTAATAAGTTAATAAGACTAACAAAAAAAAATGCAGTCTGAACTGAACTAGGTGTGTTAGAGCAGAAAACACTGAAATGTGCAGGACAGGGGTTCTCCAAGACCAGGGACTGGAACCTGTACACTATGTAGTGCTTTTATTAAGGGTGTAGGGCGCAATTACAGCACTACTCCACTAGAGGAACCTGTAGCTCTATTGGAAAAATCAACAACAAAAACAAAATAAAACCCCATGCTTTAAAGCTTTAATGTTTCAAATTATAGAGCATGTTTTTTTTTTCCCCCAGCAAACTTCATAATCCAAACTTTCTCCTGATGGTTTTAACTTTAAATCAATTTAAAGAATGCCCTAAATCATTCAATCTAAGCAAGCTTGGTTAGATTTGAATCTTTATCCCATTAACAGTATATATGATGTAAAATGTGGTTAAATAACTCTCTTTTAAAAAATAGGCCTTTATGATTAATAATGATTAATGTTTTGTAGGAATTGTTCGGATCTGCATTTACTATTGACGCAGGCTGGTTAATATTTGTTCCTGTTCCTGTTGTCCAGAGTGTTTACTCTGTTATCCACACTGTCCTGCATATTTATTGTATCACACTGCACTTCTCACACAACGTGTAGAATTCTCTGTATACCCTGGACCTGTATTTTATCAAATATTACACTGTGACACCGGACACTTGATATTTCATCTCGGTGTGTACGAGTAGAATGATGGAATAGATGATATTAATGGATTTTCATTTATATCTATAATAGCGATTGGCAAAATAATGGTGTACAGTTGGGGGAACAGTTACAGGTTCACTGTCGAGTGTTTCCTGATAAGAAAGGGTTCTGAGTAGAACCGTTAATTATCCAACGAACCCGTTCCTAATGGACAACCGAAGAAGCCACGCTCTGTAACTTGTAACTCAGTCATGGTAGATAAGTTATGTCCAAAACATAAAAGCCCAATAAACTATTCTTTATTATTGTTGAGAAAATGTTTACTGTAGATTAGCTCGTACACGTGTACGAAATTTCTGCATTGCAAAACACAATCTTTCAAACTTTTAAATGCAACAAAGCAAAAAAAAATATATATATCAAATGAACACCACAGACACACTCCTTTTTGTTTTTTTTAATCATATATTTAATTTATGTTGAACATTGTCATTGTTTCCAAACACACACACACACACATACATTGTAATTTCTAACTCGGAACAATAAACACAGGTCATCATAATGTCATTATTTTCCCCAGTATATATGTATATTTATATATTTATATATTTATATATAATCCCAAAATGTTCATCGATATAATTAGACATTGACAGATTTACTCTACAACTGTTTCCGTGGATGTCTGGTTATCGAATGGTAACGTTATAACTTCGTCCTGTTTTTAATATCCAAAAAACATTAAAGGTGAAGACAAATATGTGGATACAGTAAGTAAGTAAGTAAGTAAGTAAGTAAATAAATAAATAAAATCTGGCTTTTGTAGGCTGTGTTGCCTGTGTTTATCCGGCCAGGTCCCTCCGAAAAGGCCAGACGAACAGGGGCGACGCAAATCTACATTTCTGAATGAAATAAATAAAGAAATTAAATTACAAATAGTGTCAGAAACCAGGCTCTTGGCTCTATGTCTCGTAGTAGCGAATCCAGGAGACTAGATAATCTGAGCGGGTTAACTGGTGTATGGTTTGGATTGAAATTTCTAAACATCCTGGCAGACAAGAACCAACTGTGATTGGTTACTTTCTGGTAATGTGTGATGTCAATAAAGTTGTGTAAATTTCACAACATGCCCTGGGTGAGTAGCGAAATGCCTTTAAGATACAAGTCTGGTCGCTTTTAGTTGCTACTACGAGACATCCATTGTGACCCGGATGCCTGAAAAACCTTCACATATTGCCTCTCAGATGCGTTTCCGTTTTAAGCCGCATGAATACGCAGCCTCCAACTTCCTGTTCCTCAAAGATACCCTGAAAAAAAAACCAGCCTTTTTCCCCCCAGTTCCCATTATGACGTCGACTACTGATTAAACCCCGCCCATTTCCTCTAATGAAAAATAAATATAAATCATTCCTCTTTCCCCAAAGCAAAGCTGACCCACTCCCTGAAGTGGCCTTTACTAAAATCTAACATAAGGTCAAATCGAGTTCAAAACAAATGTACGTCAGGTGTGGGACGCTAAAACGTAAAATCTGATGAAATTGTGCAGCCAATTTATTATTAATATTTTATTTTTTTTACAATTTCCCTCGATGACGTACAAGAAGTTGCACAAACTTAACCAGACTGGGAGCGGTG
>JANDJT010000060.1:21888693-21900291 GCA_024331685.1 Stegophilus panzeri | reverse complement strand
AGAGAAAGAGAGAGAGAGAGAGAGAGAGAGAGAAAGAGAGAGAGAGAGAGAGAGAGAGAGAGAGAGAGAAAGAGTAATGCCACTCCCACACACACAGCACCGATTTTACTCTCCTCGTTAGGCTACAGACCATGTATTCGAGGACCTTGGTAAGGTGGGCGTCATTTTTGGGAGGCATTTGAGCTTCTGCGATAAAATCTGTGTTTTTCAGAAGGGAGCATACGAAATGCACAGTTACACATCCTTCTCAATTCTATTCACCAGACAAGAAAAGCCTGAACATCTGGCAAACTGAACTACTGCTTTGACTAAGTGATTATCTCTCTCTCTTTTATATATTGTGAAATGGACAAATGTTCAAATTTTGTCTTTTTCATAATCGCTGTGATTGTTGCCTACTGTATAGCCCTGCATCAATAATCTGTTAGATGATACATCATGATCATAACACACACAATATTATCATCTGTTTACAGCGATATTTTAAAACTACACTGTGATTTGTCCTGATGAAATCTTGAGCCGTGACAGAAAATGTGCGTGCATGTGGGGGAAACAAAAACTAAACCTCTGCGATTCTCTGATCTGACCAGCAGACGGAGACAAATCAGGGGATAAAGGTGACCTCTGAACGCTGAAACCCATCACACTTTTGTCTCGTTCTCTGTTAACACAATTACGGCGTATTTCTTTTTATTTTTGCTCAAACAGACAGAGCAGAAGGGATGAGAGGACAAACGGATGTGTTCAAATCCAGACACTGCTGACGTGGTGTTTTCACCTCTTCCTCTGCCTCCATTTCCACCTCTCCTTCTCCTTCACTGCTGTCTATATTTAGAGCCTTCGGTCCCCTTCAGCGAGGACGAAAATCACCAACAGCACATCTACACATGCTTAGGACTTCAGCAGCTTGTCATTTAGGCTATTTTAGTGAAAGGTTTCAAGCCACGTCTGGAATGTAGTAGTTAATTTGAACCTCTGTGTTAAGTAGCTGTGTTCTGATGTTCATTTAGATCTTCTGAGGTGTTTCAGTATCACAAAGGCTGTGATTATTTTCATATGATTCAATTTTTGCGTGATCACATATGACTCATATAATCACACGAGGAAAAACAGATGACCATGTGAAATGTAGCCTATGAGATTTTTACGTAATAGGAATTGTCCCGTTTGGGGATCGAACAGCACCTGGGGTCTAAATTTGCCTACTTCTGAATGAAATAAATTATAAAAGAGCAGGTTTTTCATGCAATATCTTTTATCATGGACACTATAAATCTGTGTTAAACAAGTGTGATTGTGCATAAATAAATGTCACATGCACAGGAATTTAGCAAAGCGAGGTGCATTTATGGTTAAATGAGAACAGGTAGGACTATAATATCATAAAACTAATATAAAATGTGTTAGAAAAGTTTCATTTCAGAACATAATGTGTTCAGATTTCAAAGACTGAATGACAACCAGTGCTGTTTGTGATTTTTTTTTTTAATCCAGTAGAATTGAGAGACAAAATATCAAAATGTGAGAGAAGCTTCAAAAACATTACTATCACGCGTCCAAAACTCGCATAATACACGAGGTATGGAGTGTGTTTGAGGATCTGCCGTCAATCTAAAGCATTGTTCACACATCAGAGAGCTTTATCGTTAATAATTTCTTATATTTTACATCAAAAGGTTTCATTAGAAATATCATGTGATCCTTAGACCTATTACCCTTGCTGACTGGTCAAAACGCCTTAATCGTGCACGAAACCTCGAGCCAACCTTATAGAATACATTTGCTTACATATTATTTTAAAAATAGGGCTCAATGATTTCCAGGAATTTTTTTTATTGATCTGTATATAATACATGTAAAACTGTATAGTGTTTGTGAATAGCATTGCATTTCATGTTTAGGGATTGGCTCATTTACATATCATGATATATCAGCTCATAGTCATGAGATATATAGTGTCAATCCAAACCTCATATTTAACAACTTGCCATATACATTTTTTTGTCACATGATCAGATCTTCCACACATTTGCCAGTCAAACATCATTTTGAGCCACGACATCCACCTTTCTTTAAAAAGAATAAATAATTAAATAAATAAAGCACCACTCTATCTCACCAACAAATAATAATAACAATAATAAATGATTAATTCAGACTGCTCTTGCCATGTGGAAGATATTAAATGAGGTGTGTGTTTTCCCTCGACGCTGTAAACATAAGGGATGTGATTAGGATTTTGAATGTAATCTGGCGTTGCAGCGTTTGTAGCTCGTTCAGCTCGGAGGAGGCTGGGGCTCGGCCATCTTGCGCAGGAGACGTGTTAGTGCCAGCCATTTGGTTACAGCCTCCATGTAGGAGCAGTACGACAGGAGCTTTATGAGCTCCTAAATAAAGAATTAATCTATAGAGATAATAAACCTAAACCAATATTTTTTGAGAAATATACATTTTCTGGAAAGGGTGTGTGATGGATAGGACAGGACAGGACAGTTTTGCTTCATAGGTACAAGAGCAATATGACAATATGACCCTCCCAACCCCCACCATCACCACCACTGAGGAACATGTCTACATTAAAAAAAGAAAGAAAAAGAAGAAAGAAAGAAAGAATGAAAACATTGATATTTTATTATTTTATGATTGACAGATGATCATAGTAAAGCAGATTTAACCCTGGATTTAGGCCATATCTCATCCACTTTTATACACGAGTTAAAAGATATAATATAAATGCAAACATTTAGAGCATGTTCTTGAACGTCATGTATTGGAAAATATTTTTTTTTAAAGTAAATAACAATCAGCCAAATTTCCAACAAAGCCAGTCTGATCCAGAGTCTATAGGCGTGTTTCGGCCATGTCTACCATCATTCACAGCTCTATAAATAATACATATTAAATAATAAATAATAAAATGCGCTGCAAATCATTTACAAAATACCCAGGCAGGAAGGTCTGATAGTTATTCTGATGGACATATATTTCAAATCATTATTATTACAGTCTTACTAGAATTCATGAGTAAACATCATCTGAAGCCGAGATGATTTTTTTTAAATTAATGAAAATACAGTCATAAACATCCAGCCATATCAATAAGAAAGAAATACATTTCCTTTTTTAAATAAAAAAAGCCTTTAAGTTTATATTTATAATGCTTTTTCCCCTTTGATGACTCTCACTACCCAGAGCACCTTCTAGAAATAAGCATCCGCGCACGAGCTCACTAATCCCAACCCGAAATAAAGAAATTAATAATAATTTTTAAAAAAAGAAAAAAAAAAGAAAAAAAAACCACACAAAAACAAATAGCATATGTGGTAAATGAATCAGTACTCACATTTCTTTTTATTGTTGGCGCGTGCACACACAAATCCGACAGAAAGGTGGTGTAAACGACACGGCGACGTATTTTCCCTTCTCTCCTTCTCTCAGGTTATTTATTATAAGGACGCGCGCGCTTCTTCTCGCAAACACGCGCACACGCACGCACGCAGGGTTTTTTTTCCTCCGCACTGTTTTTTTTTTATTCTTATTTTAATAAAAATGAGCAGGTTTCGTGTGTCCGCGCTCCGTCACCGAGCTTCCTGCGTACATAAAAAATGGATGCTCTCGGATTAAGAGAACAAAAAAAAGAGACAGCTGGCTGACGTCACTAGTCATCCGGGGAAGCTGCAGGTTGGAGAGGGTCACCATGACGACCGCGCGCACTAAACGCACTATCTGTTTGTACTAGTGTACGCGCGGATGTAGCCAACATACGCGAGATTTTCACGCAGAATGTGGTGATCTTAATCTGAGTAACATGTGATCACATGCAGTAAAAATAAATAAATAAATAAATAAATAAATAAAGCATCCTTGCTGGAAAAAAAGATCAATTGAAACCCTCATAGAATTTGGAATGATTTTAATGGTTAAAATGGGAATTGTATTGGTTTTAATGGAAACGTTAATGGTTTCTACTGGTAATTTGTTGCTTTCTATTGGTGGCATGTTATGTCAAGTTGTCTATTGCATAGACTATTGCGTAACTATTGCGTAACTATAGTCTATTGCGTAACTGTTTTGCACGCTCTTTCACATTGATGTTGGTAAAGGAGAACTTTTAGCTCGATGCACGTGAATCGAACAGGGCTTTGCTTGAATGAGCGGTTGTGATGACGTCACATGACGCGTGTTGGCCCAAATCTCCGGAAACATTTGCGTTAATTTTGAAAAATTGCAAGCTCCTGCAAATATTGCGGACTTGTTTTTTTTTTGTTTGTTTGTTTTTTTTTTCTTTAACTTTAATTTCAGCGATCGCTAAATCCTGGAAGGACTGAATAAATGCGTTCAAATGAGAATATTAATATAATATAATATAAGAATCCATACAATGCGCACCTCTCTGGAAGTTAAAGATCAGTGATAAACAAATGAGCTCTGTTTGTTTAGATTTTGGATTCAATATTTTCAGCTTGTTAGCCTACATTTAGGCTGATTAACTTCATATATAACCTTAATAGGTCCTTAAATCATTCATAACCTGTATTCATACTATTAAATACTACTAGTGCACTAGTAGCCTGAGATAGTAACCCAGCCCATAGCCCAAACCCCTCTCTGTACAGTGTGCCTAAGTAGTGCGCCACCTGTGCCTCTCCTACTATTTGGGATAAGAGCCATGAAAACGTGCGAGATTGAGGATAAAAGTCACTGGACTCGACACGCTAAATTTTATATTTTAGAAAAGAAAATAGGTGTTGTTTTTCCACTGAAAGTGAGAGGTAGATAAACAGCTGTCTAATCTAAAGTCTGTTAAACTGTTTAATCCCGTGGTATATTTTTGGTCGGTGAGGATGTCAGAAAATAAACAAAATGGCGGTGTGAATTAAAGCAACATACACTGCTTAATATACCGACGAAAAGACTTATAAATTGTTTGTGCTTTCTAGTAGAAAGAGTGAGAAGTAACATGCTTAAACAGTGAAAAGCTCCCTTACTGGGCACTTTTTTTTTATTCTCTCCCTAAGTGATTGTTTGGTTCTGTATAAAAATTAGCGCCGTAGTGGCGCTACATATTGTGGGGTCGTGGAAAATAGTATAATTATATTATTGTTGATTTTTAAACATTAAAAAAAAAAGGGTTGGCAGCGGTGGGATTCGAACCCACGCCCCCGAAGAGACTGGAGCCTTAATCCAGCGCCTTAGACCGCTCGGCCACGCTACCTTAGGAGAGTATTAAGATTATCAGTATAATTGTTGCTGAAGAGCTTCACCGAAACTCTATCGTTATTTGGTCGATCATGTAATCGCGAGCGTGACATGATAGATTACATGGACCAATGTGAGAAATGTTGTTGCCTAGGAGAGCAAAGGAGCAGCTGCCTTCTAGTCTGTTAACTAGCTAATAAGCCAGTGTTTTTCTATGAGTGCCGCTATGATCTTCGCTAGGTACCTGATAAACATAAATTGCGTTGTCTGTGTATTTATTTAGGGATAAATATGTGTCTTATATATAATTCTTTATTTAAAAATAAAATAAAGCTGTAACGTAAGCCCAAAAGCCCACCTCCTTTGCTAGCATTGGCTGCTACACAGTCACGTGCGTGAAGCAGACTGGACATGATGCAGAATACTTCCTCAGCGTCTATTTTCTCACCCTAACTTGACTCGCCTCCCTCACGCTTTCATTTCGCCTTATAAAGTGTCATTTTAAAGTTTATTTTCTAAACCGTGAACCGTGAACACATGACCCATATTCACATTCAACTGCGAGCGAATTAGATATTAATTAAAGCGTCAGAATAACAGAAATAACAAGTTTCTGAAACGAACCAATCACGTCGAGCTATGCAAATTAGAGTGCGATAAAAAAAAAATCCAGAAAAAATATTCCTGAAATGATCTTTTGTGAAACTGCGAGTTTTAAGCACTCTATCTAAAACGCAGTATTTTAAATTACGTGTTATTAGACATGTTAAGAATTCTGTAGAAAATATCACAAGAATAAGAGCGGAATCTACCATAATGGAAAACACGGGTGTGTTACATGTGTTTGGTCCTTCAGCACTAGCACGGTTACATCAGTGAGGTATATCCTTACCTGTTACCTTAGAAATAAGGTTGCAGAATATGATGATTGGATTCGATGAATGCGTGATTATATTCCGCGTTTATCAAGGAACCGCAACACCTTGATGAATCCTGTCTGATTCTTGCGTTTTGTGTAAAAATTTAGGAAAAACTGAAATACATAGTTAATGTCTTGTTCTACAAAAGAATAGTTGGCGCTGTTTAAAACGATGGTTTTTTTTTTTTGTTAGTTGTGTATTCTACTGTGCTCGAGTTTTGGTGTCGGTAGTGTTACGTACTTTTCGAACGATTTATTTAGATTAGAACGTTAAATTTATTGGAAGCATAATAGGTTGTGTAGACGAGGTGGCCGAGTGGTTAAGGCGATGGACTGCTAATCCATTGTGCTCTGCACGCGTGGGTTCGAATCCCATCCTCGTCGGTCTACTTTTTCTTGTTTTTCACAATTTACGGGAAAGTCTACAGTTATTCTTTATTCCAGTGGGGTCCTTGGCCCCCTCGGAGTCCGCCAGATGGCGCCCGAGGACCGCATAGAAACCCTAGCTCAACATTAAAAAAGTAAAAAAATATATATATTTTTATTTTATGTATATATAAAAGCTTTAAAAAATTCTCCTATCCCTATTCCACCACCATGGTGGCTCCGTACGCGCGTGTGTGTCTGTGTGTGTACGGAGCCCCTAATGGGACATGGTGGTGGAAAAAAATTGGGATAGGATAATTTTTTTAAAAAAGCTTTTACGTTCTCTCGCAAAACTTTTGCGTTCCCTCGCAAAATCTCTTATGAGTTCGGTCAAACACTTCCTGTTTATTTTTCCGCTGGTAGTGGTTCAGACAGCTCCGTTCACAATGGAACGGTTCATAGAGTTTTAATAAAGAAATGCGGTCTGTGTTTACAGTTCGAGGCACGGTTTTGACATAAGTGAAAGACACCTGAAAAGGATATTACTGTTAAAAGGATGCTGTGAAGATACAAGCGCAAACCACCGCGCAGAAGTCTCGCGAGAACACAGGTTTCGCGAAAGAACACAACAGGTAGGCTATCTTTGCGAGGGAACGCAAAACTTTCTCGTGGAGACGCAAAAGCTTTGAAAAAAATTTTTCGCCCATCCCAAATTTTTTCCACCACCATGTCCCTTTAGGGGCTCCGTAATATATGTGAATTTGACATGTATGTTACCTATTACTGTTACCCACACGCTGACAACACCTAAGACTATATATAATGGATACGTTTCCGGGGGGTGGGTGTCATAGAAGGATGCACACTACACAAGGCGGGGGGTGCTCACGCTGAAAAGGTTTATTCTACTGTTTATTCTACGTACTGTTGATCATAAACCCTTGTGTTTTCGGTTACAAAGCACTTTAAAAACCTTACAAAGAAGCCCTTTGTCGCCTGGCGCCGTGGCTTAGTTGGTTAAAGCGCCTGTCTAGTAAACAGGAGATCCTGGGTTCGAATCCCAGCGGTGCCTTTTACCTCTCATTTAATCTCCAAACATTACTGCACTACATAGACAGGCTATACGTCACCACATGTAACATTTTATCTGTTTTGAGAGTGTACCGAATATAAACACGTATTTACTTCCGGTTGACTGTGCCATATTGTAGTTACTCCTCACTTGGTTTTACAATCAACTTTGATGGTCATGTCCCATGGAAAAAAAAAAAAAAAAAAACATCGTGACTGAAAATACCTTCACACTTTTATTAGTCAGTCCTTTCGTCGCTTTGTTTGACGTCACATCAATGAGGTATGGTTATATCGCCATGTCATCATTAAACACTATGTAATCTTTTTATTTAGAATGTTGAAGATTCAAAACATAAGGGTTTTTTTTTGTGAACGAATTAAGAAAAGAAAAATGTGTTGGCAGCGGTGGGATTCGAACCCACGCCTCCAGAGAGACTGGAGCCTAAATCCAGCGCCTTAGACCGCTCGGCCACGCTACCATGCTTGAGTCTTTGACGTGGTCTCATATCAATCTCTTTGTACCAGACGACAGCAAAAATTTTAAAAGTTTGCTGGCTAGAACATGTTTGAGTAATTAATTATAGTTGGAAGCAGTCAAATCGATCAAATGACCAAAACGACGACGTCAAAAATTCCTACACTACAGTTACTCATTATTGCATATTTACATTTTATCGAGTGTTAATTGTTTGAAGTTAGCATTTAGCTAGCTAAACAAGCTACCAAACGCTAATTTGAGTGGTTTTAAAATGAGCATATAAATTTAAAGCTGAAGTCAATATCCATAATAAAAACATTATTATTAACTACATATTGAACGTTTATACGTTTTATGACTGAGTTTACATCAAAAAGACAATAAACATTAAAAATATTTGCATAAAGTTTAGCCAACTAGCCATTTTGAGGCGTTTATGATGATGATGATGATTATTATTATTATTATTATTATTATTATTATTATTATTATTATTATTATTATTTTACAATGGTTATTTCACACTTTTAGCAAAAGTCTGACGATGACATTGTGTTTGGTTTTCAGGTGAGGCTTTTCAACAGTATTTTACTAAAGCACTGAAATATTTATGAGTGTACATTTGTATTTATGTTAATTTACACAAACATTGAAAACATTTCATCATAAAAATGTCTTTATTTTAAAATCACTTTACATTGTACAATTTTTTTAAAAGTTATGTTTGGTGATTATTTTATTTTCCATACTACAAGTAATTCACAGCATATATGAGTAGTCTAAATAATAATAATAATAATAATAATAATAATAATAATAATAATAATTATTATTATTATTATTATTATTATTATTATTACTATTATTATTATTATTATTATTATTATTATTATTATTATAACAAAATGGTTGTACATTTTTTACTTCCAGTATTATGTATAGTGTATATTGTATAGTGGTCTGCCATTTTGACCCACTATTTTTCCAGTATTATGCATTTTGTACATAGTCACAGTCTTACTGAGGACCAGGGGCTGGATTAACATACCGGTAAGGATCATAAAGATCCCTGTAGTAATCAGATGGCTCATCAAGGAGATAAGAAGCATCCAAAGTCCTTTTGTCCTCCGATGATGAAGCCAGATGGTCCTTTTCGTTCTCTTTTTCTGCTCTGTTGATGAGCAGAGATTTACTCGGGAGGTTAGATAGTGGAGGATCGCTCAATTTTACAGGTCTCGGTAGGTTTTCAATCAAGCAGTCAGGGTCCCAGTAAGGGTCACAGTCATAGTCCAGCCCTTTGATGATGCTGGGAGGTTTTGGCACAGGCGGAGGGGTGGTGGAATGCAGCTCAGCAGCTTCAGAAGGGCCCTCAGTAGACGTACTCAGCTTACAGCTAGGATAGTAGCGTGGATCACAGGGTACGACGACAGCACCAGTGGGCACATAGACAATTCTGGGCTTACAGAGCGGGTCTTTGGGATTGCACAAATATATAACATCAGACTGTGAGAGAGATGGCACTGATGGATGGATGGTGGGTAGAGGTGGAGGTTTGGTGGTGGGAGGTGGAGAAGTGGTTTTGGGAATCCGAAGGCCTACGACATTCTGGTATTTGGAAGCGTCTGCGCCGTAGGTCTGCTCCAAGTGGCGCATTTGCTGGTAGAGAATCCGGATCTTGTCGATCTCATAGAGCTGTTCAGGAAGAAAAAAAACACACAAAGGAAGTAAAGCAGCAGGAGCGACAGACAGACAGACAGAGAGACAGACAGATGGACAAAACGTACGCCCTCAACATGTCCAATGCTGCTGTAGTATCCATAGTAGGATTGGAAGTCTGGATCCTTGTGGTACCATTTTGGCTCAGCTGAACGGTGAGAACGCGCCAGGAAGTTATGCGCTTCAAACGAGTCGATACTTACAGACTGACCTGATTCTGAAATTAGAATATATTTCATCTGCTTCATCTTCAAAATTTCAGTAATAACATTTCAAATTAAGTGGATAAATTGATACTCAATACCAAGTTTAATGATTGTCAATAATGTCTATAAGATTATTCTTTTATACTTTTATATCTATAATTTCTTCTGTTATTTCTGAGCTTTATCTCTATTATTTTTGCACAGCTACTACTAATCAGCCTTCAAAGTGAATAAAAATGTGATAAAGATCTTTACTGTTAGCTTCATCAGCAAGCTTTGTGAGAGGCGTCGCCTGCAGAAGAGCTGCACATGAGAAATGATCATTTAATATAATACCATGACATAAAATAGATAAATAAAATGTCTGTATAACTGGATGGTAATAAAAACAAGTCTACTTACAAGGCAGGATTAAGAAACAGGACAATGCCCCAACAAGAGACATGGAGGAGGAGAACATCTCTGAAGGATGAAGATGTTAAAACTGTTCACTGAGTTTCTAGAAAAATATACTATACAATATAATAGTATATTTAATATGAGCAGAAAAGGATGTTAATACACTTAAAAAATCATGCTTTTTATTCCACACATGTGTGAATATGCATTTCTTTTACCAACTGCTTGAATTTTTAAGCATTTTAGACAGAAAGACTAAATAATTTGGAATCAGTGACTGACTGAGACTTTAATAATAATAATAATTATAATAATAACAGGAAATAAACATACAGGCCTACCTCTTGCACTCTTTACTCAGCACCCAGGTATGAACTGTTAGCATGAACGTTTGGAATAAATACATTTTTGGTTGCCTGATAATTAAGCTCTATGTGATAGCCAAATTAGCCCCTCCTACTTGCTCTAAATCACATGTTGGATGCTGGAATTCTCTGGTAAATGCAGTTCTCTCCAGTTTGCTGTCTGCTTTGATGAACAGCTCAACATCTATGTTTAAAGAATAAAGTAGGAGAGCTGCAAAATTGAAGCCTTCTTCAAGGAGAAACAGCTGGAGATTTGTGTTTCAACATCTGCCTCTGTGCTAATGGGAGGGAGGGGGAGTATCCTGTTTCTTTTAACAAACAGCCACAAACGATAACTAGAAACGTCCATCTGTCTAGCAAAAAGTGTAATAATGAATCAGAACAGAACAGAGAAATGAAAAACAAGCAGGGTCTCCTGTAGATTAAAGAAGACAGTCCTGTACTCGGGGTGGGGTGGATATGAGTAGTTATGGGGTTCAACAACCAGGTGTGAGAGAAGAAAGCAGGAATCCAAAATACGTTCTAAGCAAAGCAGGATCATGATAGTGAGACAATCAGTAATCATAACAGTCATGTTTATGTTCGGTTCTACAACTAGCCTCATCTTTGCACGTGTCGTTATTATTTATTTATTTATTTATTTATTTATTTATTTATTTATTGAATAAAGGGGTCACTCGGTCACTTAGAGGCCTCAAAGGCACAAAAATAAATGACAGCTTTCATATGTCTGGAGTAAAATATGAAACAAAATATTATCTTATGATAGAAAAAGCACCAAAACAAGCAGCAATGATTAATTGATTCATTGACTAATTGATTCGTTAATTAGTTGAATAATCAAATAATCAATTAACAGAACAGATCAGCCAA
>JANDJT010000060.1:21877222-21887452 GCA_024331685.1 Stegophilus panzeri | reverse complement strand
CTATATTTTGTTAAAATTACGCCTGTTAAAATTCAACCTTACTGAAATGACAACTTCTCGATGTTGCGTGTTAGCGAAGCAGATTTTTAATCAGGCGCATATGATAGCTACACAAAGGGTCCTACAGATTCCGGAAGTACAGGATCAGATACACTGGTTGTTGTTGTTGATAATGTAGCATAGCCACCTAATGTCGATATTCTGACAGTTTTCTGTCATTTTGATATTCACAAGTAAACTATGTTATTTTTCCGGGAGAATTTAAAGCTGACCCTGTTGCTATCTAATATGGAAATATTCTGCTCCGTTTTAGCGTTGATGTAAACTGGAATTAGCGAGTCAGCAGAAATTATAGCAGAGAAAATGATTTCTCAGGTGTTTATTCTGTCATCAAAAGGCGACCATCTAATCTACAAAGACTGTATCCTGACCCTTTGTGTGTGTGTGTGTGTGTGTGTGTGTGTGTGTGTGTGTGTTTGTTTGAGGGAAAGAATAAGTGGATGTTAATGTTAGAAGTTTTAATGTAAGCTACAGTGTGTATCAAAGTGGTGCATGTTTAAGAAAATTGTAATAATAATGTACTTAAACATATATTATGTTTAATTTATATAAAGCTTTTCCAAAGACTAAACTTTTATCCAAAATATATTATTCATATATGATTCTCCTCCAGTCTTTTTTTTTTTTTTTTTTTTTTAAAGAATCTTAGGCAAACATATTATATGTTTAAATACATTGCACCTTGGTGTCTTAACATTTGAGAAGTCAACTCAAGTCAAGTTTATTTAATTTTATTCGAGTTGCGTTAAACGTATTTTATAAACAAACCTTACTTACTTACTAAACAGTCAGGGACTAAAGGAATCAATTGTGTGTATGGTCAGGTATCTGTGTGTGTTTGTGGGTTTACTTAACTCTCATTGAGTCCGTGGTGAAGTTGAAAAAGACTCCATGAGCACGTTTTATGAGATGGTGTCATCTCTGAGTGGAGATCAGCCTCCTGTAGTCATGGTAGGTTTTTATGAACTTGTTATTACGTTTATGTTTGTTATGATGGAGTGTTGCAGAAGATGATTGTTCTGTGTCTCCGTACTCTCTAGAGTCGCAAAGGTCTCAACTTTATTCACATCCGGCACGCTGGACTTTACTGGGTCGTGTCTACGAAGACGGATCCATCTCCGTTCACTGTTGTTGAGTTTCTGAACAGGTAAACTGAAGAAGCGCTTCCGTATTCATCTCCATCCTCAGCGTTGTATGGATCCCTGTGACGTTGCTGTGGAGTTTGTGCCTCTGTACGACGTGTGCGGTTGTTCTAAATGTTGCCGTGATGTATGTGTCATGCAGGCTTGTCGCTCTGATTAAGGATTACTGCGGCAGCGTGTGTGAGAAAACCGTCCGTATGAACTTCGCTCTGATCTACGAGCTCCTGGACGAGATGGTGGTGAGTCGTATACACTTTTATTTTTATTTTTTTTTTATCCGTTTTAAATCACGTTACTTATGTATTAACATGATCCAAACTTAATGCAAAGCTGTAACTGAGTGTAAAATGTGATGGAGAATGAAATATCTCAAATTCTCATATTGGATATTTTTAAAAATCTAATCGTCTCTATCTTTCTTTCTTTCTATCTTTCTTTTTTTGTTAGGATTACGGCTACATCCAGACAACCTCCATGGACATCCTGAAGAATTTTATCCAGACGGAGCCGGTCGCCTCCAAACCTTTCAGTCTGTTCGACCTCAGCAACGTCGCCCTCGTAAGAATTTATAATCCAGAAAATACGGTCTGATTGCATACTTGTTAGTTATACTAAAGAGGGTTAAAAGTGTGCATGCGTGTGTGTGTGTGTGTGTGTGTGTGTGTGTGTGTGTGTGTGTGTGTGCTATAGTTCGGAGCAGAGACGCAGCAGAGCAAAGTGGCTCCCAGCACCGCTGCTGCCCGACCCATCATGACGTCTCACAGTGGAGAGGTCACTCATCCACGCACGCACGCACGCACTCATCCACGCACGCACTCATCCACGCACGCACTCATCCACGCACGCACTCATCCACGCACGCACGCACTCATCCACGCACGCACTCATCCACGCACTCACGCACTCATCCACGCACTCACGCACTCATCCACGCACGCACTCATCCACGCACGCACTCATCCACGCACGCACGCACGCACTCATCCATGCACTCATCCACGCACGCACTCATCCACGCACGCACGCACTCATCCACGCACGCACGCACTCATCCACGCACGCACGCACTCATCCACGCACGCACTCATTCACTCATCCACTCATTCACTCACTCATCCACTCACTCATGCACTCACTCACTAATCCACGCACACACTCATCCACGCACGCACTCACTCACTCATCCACTCACTCACTCATCCATGCACTCACACACTCACTCACTCATTCACTCACTCATTCACTCATCCATGCACTCACTCACTAATCCACGCACGCACTCACTCACTTATTCACTCACTCATCCACTCACTCATCCACGCACGCACTCACTCAACCACTCACTCATCCACTCACTCACTCATCCATGCACTCACACACTCACTCACTTATTCACTCACTCATTCACTCATGCATCCACTCACTCACTAACTTATTCGCTCACTCATCCACCCACCCACTCACTCACTCATTTATCCACCCACTCTCTCACTCACTTATTCACTCACTCATCCACCCACTCACTCACTTATTCACTCACTCATCCACCCACTCACTCACTTATTCACTCATTCACACGCTCATTCACTCACTCTCTCATCCATCCACTCACTCACTCACTCATTACATTTATTAATGTGATTAATTTATTCACTATTTAACATTGTAATGGTCTTTTATCCAGTCATTTAGACATTTATTCATTGCCCAATTAATTCAGTAATTAATTCATAGATTAATTATTTACTATACTGATTTATTTTGTAATTCAGTCATCTCTCCCTCTCTCTCCCCTATTTCTATCTATCCCTCTTTCTCTCCCTATCTCGTGCTTGCTCTCTCTCTCTCTCTCTCTCTCTCTCTCTCTTTGTTTCTCTTTCTCTCTATGATGGATTGAAATTTTTGCTGCATAACACTTATTTTCCGTGTGTGTGTGTGTAGGGAAGTAAGAATGAGATCTTTGTGGATGTGGTGGAGAGACTCTCAGTGGTTATTGGCGCTAATGTGAGTGCTGCAGTTTTTATTACGTGAAAATAATAATACTTAGTCGTCTCGTCTCAGTTTCTGTAATTAACAAGGACAATGAATTAAAATATACATTTTCTGTACAGTATATTACACAGACGAAGTGCAGGGGTCTTGACCTGACAGTAACAGCATGGGAAGGATTTTGGGAAATTTATATTAATCATCACTGAGAATAAACAATGTTTGTGTGTGTGTGTGTGTTTTGTGTGTGTTTATAGGGGGTTGTGATGAAAGCAGACGTGGAGGGAGAGATCAGAGTCAAGTGCTATCTTCCCTCATGTTCAGGTACGATAATGCTGATCTAACACTATCGGCTGTGTTCCAATTCTGTGTTAAACTAGCCAGCTAATCGCCACAGTAGCTGCTTAGCACGCTAGCTAGTACATGGTTTAGAGAACATAAACAGTGTGTTGATCGTCGTGATCCTGATATTAAGATTAAAAATTGAAGCTTAATGTCGTATTTTATGAAAGTGTTCACTAGCTAGCTATTAAACAGATCTGCATCTCTCACCCGACATGTTCTTCTCACGTGTGTGTGTGTGTGTGTGTGTGTGTGTGTGTGTAGAGATGAGGATTGGCGTGAACGAGGAGTTCAGCATTGGGAAGTCTCAGCTCAGAGGTAAGCGTCGTCACCACGCTGACTTCTTCATTTACACGTTTATTTATCTGTATTTAACTCCACACGGCTTTTTAATACGACTCGCAGCGCATTCCTTTACTAAAATACTACACCATCTGCACGCAGCCACAGAGACGCTTTTCCAGTAACCATGGCAACTAACTGCTTTTTGCCGGTTGATTTGCTGATATTGTTACAGCACAGCAGTTTGTTGATGCCAATTTAATTCCATATAACCAACTAAATCAATAAACAAATAAGTAAATGTCATATAATTAGGCATAATTATGTATATTACATAATTTTTTATATCATTTCTTGATCTGAAATCTGACCTAGATCCTACAGTTATCATCATATTGAGAGAATACGTTATAATATCTTCATCATTAGTTGTTTAGTTGTGTGAATATTTTGAGACTAAAGGTTTAAAAATGTGCAGCGTTCTATAATTTCCCACATGCTAGTACACTAACTTATTACAAGGCGAATAAAAGAAAACTTAATATTCTCCATTCTGCTCAGGGGAAATATGATGCCATGTGATTGTGCCAAGTGGGCGGAGCCAGGAGTTGTTCAAAGTTGCTGACTTTCAGATTAAGTAACGAGACGTGAGCGGACAAAAACTGCAGTTTATAAACTGCAGACGCAGCTTATTCTTTCTCTGGATCTATCTCTACTTTTTGTCTTTTTCATCTCTCTCTCTCTCTCTCTCTCTCTCTCTCTCTCTCTCTGTGTGTCAGGTTACGGGGCGGCCGTGCGGGTGGATGAGTGCAGTTTTCACCAGTCCGTGAAGCTCGATGAGTTTGATACGCACAGGATTTTAAAAATTTGTCCCAGCCAAGGAGAGGTATTCAGCATTCAGCTTTGTGGTGTGTTATCGTTTCTAGGCCTCTGTCTGTACCTAATCACTCACTCACTCACTCACTCACTGGTGTCTCAGCTTAGATAAATAAACTACAGATGTAGTGATTACTCTGAATTTGTCCATAAGCATAATGTGTGTGTGTGTGTGTGTGTGTGTGTGTGTGTGTGTGTATTAGCAAACCCTGATGCAGTACCAGCTGAGTGACGAGCTGCCTTGTCCTCCTCCGTTCCGTCTCTTCCCCACCGTGGAAAAGGATTATGGGAGCAGGTAAAATAGTCCACGTAAGAACACTTCAGTTAAAATATGTACAACACAGACATCACAGCACGGCACGGGCGTGTGTTAAAAGTGTGTGTGTGTGTGATCACAGACTTTTTTAAAGAACGACAGCTAAGAATCTAACAAACCTTTAGTGGTTACTATGGCAACATTGCAAACCACATCCTATCATATTAATTTCAAACATATTAGTTTCTCTCTAATAAATTCCCTTAGAATGAATAATGAATTGAATATTCTGCATCTCTTTGCTCAGGTTGTTGATTTTCCTCAAGCTGCGCTGTGATTTGCCGCCTAAAAGGTGCGTTATAGCACTGTGTATTTGTTATACCTGCTCACAGAGCCAATCTGATCAGCTTATGTGCTCCATTCCCACTGATTTGTTCTGGCATGCTCAGTTGTATATTTTTCCTGTTTCGCAGCTCTGCTATAAATGTTTCAGTGACAATTCCTGTGCCCAAGGGTTCTCTAAGGTACGCAGAAGGAGAAAAATGTCACGTCTTCATATGACCACATTTCTCATTGTAGTACAGACAAAAGAAATGACACAATACTTATCCCTTTACTGAAAATATTTAACAGATATCTTCCTCTCTCTCTCTCTATCTCTCTCTCTCTTTCACTCTTTCACTCTCAGTCTCTCTCAGGAGTTGAGTAGTCCTGACCAGACAGCCGAGCTTCGGCCCAAACACAAATCCGTCATGTGGGAAATCCCACGATTCCCAGGAGGAGCTCAGCTCTCGGCTCTCTTTAAGGTGAGCTCTACATCTTTCTTACACACACAGAACCTCTTAGTGAGTATCATACAGGCGTTTCTGAATGCTCAGGTACAACCGGTGGCACTCCCTGCATACACCAGGACTCATTAAAATGCTAACTCTTCCTGCAGGTGGAAGTCCCTGGTCTTAGCTCCGCCTCTCTCCAGGAGGTGGGGCCTGTCAGCATGAGCTTCGAGCTTCCCAAGCACACGTGTACAGGGCTGCAGCTCCGATTCGTGCGTCTGTCTCCAAACCAGCAGGCTCCGTCTCATCGCTGGGTCCGCTACGTCACACACTCTGAGTCCTACACCATACGCATCTGATGAACACACACCTACACCTACATACACACACACCTAATGGTGTTTCAGTATTTCAATATTTTATTATATATTGATTCCACAAAATGAGTGTCTCATTAAAGTTACTCTAAAGGTTTGTGATGCTGAGTAACGTGTGTGTGTGTGTACATATGTACATATATCTCTTTTATTTAATTATTATTATTTTGTATTTCTGTTTGTGATTTTCTATGTAAACCATCCACATTCATGCTTTGTAAAGATGCTGTATAAATTAAACAAATTATTATTGTTGGTCGTGTTGTAGGTGTGCTCTTAGACTTAAACACACACACACACACACACACACACACACACACACAAAACGTGCTGTAAAGAAAGGACGATGGCTCCCTCTAGTGGAGTGAAGTTAAAATACTGGAATTAAGAATAACAAGTATAAATAGTCTATACACCAGTTAAATCCCTGTACAATCACATGAGATGGGAATGTTTTCCAGATGTGTCAGTATATTTCAGGAGGTTTTTTTCTTTTATTGCTTTGATTTATTCCACATTTATGTCATTTAGAAGTAATGATGGTGTTGATACCAGTATAAGAAACCTCAAACAGTAAAAACACTAATAATAAAAAGTCTTAGTTCTGATCCGGGTTGTCAGGTTATTGTCCAAGTTCACTATATACCACAAATCCACATAAACCGCACAATTTCTTCCGGTCGTTTGTGATTAAAGATATGTCTGGCAACCCTGCTGTAGATGGAAATGAGATCTGTAACTTTAACTGTGTAAATTTCTTTCGACTTTTTTTTTGTACGTGACGAAACTAAATAAAGACAAAATGGCGATCTTATTTAATTTATGATTATTTTTATTTTAAACGACCAATTTAGGCGAAGTAAATCCAGGTGAGATGTAGAGGGACAGTATCATTTAGCCGTTTGTTCTTTTCCTTTCTCTCTGAGTGTACAGTAGTAATGGTAGTTGGTATGCAAATGAGACACTCGGTTACCTTATGGATGCGCGGATGTGATTGGTTGGGTGCGGGCTGTCAGTCAGGCGCAGTGGGCGTGTCCAGCGTGCCGTGGTTAGCTGTAGAAACTCCGTGCGCGCGCACGGACTCGATGTGTTGTTTAATGAGCGCGGGACAGCAGCACGGGAGTGTGCTTAAGTTTCTGTAACTTTATTTACACACACACAGACAGAGGGGAACCTCATGCTCTGAACAGACTCGTGGGTGGGTGTGTGGGTGTGTGTGTGCGTGCGCGTGAGTGTGAGTGTGAGGGTGTGTGTGTATGGGTGGCGTTTCTTCACTCGGGTGTCAGAGTCGCGGTTTTTGTTGTTTTTTTATCAGACTGACCCCCGGAGTTTGCTTTAATTGATTTGTTATTCCTCTAGCAGTAGTAATGGCAGAGGCGGCGCATCAGCTCCAGCCGCTGGACTCAGACCCGGACTTCGAGCCTTTTTGCCGGCCGCGGTCGTGCACCTGGCCGCTGCCCAGACCCGAATCCTCTCCGGCGGTTTCGGGAGCGGAAGCAGAAGCAGAGCCGCGGGACCTGGACTTCATGGGCAGTTTGAGCTTGGCTTTGCTGGAGGAGACCGAGACTGAGACGGAGGACAGGAAAGCGCACGGCTTTCAGAGAGATGAGGCGCAGCAGCAGCAACATCCGGCACTGCCGGCCGCTCAGGTGCAACAGGTGCCGCAGCATCATCAGGTGCAGGTGCAGCCTCTTTCCTCCTCTTCATCCTCTACCTCATCCTCATCCTCCACATCCTCATCCTCGTCGTCCGCGCAGAGGAAGAGCAGCTCGTGCCGGAGGAACGCGTGGGGCAACATGTCGTACGCAGACCTGATCACGCAGGCGATCGAGAGCTCACCGGAGAGACGCCTCACCCTGGCGCAGATCTACGAGTGGATGGTGAAGAGCGTCCCGTACTTCAAGGACAAGGGGGACAGCAACAGCTCAGCCGGCTGGAAGGTAAACACACGCACGCACGCGCACACACGCACACGGTGAGACGCAAACACCGCGCGCTTTAGAGTTCATGATTTGGTTTTGTATGTTTCCTTCTTTACTGAAGTTAGACACAGGTTCTCAAACTATGTTTTCCTTTTCGCACCCAAGGAGCCTTTAACTGTAAAACAAAGCCCACACACCCCATCAGTACACATGTATTTCCAAAACCTTTGAAATAATGCAGTTTGTTTTGTTTGTGTTCTTTCTTATAGGCTACTCTTTGTGTTGCATGGTTGTAAAGTTATTGTTGTACACCATTTAGGAAGAAAACGTCACACCAAGAGAACCTATTCAAAGAACCCTTGCAAGGTTCTGCGTCTTCTGAAAAGTGTCGAAATTGTTAGGTTAGTGGTTATAAAGCAGTTAACAGTTTTACAAATTAACACAAGAACTCAATTTCACAAATCCTCAATGGACCAAAAAAAAAAGTGTAAAATAATGTCAGGTTTATGTCAGTGAACTGTTTATAGGGTACAAAATGTTTTTAAGCTCCTTTTCCCCCCCACACAGTGTTACTTGTTGTGTGTGTGTGTGTGTGTGTGTGAGAGAGAGAGAGAGAGAGAGAGAGAGAGAGAGAGAGAGAGAGAGAGAGAAGTTCCAGAATCAAAAGCTCCATATTAATAAATAAGCTGGAACATATTGGTGTTATGTTAGAGAAAAGGAATTGTGCTGCGATCAGGATGCGTTTCTTTGCACTTGGGATAAAAGTGTGACGTGACGATGAGAGGTGACTGAGAGGTGTTGGAGCTCCAGACACACCTGAACAGGTCAGAAAGCCTGAGGTCACACACAGTCTGGTGATTTCCCCGCTCCGACACATGACTAATACTGATAAGTAAGGGGTGTGTTGAGTTAAGTGTCTTTGCTCTGGGAAATCACCCGAGTTAAAATATTCTGTCGTATGAACTGATTTTACTGTGTTCAGTTACTGAGCTTTACATTAAACCCAATAAATTCAACGAGCCAATCAGTTAGACTTCGATTTATAACGAGTTATTAACTTCGATTTTATTAACTCCGGTTCCGGTTAGAGCATCACACCCAAGAAGCTTAGTTTCCTGTCAAAAGAACGACTCGTCTACAGTCATTATTTTTTTTTCTAAGAAAGTGAGTCACACTTTTTATCCATTTATAGTTACATTTAATGTCATGGAATGTCCACGAAACAAGCTAGTTCCTCTTGTCGCTTACATTATAGCAGATATAATTCGGGCCCTCCAGGATTTTGTGATTTTACAATCGCAGAAATGAACACAAAGTCGAGCAAACTCAGCGAAATTCTGTGGATTTGGGCCGAGACGCGTTACGTGACGTAGTCACGTCACACGTTCAGTCAAAGCCCTCTTTGATTCACGTGCGTAGAACGTGCAGAACTATTTTGTGAGATTGCAATTTCACCAATTCAAGTTGTTTTGCGCAAAAAAAGCACAGAAAACTCCACAAGCCGCAGTTTTGGCCGGAACAATCGCAAAAATACTCAGCGAAATCCTGTACGGACTGAATAAACGGTCATTTCCCTCACCGGCCTCTGTTTACTTCTCTCTCTTGAAGTTAATAAGATATAAAAACAACACAGTATGTCGGGTTTCTTTTTTGTGTTACAGAGAAAGAACAAAAAGAATAAACTCTTCCGTTCTGAAGATGTCGGAAAAGTTAGAAAGCCCTGACACTGGAGACTCCTTCCATAAATGCTAAATAAACGCGTCCTTTCAAAAAACGTCACCGTATCATCATGTCCACGTCTCTGTGAATGAGCTGTTACTATACAGCTGATAACGTATTAAAATGAGGCACTATAAACTTGCCCTCAGACACCGAGGTACAAGTTTGTCCTCTCAGACACCGAGGTACAAGTTTGTCCTCTCAGACACCGAGGTACACGTTTGTCCCCTGAGACACCGAGGTACACGTTTGTCCCCTGAGACACCGAGGTGCACGTTTGTCCCCTGAGACACCGAGGTATAAGGTTGTCCCCTCAGACACCGAGGTACACGTTTGTCCCCTGAGACACCGAGGTACACGTTTGTCCCCTGAGACACCGAGGTACACGTTTGTCCCCTCAGACACCGAGGTACAAGTTTGTCCCCTCGGACACCGTGGTACACGTTTGTCCCCTCGGACACCGAGGTACACGTTTGTCCCCTCAGACACTGT
>JANDJT010000060.1:21855007-21866673 GCA_024331685.1 Stegophilus panzeri | reverse complement strand
TCAAGGTGATGATGATGGTAATGATGGTGATGTCAGTGATGATGATGGTGATGAAGGTAGTGATGATGATGGTGATGAAGGTGATGATGATGATGGTGATGTCAGTGATGATGATGGTGATGAAGGTAGTGATGATGATGGTGATGTCAGTGATGATGATGATGATGAAGGTAGTGATGGTGATGGTAATGATGGTGATGTCAGTGATGATGAAGGTGATGATGATGTGATGATGGTGATGATGATGGTGATGAAGGTAGTGATGATGATGATGATGGTAATGATGGTGATGTCAGTGATGATGATGGTGATGAAGGTAGTGATGATGATGGTGGTGATGTCAGTGATGGTGATGAAGGTAGTGATGGTGATGATGTCAGTGATGATGATGGTGATGAAGGTAGTGATGATGATGGTAATGATGGTGATGTCAGTGATGATGAAGGTGATGATGATGTGATGATGGTGATGTCAGTGATGATGATGGTGATGAAGGTAGTGATGATGATGATGATGTAATGATGGTGATGTCAGTGATGATGATGGTGATGAAGGTAGTGATGATGATGGTGGTGATGTCAGTGATGATGGTGATGAAGGTAGTGATGGTGATAAAGGTAGTGATGGTGATGATGTCAGTGATGATGATGGTGATGAAGGTAGTGATGATGGTGATGATGAGGATGGTGATGTCAGTGATGATGATGATGAAGGTGATGATGGGGACGGTAAAGATGGTGATGAAGAGGATGATGATGATGATGATGATGATAATGATGATGATATTGATGGAACGTAAACAAAAGCAGTAATGATTCATCACCTTTGAGTCTAAGTTCATAATGGTGGAACAACTGAGTCACACCCTGTATTCTTCTAAGGGTGTATGTGTGTGTATGTGTGTGTATGTGTGTGTGTGTGTGTGTGTGAGAGAGAGAGAGAGAGAGAGAAAGAGTGAATGAGTAAGTGTACTGTATGCGTACACGTTTTTTGTCACTCCACCTTTCCTGCCCCACCTTCTTGTGGCCACATAACATAATAAAGAGATGGTGTGTGTGTGTGGGTCACACACTGTGAACAGGTGCGTGTGCGCCTGTTCATACTGTGTGTGGGTACGTGTAAGGTGTGGTTTTATATACAGTTATGAAAATATGATAAACCTCAGTGAGCATTAAACCCACCTTGTGACTCATTGACCTCTGTGTGTGTGCACGTGCGTGTGATGGTCTGTGGTCACACACACACACTGTGACACATACTACAATGACAATAAAATAAAACCACCGTGATTTATTGGAGACATGATTCATCTGACTCATTTTCATACTGTATTTTTTTTTTGTGATAGATTGGTATCGGAATAATGATTAGTGATAAACAATAAATCCTCTATATATCACTATTAATTGATCATAAATACACTATTCGTATTGTCATTACACACACACACACACACACACACTCATTAGTGAGTATTAGCTATCCAAAAACTGAGATTAGCTAGCACAAAGTCATTTATACAGATATATAAAGACATAGCGACCATGGAATTAATACAGAGTTATCCGGAACATCAACATTTACCTCAGATATGTTGTTAAATTTCCAAAAAAAAAAGACTCGGAACAACTAGAATTACACTGTTTATACACTTAGCATCAATCACTAACACAAATCCTATGGATTCGGCCATATTTGAGCACCGTGCACACCCTACAGTAATGTTGCTAACACTAAAGGCTAATTTTGCTAACAAGTGACAGAAATATGTTTCACCCAAAATGATTAATTGTAGTATATATGTGGACTGTTATGATGGCGGCCATTTTGGATGACTAGACTTTTTTTTTTTTTTTTTGTCAATATTTTTTTATCACTGACCCACCTCCTGAAGTTTTAAAAATTGTAGTGGAAACCGGAAGTGATGGAGATATTAATACATTTCCATTTTGATCCGTGCTATTTAACAAAAATGTTTATTTTAAATTGACTTTAAGGAGCTTAACCTTAACTTTGAATGCGATGGTAAGCGACAATTTAGGTTTGACGTCTCGTTAAATGTCTATAGAGACGTTACGACGAAAATTAAAGCTCGGAAGGAAGCAGCAGAGACCTTTTGGTGAGTGTACATAGCTAGTACAGTTAGCTCGCTTTGCTAATCCAGTCTGCGAATGAAGATTGTACGGAGCCAAGCGTGTAACATGTAAATCAAACTTAATTCAGTACTGTTATTTATCAACTAAAAACGCTATGCAGGCCACGCCCTGGCCGCTACATCGCCGCAAGAGACAAACTACAGGTGACACTTGTCACTTGCCAGCATGAACGTAAGGTAGTAATGTCACTCGAAGTGAGTCCGTGAAGATTTTGTTGTGTTCACTGACTTTCATTGTTAGCTAAATTAGCCTGCTATTTCCAAACCCCGGAACACGTCTCAGTGTAAGGGAACACTGTGGCCCTTCAATTTACTTTACAATAAAAGGTTTTTTTAAGCATGTATTGGTTAAAAAAAAATGTCCGCAGATGGACTGGAGGTCAGCGAGACAGTATATCTGTGCGTAGTGAACTACGCTGATGTGAGTGTGGCATGTTGGAGGGCAGACGGGTCAGGCTATCAGTCAGCAGCAGCTCTTCCTGAACTGACGCATGGGCAGATAAACACCCGTCTCTCTCTCTAACAAGGCCTGTGGGATGCCAGATTCCTCTCTGTCTCTCGCTGGGTCTAATCTGGAGAATAACATGCTTTATTCCACGACTCTGTGCATATGCTGCGTTCTGATTGGTCAGCTTGCTGTCAGGCCAGAGTACAGAGACCTTCTGTCTGTCTCACTGTCTGTCTGTCTTTCAAAGTTAAAGGTAAACTTAGCTTTTATTTCCTGTCACTTGTTAGGAACTGCGGCAGAACAGAGGAAAATAATAAACGAATGTAAAAAAAAATTAGAAGGCAAACACGCACAATGATTCAGATAAATGAATATTCATGGTTCATAATTAACATGCTCGTGTGAAAACACAATCCTGTGTGTGTGTGTGTGTGTGTGTGTGTGTGTGTGAACCTCTTACAGAGCGCTCTTTCTGCAAAACATACGCCTTGCACTGCTCACTGTAACATATACACACTCGATTACTGTATAACTCTCTCTCTCTCTCTCACACACACACACACACACACACACACACACACACACACAGAGTGTTCCACCTCGTCTAAGTGTGACCACACCTTTATCTGTAAACTTCAAAGAAAGAAAGAGAGAGAGAGAGACCAAGAGAGAGAGAGAGAGAGAGAGAGAGAGAAAGGATGTGCGCAGAAGGAAGTGGTTAAATCATTGAAGTTTGGCACATTTGAGGCATTTCTCTCTGCAGACACAGCACTACTCTCTCGCTCTCTCTCTCTCTCTCTCTCTCTTTGTCTTTACTTTTCTTTTTTCCATTCTGTTGTTTCATCTCAGGTTCTCCGTTTCCACCCTCCGTGTACGAAAGTTAGGAAAATACCCTGTGTTGTAGCTCTGTGATTATGTGTTTATGTTAAGAGGGATCTCAGGGGCCATAAAATTAGCGTTGTTGTTTTTTTGTTTTTTTTTTTAAATCTTGCCGTTGTGTTGCTCGACCCACGCTAGTGAACTTTACATTACACAGGACAGTGATGTACCGTAATGTCATGTACAGTAATGTTCACTTGTGTCTGCAGGAAAATGAAGCTATGAAGTCGTGTGTGTTTATAAACGTCATCTAACAAGTCTAAGATTTGCATATGATTGGATATATACAACATACAGCTGCTTCACTGCAGCCAGTCAAGCAAGCAGCCAATAAACACCAACCTCTCAGACCAGGTGCACACTGGGTTTCAGCACACACGTACCTCATATATCACACCACACAGTCCCTCACCAGAAATAGACTAGTCTCTCTTGTGCACGCACACACACACACACACACACACACACACACACACATAGGGTAAGTTCTAACTGTTCCTGCACCTGTGTGTGAGCTCTTACTAAAGAGTCCAGCTGTCTCTAATACTGTACATCATTATACAATCATACAAACGGCGAATGTCAGCATTTTATTTCCTTTTACTTTAATATTAATGCGCTTGTTCTATTACGTTACTGTTTCTATAGTAACAGCTCATTCACAGGGACTTCACAAGGAGAACGCTCCACATAAACTGATTAAAAAAAACGTGTGTAAGTGATCAATGATCTGGTGAACTTTTCTGTAAGGAGGTTGTAAGTTTATGTAACACGTACGGAAGGAGTCTCCAGTGTTTAGGTTTTCCCACATCTTCAGGACAGAGGAGTTTACACTTCTTTGCGATTTTTTTTTTTTTTTTTTGTCTTATTAACTTAGAGAGGGAGTGAAGAGAGAGAGTAGGGAGAGCGAGTGAAGAGAGCGAGTGTGAAGAGAGAGAAGAGAGAGAGGCTGGTGAGGGAACGAGCGTTTATAGCTGCTGTAACGTAAGCGAAAAATTCTGACGTGTTAATCATAGTTGCTTAATTATCCATGAGTGTCTTTACTTGTTATTTATTTTGCATTTTCCTTTCATTTGTCCGTCTGTAAGTATTAGTGATGTTTTCTTTTGAGTCATTTTTTGTAGTTGAACATGTATTTGAACGGATGAGTAATATTTTATATTTTAATAACAGATTTCCTCTTTCCTCTCTCAGGCAGCCGGTTAAATATATTTGCGTTTGAACTTTGACTTTGGGATTGCGGAGCGTGTTGTTAAACAGATACTATAAAATTGACCTTTTTTAATTTTAGCATGAGTCACTTTTGCAAGTGCACTTTGCAACACTTTCATTTTGTGCAGTTTTTGTCTGTCTTCTTTTCCCTGCGCTGGTACGTTTCATCTCGGATGACTCAAAGCGTTCAGTAGGGGCTTTTTTTCCACGCTGTGCTTGTCTTTGGGGCTTCAGGTACACGGGGGAAGGCCAGAGCTCAGGCACTGAGTCACCCACACGTCTGACATTTGCAGTGTTCAGCGTGCAGGTCCACAGCATCCTGACACTGATCTCACACTGATCTCACACTGATCTCACACTGATCTCACACTGATCACGCTCTGATCACGCTCTGATCACGCACTGCTATACCCCCAAAATATTCTCTTCTCTCATTGGCTCACAGGTGTGGGAGGTATGTGATCCTGTTTATCAATTTGGAATGTGACCAGGGAACGATGAAAATGATTATGTATGTACTATAGTGCAGGAAAAAATTGAGAGATAGAGAGAGAATACCTCCACAAGCCGTAATCATAGCAACGCTATATAACGTTGTGTTGGGATTTCTGTAATTATGAGACGATGATGGTTTACGCTTCATTCGAACTCCGAATGAACAGATACATCCATGGTTACGATCGCTTGCTGTTAGTGAAACCACTCTCTTTTTTTTTTTTGTTACTTTTATTTTAATTCAGGTTTTCACATTGTTTCATTGATGTACTATATTTGACTCATTCCAACAGACAATGACTTCAAGATGCAAACAATTAAAACAAGCCATAAACCTGTCAATAAATATGTTCTAGTGGAAAACCTTTCAAAGATAACTAGTCACGTTAAAACCGAGGAGAATTCTTTCACACTCTTGTGCTCATTAACATTTTCACTGTTTTACGATATAAAGTTAAACACTAAAAATGTATAAACGCTAAAAGTGCACTGCACTGATTACGAGGTCATGGTGACGACAACCATGCGCGCATGTTTTTGTTTCTGTTTCCACCTCTCTCCACCTCTTCCTGTCCTGTCACTGGTTTGTTGCCCTATTGTGTTCACCTGTTTTATGTTTAGTCCTTGTCTGTTTAAGCTTATCTGTTTATACGCTGCTGTGAAGTGGCATTTTAGTGTGCGTTTTCTAGCGTTAAATCTGTCTAAAGTCATTTTTTTTTTAATTCACTCTTTTATCCAACAGGTGATTTATGAGTTTGATGAAAACAAAACACTTTTTAGATTTGTGTAAGCGCATAATTACCAAAGCATGTATTTTTAAACATGTTTTTACATCTTATTTAGATTTTGACTATTGCCAATTAAATAATAATAATAATAATAATAATAATAATTTACAACCTTTGATGGAATGAAGAAATTAGCAAAAGAACCCCAAAAAATAAGTGTTTGAGCAGGCGTTTAAACAATAAATGAAAAGAAAACATGGGTGAACCGAGAGAGAGCAAGAGAGAGAGTTTAAAGGGGTTAAAGAGGTTAAAGTGAGAGAGACCGGAAAGGGGAGTTTTTTCCTGCCAAAAGGGAACAAGGGTACTGGGTTCATGTGTGTGTGTGTGTGTGTGTGTGTGTGTGTGTGTGTGTGCGTGTGTGTAGCATGGATAAACACATGTATAGCTATGTGTATGGAAGCTCACAGCTACAGGAGATATTAACATTTTTGGTTACACTTACAAGAAATTCACGTAAATAAGAGATAAAGGTAATAAATAAGTAAGAAATAGAGGTAATAAATAAATAAGAGATAGAGGTCTAAGTGAAATACGAAATGTTTACGGCTTTTTATTTTATTAGTAGCGTCGTGGACATTGTTCCCTTCAGCTCGAAGAGATCTGAGAGATTGAAGGCGCTGTGTGAACCTCACGCTGACCTCACGTTCAGCCTCATGGTCCGGTGCGTCATTTCAGCTTTCCTTTTGAGTCCGCTTCCTCCATGACAGGAAATGCACCCTGCTCTCCCAGCTACTTCCTCCTCTCTGTGGTCACTTCCTGTTTATAGGCTGAGATTGGGCTTCCCAAAACAAGAAAGGGAATCATGACAAAAAACCGTCTGGAATTTGAAAAATGTGTGTTGAGGTTCATTCAAGGCAAGTTTTTCTCTTATCTCCACCCCCGGTAAAAACAACAAAAACATGTCGTCTGATTTTAGGCCGCTAATGGACAGTTGAGGATTTCTGTTCGCTAGTTACTTTTGGGGCAAATTGGTCAGTAATAATGTTAACAGCTAATTTCGCATTTAGTAATAATAGTTAGAAATTAGTTGTTGAAAATTGACAGCAGTTTTTGTCGGTGAAAATACAACGGCACTGTTTTTAAACTGACTGACTGTAATGTCGATTAATGCAGAAATGAACCATGTGGATGTTTATATTCAAGAAATTGTTTTCAGGAGTTTACTTCTGTGTAGACTGTAATACCAAAGTGAAGCCATCGGGGGCAGTAGAAGCACTGTTACTACTGGACCACACGCTGTTTTCGGGCCAAACATTGATAATCAGTCCCTCCGGGATTTAGTGCTTTTGCGATCGCAGAAATGAACGCAAAATCTAAATTTATATTATCGCATATTTTGCACAGATCTGGGTCGAGACGCGTCATGTGACGTCATCACGACACTCATTCAGCCAAAGCCCTCGTCGATTCATGTGCGTCGAACACGAGTACAGCTAAAAGCTCTCGTTTACCGACAAACATCACTGAAAGAGCGCGCAGAACAATTTCGTGCGATTCGATTAGTTTTCCGTTTTTGTTGTTGTTGTTTGTTTATTGTTGTTTTTTGCAGCCCTGAAGATGTAAAATTTTGTAAGATTTTTCTCCTCAAAATTTTCCCAGTGTTTTTTCTTCTCTCTCTTTTTTTTTTTTTTTTTTTTTTTTTTAAAAATTCAAATGCAGCAAATCTATTACGGGCTTATTAAAGCAGTCCTCTCGTAAAGCCGTGATTAAATGTTGTGCAGTTATGATGAGACGTAATAGTAATACTGAAACGCGTCTGTTTTTGTGTCTTTATCGCTGCGTGATTGGGGTGTGATTCCGGGTCAGACGGTTCGCCGGGGTTAAACTCGTCCTCGACGTTATTTTCATGGTTTCTATGGTAACGTTATCATGTGACGGTCCCTCAGGCCCTCATGCTGATGGAGCAGATACGAGGGAATCCTGTGTTTCTAATGGCACGCCGTGTTGTTTTCCGTAAACACTCGCGTCTCTCCCGCTGCTGTTTTTCTCGTGAGACGATTTTCGTCCTGCGACGATCGACACACAAAACTCACGTCCTTCCTCATGTCCTCCTCATCATAAACAACAACAATCAAAAAACCAAGTATGAACAGTGTGTTCTTACTTCATCTCGGTCTCACAGATGCTTTTCATTTAAATTGTTTCACTTTTTCGCTTCATATTAAATTTGTTTGAGTAATTATTGTGTGTATATATTTATTTTGTATATTTTTTGCTTCCACATTTTAATAACACATTTATTTTTTTTTTTTTAACCTTTTTAACCACATTTATTTTTAAATTTTTTTTTAGTTCACTGTAAATATCTTTTGTTTTTACTTCATATTTCACGTTTATTCATTTTAATTTCTACTCTAATGTTTAAGTTCTACTTTTTATAAACTTATTTTACTTTTCATTCTTCATATTACATTTCTTTTATGCAGTTTTATGGCATTTTTCTAATCTTTATTTTCATTTCGCTTCTTGTTTTTCATTCCATCATATCAATATCATCAGTAAAGTGTGTGTTTACACAGCTGTGTGAGGTAGTGTAAGGTGTCTGCGCGTGTGTGCGTGAGTGTGTGCGTGTGTGTACATAGCGATCCTCTGTGTTTTAGCTTTAACGCCATCTTGAAAGTAATTCATGCTACATGCGTATACATGCTGTGTGAAGTTAGCGAGTTAAATATAACCACACAAACTAGTAATCTGGTAATCTACAGGTACTCATATAACCATTAATGAATGCTAATGTTTATTTAGCTAACTTCCTGAGAGGTTTTTTTTTGCAGCAGCAGCAGCGTGTCTTTACACCTGTAACATTTCACTTACAACTAAAAACATTACAGTTAATATTTTTCACACATTTCTGTTTTAGAAATCTTACACATCACTGTTTTTTTTTTTTTTGGTTTTTTTTTTTTTGGTTTTTTTGCAGAACTCGATTCGTCACAATCTGTCTCTGCACAGCCGGTTCGTGCGCGTACAGAACGAGGGCACGGGGAAAAGCTCGTGGTGGATGCTGAACCCTGAAGGAGGAAAGAGTGGTAAATCGCCTCGCCGCAGAGCCGCCTCCATGGACAACAACAGCAAGTTCACCAAGAGCCGCGGCCGAGCCGCTAAGAAGAAGGTGAGACCGAGGAGCCATGCTAACGCTTATGCTAATGTTACCGCTAATGCTAATGCCAACGATGACGTTGAGAACCGCTGACTTCACCAACATCGAGGCAAAGTACAGCGTAGTGACTGCAATAACACACAACAAAACGGAATAAATATAGAAACAAATATACTGCATATAACATCTCAAATAAACCAATAAAACATTTCTGAGTGAAAACCAGATTATAGAAAATAAATAATAAATTTTAAAACTGCTCAACGATTACTAATGTCTACCAGAGAATTTGAATATGACCATAAATGGATGGATCATTTTAAAATAAATAAGTTGAATGTACTGCAAATAGTAAGAGAAAGATTAAAAAATATCAAACTAAAATAAAACACTGAAAGACACAAAAGAATACAAAAACGTTAAAAAGTGCCCCAAAAAAAAAGAACATTTCAAATTTGATGTCAATAATACATTTTTATTTTATACACTTTCATATTACAGTTTTATTTAAAAGCTAAATAGAGCAAAAAGAACATTACATTCTGAAATATTTATTTAATTGCATTTTTTAAAGACTGATATATAATGACGAGTAAAAAAAAAAAAAAAAGTGAAAAAAAAGCGGGTTATTAAACAGGAAATAAATAAATAAATAATGATGAAGGTGGATGCAGTAAAAGCTAAAAGTAAATTTGAAGAACATTTAAATCAAAAGATCTAAAGTGAGTAAATATCATTAGGAATAAGATGTAAAAGTAAGAATTCTGATAGTCTGATAGAAAGTGAAGTATGATGATGATGACGATGATGAATGTTATGGTTATTATTGCTGCGTGTTGATGTAAGAGCGGGGTGTGTCCCGGTCCTCGTGTCCCAGCAGGTTGGCCTGGACGGCGGCTCGAACAGTCCCGGTTATACCAAGTGGCTCGGCAGTCCTAACTCTCACAGTAACGATGATTTTGAAGCATGGGGAAGTTTCCGAACACGGGCCAGCTCGGACGCGAGCACACTGAGCGGCCGGCGCTCGCCTTTCCTCCCCGAGGAGGACGTCTGTGAGGGAGGAGAACTCCACCTCGGATACCAGGCCACTAAATTAGCCTCTAAACTGCCCAGTCTGTCCGAGGTGACCGGCTCTTTCGGCTCCAAGAACCTGATGATGGAGAACCTGTTAGAAAATCTGAACCTGCTTTCGCCCAAGAACAGCACAGAGGCTGCGAGCGCTCAGTACGCCCCCTACAGTGCAGGCCAGGACTTCCACAAGTGGCAGAGCGGCGTGAGCATTAACGCTATGACCATCCAGACTCTGTCGGACAGCAAGGCGGTGGGTTATAACCCCTACATAGGGCAGTTTAATTGCCCTACTGGGCTTTTGAAGGAACTCCTGAGTAACGACGGGGAGCCCAGAGGAGATGTTTTGCCCCCTATGGAGGCAGCAGGGCCACAAGGAGGGAGAGGTTTACCTCCCTATAGTGCTCAAGGGCACATGGGGCAAGCAGGAAAAGCCATGGGCTCACAGACACACGCTCACACACACACCTCTACAGCAATGGGCATGAACAGGTGCGCCCTCCTGCCTCAGGGACATCTCGGTCGTCATGGCAACATGAAGCCATACCCTCACCTGGCGCACATGGGGGGTGGAGGAGGAGGAGGAGGAGCTGTCGATTCGGCGCCACCCAATTACTGCATCGTCAACGGTAATGGTTTCCACAGACATGCTCCGGTCCTGCCGCATCCTCATCATCATCACCACCATCACCATCACAGCCACCTGGAGCGGTTGCCTAGCGACCTGGACGACATGGCGATCGAGCGGCTGGAGTGTGACGTGGAGAGCGTGCTGCACGACACGCTGATGGACGGAGACGCGCTCGACTTCAACTTCGATCCGTCCGCCAGCCAGCAGCAGGGATTCACACACACTGCTGTCAAGAGCCACACACACAGCTGGGTGTCGGGGTAAACACGCACACACACACACACGCTCGCACACACACACGCTCGCGCACACACATGCACGCACACACACGCACGCACACACACGTTGTGAAATGTTGAGAACCAGAAGAAAAGGAAAAGTTCAGCACAATTCTTATTATAAAAATGGATTTTAGGAACAAATCATGGATCTGTACACACACACACACACACACACACACACACACACACACACAAACACACATTCATACTGCCATGCAACTTTTTTCGACAAAAAAACAAGTCAGAAATATTTTTTCATTAACCCAAAAATCTAAAAACGCCCTACTTCATTCTTTTTCCTTCCTTAATCAGTCTGTTTTTCCTGGGTTTTTTTTCCACCATTACAATTAATTAAAGGAGAGGAAATCTGCTCTAAAATTAGTATACATATAATAATGATGATAATAATAATAATAATAATAATAATAATAATAATAATAATAAAACCTGCCAGACATGTATCTGCTGTTGTTAATAGCCTATGTGCCTCTAAAAAAGTTTTTTTTAGTTAAATGAAATGAATCAGAGCAGATTATAAAGTAATGTTCGGCTCGTGTTGATGTTTTACAGTTTTAATTGAGACTTTTGTACAGAGATGTATATAACTTC
>JANDJT010000060.1:21838640-21852775 GCA_024331685.1 Stegophilus panzeri | reverse complement strand
ACACACACACACACATACGGGTGTGGATCATTGACATATATTATAGAAGGCCACATACGGTGTGTGTTAAATAGCCACGCAGTGAGAGACGTGAACATGAACAGAAAGTGCGACAGGACGTGAAGTCTGTGTCTCTGCACACTGCTGCGTCCATTAGCAAGGACCTCTGAATGTAAAAGTGCTCGCCTGGGGGTCTGCTTCTCACCCGGGGGTCTTTATATCCACACACACACACACACGTAAACACTGCCTAACACACCGCAGGAGGTCCAGGAGCCGTCATCTTCACATCTCATGTGATTACAGAGACATGAACGACAGCAGAGATTAAAACCTGCTCCCAGGTGGGGGGGTCTGAGTGCAAAACACACACACACACACACACACACACAGACACACCGTTAGGAATGAATGTATAATGATGCTCTGTTCTAATACAAAATGGTCATTTTAAAGGAAGTATTTTGTAAATGATCTCGATAATACTACAATACTGTGTTTAACAACAAATTACTATGAACGTATTCATTAATTTTGTTGTTGTTTTCATTTTAACTGAAAAATTTTAAAAAGCAAATCCGTCCATCCTGTCGTCTGGTGAATAGAATTTATGAGATGTGGCTTAAAATGTCTTGTTTCAGACACATTTCATAATTTCCCCCCCAAAAAACCCTGTTATTTTGATTGTCTGTATTTAGCAAGCTAGTACCTAGCTAGCAAGTACCTTGTGCTATCTATCTATATTTAGCAAACTAATGCTAATTAGCAAGAGACTTTTGCTATTTATCTATCTATATCCATAGCTATACTATATTTATCCATATCTAGCAAACCAATACTAGCTAGCAAATAACTTGTGATATCTACTGTATCTCTGTTTAGCAAACTAATGCTAGCTAGTGACGTTTGCTAGCTTTATGAATATCAGAGACACACACGCACTAAAGCTACGTCCACGCTAATCTGGATAAATCTGAAAAACATTTATACAAAATTTAAAAAGTACTGCAAAAGTCCTCGTCAGCATGGCCATGCCTGAAGGTTTAGGGCCGTATTTTGAATTTAAAAATAATTTTCTTCCTCATTTTAAATGGAATAATGTACATGTCACTGTCACTTTTATGATCTGGATGATATAAAAAAAAAAATAATAATAAAATGCCAAGTAAATGTTATAAATAATATGATGGAAATGGCTGTTCCCTGGAGTCATGTCACTAGTGTTACCGCTCAACAAACAACTCTTATTCTGGAAAAAATCCAGACTTTTGACATCACTTTGTGTTTCCTACATCCTACTTACTGTAGATCCATCAACAAAGGCACATGGTGAGTCTGCTGAATCTTTTCAGTGATCAGAAATGTTCTTATTTAGCTCATAATCTCATACGAGGCGTTTCGTTTAGGCCACTGGTATAACCTGTTGTATTATATTAAAAATAATTTTAAAAGAAATTCAAATACAAATTGATTAAATGATATGGTTTAGAGATTAAAGCAAGATTAGCAACATGTTATCTGAGGTATTGTAGCTGTCATTTTGTAAAATGTGTTGTTTAAGAAGTTTGTCACTGCTGTTTCTGCTCCTCATGTGAACACCAGTCTGTGGTGGTGTTTGTGTTTGGTGGTGTTTTTCTTTTTGATCACAATAAAAATTAAAAAAGGGTCACATTTGACATAAATTATTTCATATTAATTGATTGTTACTATCATTAATATCCTAACTCTTGAATGAAGCATCATTACATTTTTAGAAATATTTTTTTCTTATTATAGCAAATACATGACGGAGCAGACGGCACGCAATCACACACTCTTTCACACACCTGATTGAAATAAATAAAAGCTTCATCTTCTAATTTTCTCCGTTATCATTATATCTATTCTGCATGTGCAGAATAGATCATAGGAATAGAGAAATAAACTTTTAATAAAATAAAACACCAGTGACAAAAAGATGGCATAAGCTTTATTTAAATCAGTGTAAAATAAATAAATAAATAAATAAATAAATAAAAAGCCAATGAGCTGTAGATCTATGTAGATTCCTAAAGTCAAAGGGATACTCAATATAGTAGCCTAATGTATAATAATTACATCAATTTTAAGAAATATTGCCTCTCTAAAAATGGACTTTTCTGTGGAATGACCCTTCTATCTAACAAACTAATGCTAGCTAGCAAGGAACTTGTTCTGTTTGAGCTGTATCTAGTAAAGCAGTACTAGCTAGGAAGTAAACCGTGATATCAAGCCACATCTAGTGAACTCATGCTTGTTAGCAGGAAACTGTTTTCTAGTTTATTTATTATAATTTTAGTTTATTTATTATTATTAATTTGTTTGCAGCTGATACGAGCGACCATTTTATAGTCCTCGCTCAGATTACTGAAAAAAGAATTATGAGCAGAATCTCGAGTTCCGCTGGTTCTTCTTTGGTGTGTTTTTGAGCAGGCAGACTCAGCAAAGCCCCAGCCCAAATAAGCAATAACTAACACACACACACACACACACACACACACAGGTGACCTCTGATCTGCAGAGTCAATTGAGTGTGAAACAGGCAGCATCTGTTAAAGTACAGTAAAGAGAGAGAGAGCAAGAGAGAGACAGACAGAAGGATGGAGAGACACAGAGAGTGAGAGAAACAGGGAGAGAGAGTGACAGAGAGAGAGAGACATGGAGAGAGAGACAAAGAGACAGAGAGCGAGACAGAGAGCGGGAGATGTAAGAAACAAGTTCATGATATATCTCCTCACTGTTTGATGAAGTTAGATAGAGGCTCACTGTGTGTGTGTGTGTAAATGAAATCTCCTCCAACGCCACTTCGGTCTCCATGGTTACTCCACACACAAAAGTCCGTATTTAAGAGCAGACTTTAGCCTCTCGCTCCTCCTCACCTGATCTTTCCATGACATCGGTGACGGTAAATGGGTCGTTTACGAAAACAAAGGTAGCGAAGCGAGATGGTGCTAATCTCTGAGCTAATCCTGATCAAAGCTGAGCTCTTGGTCAATGTGGGGTGCTTTTAATTTTTTTTAAATGGATTAGTATTTGGAGGGTTCGATTCCCGCCGCTGCCCTGTGTGTGCAGAGTTTGTATGTTCTCCCCGTACTGCGGGGGTTTCCTCCGGGTACTCTGGTTTCCTCCCCCAGTCCAAACACATGCATTGTAGGCTGATTTGCACGTCCAAAACTGTCCGTAGTGTGTGAGTGTGTATGTGATTGTGCCCTGTGATGGATTGGCACCCTGTCCAGGGTGTACCCTGCCTCGTGCCCCATGCCCCCTGGGATAGGCTCCAGGTTCCCCGTGACCCAGTAAGGATAAGCGGTACAGAAAATGGATGGATGGATTAGTATTTTCACATTGTTATAACAAATTAAATTTGTGTACAGGGTAATTCATGAACCTCAACAGAAATCTGAGCCAACAGAAAACAAGAACACAAGAGGGCGGAGCTGATCTCGTTTTTCTGAAGAAAAAAAGAAAGCACCAGATGGTGGACGAATTCGGAGATTTGTTCTCAGGTGTGTTTTCACACGAGAAACCAGGGCCGATTGTACCTAGCTAACATAAGCTAGTCCTTTACAGTGGAGTCCTTTAAAAAATAAAATCCACTGCAAAACGTGCCTTTGTCCTTTTTATTTAATAAAACATCAAACAAACACTGATGACATCAGAGGGCAGTGATTGGCTAAAAGTAACGCTGTTCTAGAAACATGTTCTAGTTGGGAAGATCACATTTTTCAAGGAGATGATAGAAGGCGTGTTATTGAGACCATGTATGGAAATGGTAGCAGCTCTGAGTGGGTCGGACCACAGAATTAAATGTGGGTGTGTCTTGGAGTTCATATATGGAAGCAAGGAGATGGAATTAATTGGTATGCTAATTTTAGAAGTAATCTTATTCCAGTAATAATACTAAACTCAAGGGGTGTGGCCATTCTGTTCTCAAAGACCCGCCCATCTATCTGCAGTCTGCACACGGACCCCCGTTTGAGTTCCACTTTTCTAAGAACCAGGAACTGTTTAGCTCTCAGGCCATAATTTTGCCTCCTGGCTATATTCATGATGTCGCTTGTTCATTAAAAAAAAAAAAAAAAGCCAAACGAGCTAGCAACCAAACATTAGCTGTTCAACAGACAATCAAACCTCCGGCGTAGTAATCATCAGGTCGTCCATTTTGTCGTTTTTTCTGGAAACTATAGCCAGATAGTGAAAGCTGTGACACCGGCTGAGCGGCGTTCATTTCCGGAAGGATGTGATACCGAGCGTCTCTGATGGATCCTTGTGTCTCATCAAGGTCGTAAAACCGAGTTTCATGGCCGCCGAGGATACGGTCATTACCGTCACATCCACTATAGCAACTATAGCAACAGCAGTCAGCTCGTAACGAAGATGCATCTCACACACAGAGTAATGAGGCTGTTTAACGGCTTTCCCTTCCTCGCTCGGGTCAGAGTGGAGACTCTAAGTGTGAGACTTCGTCCTGTAAACAAGGGACTTTACAGTGTGGTGCCAGAATCTGATGACAACGTTACAAGATTTTAGAGTTCTTCTTACAAAACCCTCAACAATTTCACTTCTTCTGATTTTCATCTTCTTCTAACCCCAACCTCAGGTTCTACATCCCTGCTAAAAAACCTAAATCCAAAACCATCAAATTTTTTTGCATCAGATACCTTTGGGCTTCCATTAGTGATTTTCAGGTACTTAATTAACACCATCAGAACTCCTCTTTTATTGGTAGATGATCAGCACCCAAATAAGATGAGATAAACCATCAAGAACCATTAAGAACAAACAATATATTCCATTAAACTGCTACTACAAACCAACAGGAACACATTAGGAACCAGCAGAAATCTCTAATGATTACACCAGCATATAGAATACTGTACTGTACTCCACATTCCATCGCTGACCATTACAGAACCATCAGGAACCAGTACAGACCTGCGATGCTTTGCATGACTTTATTAACAGGCACAGAATAATAATAATAATAATAACTATTATTTATGTTTATACAGCACGTTCCTCGGAGACAGGTCACTTCGCAGTGCCATGTAAACAGTAGATGTGGGGGAACGTGTTAAATTTTCCAAACATGTTGTATTTTATTTTTTATTTATTTAAAATGATTGCATAAGGACAATATTGAGATGGCTGACTGAATTCATGAGACAAATTAAATGAAGCATAAAAGGAAATTCCTAAATGGAGCATAAAGCAGTGTAATACGATACAAAACATTTCGATATGATATGATAAGATACGATATGAAATGATACGATATTATATGATGTGATATTATATGATCAGATATAATACTATATGATACGATACATGATAAGATACAATATGATATGATATAATATGCTAAGATTCCATACGAGACGATACGATATATGATATGATATTATACGATAAGATACGATGCGATATATTACAATATAATATAAGACATAATACAATATAATGCGATGCGATATGATAATATGATTATATGATACGATATGGTGTCCCAAAAGATTATATTTTGGTCCCCCTAGTACGCTTCATTTATATCCATCTCCTTTATCTTTTACACATTACACACTTCAATAGTTTGAAAGTCAAAGAGTTATATAGATACAGACTATTAGTTGTGTAGATCTCACACACAGCATGACTTTATCCTTTATTATATAGAAACATTACAGTAGGAGTGCTCGTGTCCTTTTTTTATTATTATTATTCATTTTTACAAATTAATATTACAAATATGACTCTAACTGTGATAGTGTGATACTGTTTTTGAGCATCCGGACACTATCCTGACATGCTGCACTAGCGGAGACAACTGAAAACATCAAGAAAGTGGAGAAAACCATCACAAAAATACAGTGAAGATGAGAAACCAAAACGCCGGGGCTCAGGGTCACATTTGGGGTCGTTTGCCCAAAAAGGTTTGAGAAGCCCCGCTTTAGAGTCTCACGAAGGAGGTGTTGAAGTTTTAGCAACGGTTGCTAAGCAGTGTTTGAATGGACAAGAAAATGAGGCGGGGCTTGGATCCAATTAACCACTTACTGTAACAGGAGCTTTGTGATGTACGTCAGTTATGTGTTGCGTTAACAATATAACTATATAGGTAAGAGTTCTTCCTATGTCCCTTTGAGGAACCCTTAAAGGTTCTATAACAGGGTGTTTTCATATCAATAAGAACACTTTAAGAGACTAATAACCCTGATGGAACCTTTTTTGTCTAAAAGTGTGCATCACAGCACATTGTCCCACTTGGACGTGTAAGATTTATAACAAAAGTAAAACGAGAAGTTCTCGGATTACTGCGACCGTAAACTTTTAATCATGGTCTTAATGAGTCACAGGAACCCTCCTACACGGAACATCTCCCGCTGGACGTGTTAAACCCCGGAGGACGACGAACAATAGGGACAAAAAAAGTCATGAAAATAGTGAAAAGGCAGAAAATCCTCTCGTTCTCCCACGCACGGAGGTGTAGAAAGGACAGCTGGACAAACTTAATTTATATATTTCCTTTCATGTGTTAAGGATGGTGAAGCGAAAGTGTTGCTTTTTTGAAATCTTTTTTTAAAGTCTACTTTTTGTTTTCGCAGGAGAAAAACTAAACAAGGTTAAATACCAATAAACGTACAGTACGATCAGTATAACGTCGGCGTGAAGAATAATAACGCTGTGTATACAGTTTCAATTATTCATCCTGAGCTTGTTATGTAAAATATTTAGCTGTTTAAGAATGTCATTTTCACTCCAGTCTTTCAGTATACTGAATGAGGAATGTTTTAGTGCTGCGTAAAAGCCTTCTGACGTTCGTTTACGTTCGTCAAGTTTACGTTCGTCAAGCTTCCCGAGCAAAGTTTACGTTCGTCAAGCTTCCCGACTCATTTTATCCTTTACCGTCAAGTCACAACCTGAAAATAAATCTGGAATTAAATCTTTTTAAATTATTTTAAGAATTTTAAGAGCAACAGGCCGAGTCTCCGTGTGCTAAAACACAGAACAAACTAAAATGCAACAAAGGTTAAAAGCCAAACATATAAAAATACATTTTGCCTTTGGTATTTTTATTTAGAGGCCATTTGAGAAGTTGTTCCATTTTTTTAAATGGCTAGTTTCATTTAGACTGAAGATCTAAATGTCAAAAGAAATATGCATGGAACTTCTCTAACTTTATACAAATTAAAATACAGGCTGATGGAAGAAAGAAAAACCCGTTTCTGCACTGAATGGACTGAAACACGAACCTCTTAGAGGTTAGGAACTGTTTTGTGCGTCACTCACTTGAAGGGCTAAAGATAAATGAGACGCAGCCCGATTAACGCTAATCACTCGATATTATGCTCATTGCCCTAAAATCTTTATGCAATGCGCGTGTCATTTTCCTTTAAGCCGTAAAAAAACTTTGTCCAAAGGAATCACGATTAAGTGAAGTGCAAGCTTAAACATTATATCACTTGCCAGATGTGAAATGAGACACAGCCCTGTAAGCAAAAAATAATAATAATAAAAAAAAATTGGGAATAGAAAAGGGCCTAAGACAGAACCTAGTGGGATCCCTTATTGTGTACATGACTTAAACACTTTTTATCAGGTGTAACGTGTGTGAAATGAGACACAACCCGTCTAGCACTGAGGAATCATCATTTGCTAGACGTTGTACTGGGGACGTAGATCTCATGTTTCACTTGCTGTGAGACATAAAGCTTCAATCACGCGATAACTGGCAGGGTAAAATCTATTCCCATGCTTGCCAGAAGTGAAACGAGACCCGGCCATCTGAGAGAGAACGAAAACACGGCACGCAACGGCTGCATCACTCGCTTCCAGGCATAAAGCTTTAACCAAAGTGTGAAGCGAGGGACCAGAGCTCATCTTCAGCACACTTCCACTTCACTTCACTCACGCTCCATTCCCATGCTAGCCGGCGGCAGCAAAGAGAGAGAAAGACACAGAGAGAAACAAAGAGAACTTCACTCAGGGAATTAAAAATGAACCGATAAGAATAATAACAATTATAATTGGGAGGGCGCCGTCCTGCTGTGGGATGTAACATGGCCGGCGGAGCCCCAGCTGTGTGTCGCTGCTTAATTACCGCACTTTAAACATGGATGAGGCCCCTGTGAGCAGGAGACGTGAAGATGTAGAGCACTCAGGCAAGCCTGGACAGGTGAGGAGAACCTGTGCGAAGGCACTGGGGAGCTCACCTTAGGTCTCCGGGGACGAGATGCCGTGTTTGGTGTTGATGAGCATTGAAAGTGAGAAGGAGCACCGAGGAGAAATATTCTGAAAATGAATAATCTGGTGTATGATGTAAAACATTTTACAGAAATTTTATTTTATTTCTATGGCACATTTAACAATAAACTGCACTTTTCCTTTTTGCACATCTTTCAGTACCTTTAGTACCTTCAGTTTAGTGGGAAGGTGCATGTGGTGTAACTTGAATGATCTGTAAAGGTGAGTAAAGCTTTAAACGTGCAACAGTAGTCCTTAAGGTCCAGGTAAGGTTTTCTGAAGAACACTGGTGTGTATATAAGTCGTGAAACTTGACAAAAAGTTCAAATAATTTGTTACACTATGAAAATGCTCAAAGGTTTTTGTTACACAATACAAAGTTCAGAAAAACTTTTCTTTTTTTTTTTTTTTTTTAAACATATTACACCATCGCAAAGCTCAAATCACGTGTTACTGTAAAAAAAAAAAAACCCAAAAAACACTCCATCAAAAAGTTGAAAAGAACTCATTACACAACAAAAAGTTTGACGAATTTGTTACACTAAAAAAAGTTCAACCTTATGACAGTGTGAAAAGTTTAAAGCACATGCTACTCAATGAAAAAGTCTTTTGATCCTTCTGATAATGTACTACTTGTTCTTTGTAATGGTAAGTAAATGAATCAGTCCTCGTGGTTTTTTTTTTGGGTTTTTTTCATGGAACATGTCTGCCTTTAATAATCCACCATTTTCAGAAAAGTAGAGCATTACACTCTTCTCCTGCACTTGATTATGAAAAAAGATTCTAAAAAGAAGTCCTTAACGAGCATCAGACCCTCTTATTATTCATAACCAACTTGTCCTAATTATAATAATGGAAATCTGCAGAACATTAGCGGAACATTTTCTCCTGAAAGGCGTAGCTGCGTATAGCGCTAATGCATTAGCGCTCCGTGCTCCGGTGAGTAGGTGGGTGGATATGGTGTAGCACTTCAGATGTTGCGATCTGACGGTTTCTCAGGTCTGTCTCTCTCTCCTCGTCCATTTTTTTTTGTGTGTGTGTGTGACGAGAACAAAATGCATGGACGCACCGAGCGGACGATCCGGCGGAGAGTGAATTAAAGGGACGTTCCCTGCTAATGGAACAGCGGATAATTGCTCCGTCTGATACAAAAAGAGAAACATGGGGGATAAGAGGGTGTCATTGAACATGTGAAAGGGAATAAAAGCGCTAATCACAAGGTCTTTTTTTTTTTTTTTTTTTTTTACAGCATGTTAGCAAAAGGTCAATCTTAATTAGCCTGCTACTTTTAGCTCCTTGCGCGATCTTCACTGTAATCGTGTCTTTATGAAAAGGCAGCAGATTTGATCTGAATTAAAGACCATCAGGGGGGAAAAAAGTGTAATGACCCGCGCAATTGCATTATGGGTAATTCTTTCGTATGACCACGAGGAAGAAAAGTACAAAACGGCGTTGTTTATGAGACGAAGAAATTTACAAAATGAGTGTAATGAATATCCAATTACAGACGCCGGAGTTCAACCTTTCAGAGACTCACTGCCATTTTCTGTCCAGGACACGATGATGACACTTTATTCCTTCACTCCGGTAGCTAATGAACAAACTAGCTAGTTAGATTCTGTCTGGTGTAAGTGCGGAAACTTTTCTTAAAAGTTTTTTTAAAGTCCGTATTACTTTACCTTTAAACAGATGTGATTGGGGTTGTCCTTGTAATATTTTCCTACTGTGGACAAAACTGGACAAAAAAGTTCAACCTCGAACTCAAAGTGAAGTCAGAAATTCTTCCATCTGCTGTTTTTTTTTAAACTGCCGCGCGCGGTTATTGCTAAATAATCAATGCTGAAGTGGTGCGATGTGTGTGTTTTATTCCTCTTAGACCGCAGCAATTTGACAACGATTATAAATCATTTCTCATTTTTTTAAAGAACATGAGCTTTTCATCTAGTTACAGGTACATTTGACTTAAAACATGAATAAATAATCAAGCTAGAAAGCTAGAGCACATAGAATACGGCGTTTTTGCCCGTCCTAGCCCTCTATAACGCCACTTTACCTTCAAATATAATCATTAAAATTCTTCTGATATATTTGTGTTTATGTGTGAATCCAGTAAACATCTCAGCAAATCAGTAAACATGCTTGATTCTCTCCCACATCTTTGATTATGGATTATGGATGAACAATTTCCCATTTTAGTACAAGTTACACAAGTTCACCCCTATGAAACATTTGGAAGATTCCACAAGTCACACGTTCAACAGGAAGTTTCATTATCTGAATTTCCTGATGATCATGGTAAGAAGAATAGTAAGCCTTTTCATTGTTTTTTCTTTATTTTCCAGAATGTGATACTGACTGAAAAGGTCGCTCGGGAAGTACAACACGACGTGTTACACGATTTGTTATTCATTCGAAGCGAATAAATGCATTTTAATTAAGTCATTAGGATGCCTTTTATGTCCTCGCTAACGACAATTAGCATGGATGTGTGTTTGCTAATTCTATGCTAAAAACTCAACCCTGTTACTAGTTTGAGAAAAAAGAAACACAGTAAATAAACTGTATAATCGTTTCTCTCGATCTCTCTCTCTCTCCTCCTCGGTGTTCAGAGTCTAATCTCCCTCAGTAGAAACGCTGCCTCTCTTTAACTCTCCAGGAAATCGTGTCCAATCGGTGACGCAAAGCAAACGATCACGGGCTCGGGTGATTGGATTACGGCTCGTCTAATCGAGTTACGGCTTTAATGCATTTCTCTATTAAAGCTTGGCCTTCGCAGATTCCCCCTCCATCACCGAGGCCATGATTAACGGCAGTTTAACTTTCCCAAAAAAAAGACAAGCAGCTGCGTTACAGCACTGTGTCAATTTTACAAGCTGTAAATTTGCACAGGAAGTCCAACTGTAAGAGGAACATACGATGCGTCAAAAATCTCTAACGCTTTACTGTAAGTTCCACAAATAAGCATGCATTAATACTTAACCACGGCTGTTATATGTAAAAAATAAAACACTCCGTGTCATGCAGTTATAGGAAATAAATCAATGAACGAGCGGTGTGATGAAGCAGCGTTACTGTTTCCACACCGAAGCTAATTAGTTTCCTAAAATAGCACATCCCCAAGTGTTTTATTCCTCTTATATCACAACAATTTATTAAAGAACGACACGTCATACTTTTTATCCATTTATAGTTACATTACATTTCATGTCGTACAGTGTCCATGAAATCGCAGCTTGTAGCGTGAACGAGAAACCGCAAAGAAGCGTAAACTCCTCTGTCCTGTAGATGGCGTAAAACTTAAAGTTACACAGCGCTGACATTGGAGACTCCTTCCATACACGTTACATGTTACACAAAACCTCACCGAATCAACGATTACACATGTTTTTTTTACCCCTTGTGAACAAGCTGTTACTATAGAAACCATAACGTATTATTACTGCTGTTATAGAAAATGAATCAACACCTTCTGATCTGACCAATCAGAATCCAGAATTCAACAGCACAGTGGTGTAACTGTATTTAAATCATCTAAAAACAAAAAGGATCTGATCTCATCTGATGGTACGAGGACTAGCCCCACCCCCTTAACCCGAATCTGAACTTTGTAACTACGATTTGAAAAAACAAAACAAAGTGAGCAGTGTGTTAAAGGAGATTGAAATCGATCTCGGGAGGGTTTCTGACAACTAAATGAGCAGTTGTATATCACGTATTGTACAGCAGTAAAGCTCACGTGTTTGATAACCGAATTAAAATAAAAAAAACGTCTCAGTGCTGCACTCAGAAATAAATTGAGATGTGTTTTTTCTCGGAACCTGCCAGACTTCAGTGACTTTTGTGCGGTTTGTGAGAAAAAAACGAGTTTAACACGTTATCTGTGCTAATTAACACCACGTTGCTCATATTCGAGTCAGACGGGAGTCATCGCTGGCCATCTGTGGAGACGCGGCTCCATGTCCAACTTCTGTTCTTCTACCAGGTGGGATGACTCCTTCTGTCCGACTCAGATTTTAATAATGTTCCGAATTTACTTGTATATTTATTTTTAAGACTTCATTTAGAAAAATGTTACATACAAAAGATGTTTTTTTGAGTTGACTGTGTGATGATTTACATACTTGTATGCCATTACTTGCTAGAAAAAAAGGTTCTTCAAGGGTTCTTTGGAGTCATTGGATAATTAACGGTTGCTAGCTTCCCAAAAAATGAAAAAAAGACAGGTGTCAGGAATTCCCCTTCTTTCACATCTGTTCTCGTGTTGTTTTTGTTTTGTTCTGTCTCCGCTCTTCTCATGATGTTGGTTGATTACCTTAATCTGTTCGCCTGTACTGTGTCTCACCCTGATGAGTCTTGTTCACTGCTTCTGTGTTTCTTGATTCTGACCCTGAATCACTTGGAGCTTGGAACCATTTACATGTACGTTTATGGCATTTGGCAGACGCCCTTATCCATTCCGACTTACATTCATCTCATTTATACATTTGAGCAGTTGAGGGTTAAGGGCCTTGCTCAAGGGCATTTCATTTGATCTCACGACCTTCTGGTCAGAAGTCCAACGTAGTGTTTTATGTAAAACCTTTAAGGGTTTCTCCAGAGGGACAACCGAAGAACCTTTAAGAGTGTACATTAAGCTTGAGCTCCAGTTTAAAACGTTCACACTCTGACCAGCGGTGTGGTCAGCTCCAAAATTATTGGCACCCGTCAAGAAAATTCTTGCAGAAATGAAATATAACACAATCATTCAAATTTCCCACACAAATAAGTAAATGAAGAAACGTTGTAACTTCCCTCTAAATGATGTCATGCTTCTGAGAAACTGTTGTTTTTTTGTTTTGTTTTTTTACATAATTACATAAGGCAAAATGAGTAAAACACACGTACAACGGTTTAACATTTCCAAGATGCTAGTCCTTCGGTTGACCAAACACGTTAAATCCATTCATCATCCATTTCTTCTCTTTGGAGAAAACCAAAGCGATTCCACACAAGAGAGACGGGTTGATGTTGACCTGCAGAAGTCTTGCATTGCATGGATATAAAAGTACACAATCCTTTAAAAGCATAATTTAACAAAATTAAGTCCATAACGAAAAAGAACAAGGTAACAATCTGCAATCAGGAATTGCAGGAAGATGCTATAGAGAAAGGTAAAGAGCTGTTATTCTCTTCACTGGAAAGTTTAATCAAATATGAACTGTGAAGTGCCGATAATTTAGCAGAAATAAAAATTGCGCTAATTAGGAAATTTTTTAGCATTGGCATAAAACTATACAACGCGTCCATGTGTTTCATCTCAAAATAATAATTATTGCATGTGTTATTTATTTTTTTATAAAGGGTGCCAATAATTGTGTAGACTTAATCACCAGGGGTCCTGATCATTTTCGTTCGATAGCGTCCCTTTGGGTCGACTAATCAGGCCCTCTGGAGTCCCCCTCGTTTATATAACCCTTAGTATGACCCGTCTCTTGTGAGGTGAGCGTGAAACACTGATGAATGCTCGATTGTTTGGTTAATTGGTGTAGGTTAGGGGTGAAGATGGCGGAGGAGATGCAGGACAGCTGGAACACTGACGGAGCGTTCAGTATCTCTGCACTTCACAGTGAAGCAGGTGAGGAGGTTAAACGCTTCTCCGCAGACCTGTTATACGGTTTCACTGATGATAATGACATGTAACTGAGTCCTGATAGACTGTCTTTCTGTGGGTTTAAAGACTTAAAGACTTCTGCATGAGTCTGCGGAGTCTGCATGTTCTCCCCGTGCTTCGGGGGTTTCCTCCAGGTACTCCAGTTTCCTCCCTCAGTCCAAAGAAATGCACTGTAGGCTGATTTCCAAATTGTCTGTAGTGTGTGAATGTGTGTGTGTGTGTGTGTGTG
>JANDJT010000060.1:21811769-21823098 GCA_024331685.1 Stegophilus panzeri | reverse complement strand
ATAGAGAGAGAGAGAGAGAGAGAGAGAGAGAGAGAGAGAGATGTGTTTAGTATGATAATGCCCTGTGTTCCAATACGGTCTGTAGTGCAGCCTTGTAGACTTCCCCTCAAAAGTATGTATCAGCTATGTGTGGAATTTGAATCAGATTGCAATGCATTCTGGGTAAAACATGCAGCGATGACACGGTGAAGGTGGAGTGAACGAGGGCGTGTATTGGAACACAGCCGTGATGATTTAAAAGGCATGGTGCCGCGATCACAGACCTCGAAAATAACCACCAGCTGTTTGATGTGAACACCGAGTCACCTCTGTATGACTTTTTAACCTTTGGCCAGAGTGGAGCTGTGACCTTTAGAGGTGTTAGGTTGCGAGATTTGTAACTGGGGGAAAAAAATGTCAAAATCATTTCAATATAAAAATCAGAGTCAATATAAGTGAGAGTGATTTTTATTTTAGCATCAAATTATCTGACGAAGGTTTGTTAGATTCAGTTTGGCTAAACATGCTAATATTGCTAACTGCTATCAGTTTGAAACTCCAGATGATTTCCTGTTCACTTTGTTTGCGCATTACAAAGGGATCTGTGCACCCTACTTAGTGCCCTACATACACAGCGCAGAGAGACATTTTAGATTCACTCACGATGAATACGTAACTTGTGTTTTAACGTCGTCTGTGCTCAGACATCTACATTTGGGGAAAGTATTGGCGCCCTCGACTGCGTTCGTACGCTCCTACTCGCCATGCCTCGTACTTTTTAAGGGAGACGCGTGTTAAATTCGCACACGTCCGAGATCTAACCTGTGGAAAAAGCAGATGATGTTCCAGCTCGCTTTGTTCATTTCAGTAAGGGGGGTTTTGTGATGTGACCCCGTATCATGACCTTTCCCCCCAAGACCTGAGTGGAGACGAACAGCTGCTGAGTGCTAACAGCTAACGAGGGACCTAATAAAACAATAAACTCATAAGAAGCATTCATCATTCATCACCCTGTTCGCATGTTTGTGGTCTTGACGCTAAGCAGAAGCAGATGGACAGGACGTGTGCGGGATCTTCGTCTACCAGCTGCTTTCGCACACATTTCCGATGGCCCAGCGGTCCGGCCCGGCTCGGATGGAGGCTCTTTCCTGTCGTCTTCCCACTACGACCAGCTGCTTATCCCCCCGCACTCCACCCTCTACACGCTGCGATGACGCAATGCCAGGATTATTTTGAGCGCGTTCTTTATTATTGGTGTGTGAGATGGCAGATGGTGCGGTGCTGAAGGGGGTTTCAGCGCTCTGACGGCTCAATTCAGGATGACATTTGGGTCAGAGCTATGTAATATTCGACTAGAGAGCTAAAATGAAAATGTGTCTGCTCATAACGTAATGATTAACAACAACAACAACAAAAAGCCCTATTTGGACAAGATTAGGTTTACACTGAGACAGTTTCAAGGTGCTTCTCTGTGTTACGTCTGGATCGTCCACGTCTGTGTTTTTTCCTCCTCCTTTCTCTAAGAAAATGAAAGACTACTGATTATTTTTTGACCGTCTCTGTGGTCAACTGATCCTGTTTAGTGTGGACTTGTGGGAAATGAGTAAAGGAGATTTTTAAACTAAGGGAACGCAAACCAGACATTTTTAATCATAGGGGTTTGATCATTTTGTTTGTCTCTGATCACGAACACTAGTGTGGGTTTAATGCAGAGCAGAAAAATAGCAGTGTGTTTTTAAATGTCTTTTTTTTTAATCATTAAAATCTTTCTAGTTATGTTGTTTTTTCCTAGTTATATACATATTTGGTATAAGATCAGGAACCCATCTTTCCTGTGTGTGACTCAGTCGGTGTTACTGTAATGATGGGCGATGTGCAAACGATTCCTCCTTCAAAGTGAATCATTTTGGGTGTGACACAAAGAAATCAAGGTTTTTCTTGCACCTGTGCACTCGTTCTGAAAGCTCAGCGTCTGACACCGTGGCCCACGAAATATTGTTGGATGCTGCTCTGACTGCTGAATCGGTAACCGAATCAAAGCTGCAAAGTTTGATTCAGTGAAAAAGAGTCGACTCTGTGAAGTGACTCTCACTGCACATTGTCTTCACTGTGTCTCAGCACTATACACATACACACCTGTGTGTGTGTGTGTGTGTGTGTGTGTGTGTGTGTGTATTTATTGCATTAGAGCTTAATCCATCATGTACAATTAATGTCCAATAAAAAATTAATACAGACATTGGGTGGCTGTGGCTCAGGTGGTAGAGCGGGTTGTCCACTAATCGTAGGGTTGGCGGTTCGGTTCCCGGCCCACTTGACTCCACATACCGAAGTGTCCTTGGGCAAGACACTGAACCCCGAGTTGCTCCCAATGGTAAGTTAGCGCCTTGCATGGCAGCTCTGCTACCATTGGTGTGTGAGTGTGTGTGTGAATGGGTGAATGAGACACAGTGTAAAGTGCTTTGGATAAAAGCGCTATATAAGTGCAAATCATTACTCATCATCTGTAGCTGTTAATATGCAAATTAAACTCTGTGTGTGTGCTCGCAGGTTTGCTGATCGGCTCTGGTTGCGCTCTTTATCCTCTCGGATGGAACAGTGAGGAGGTTAAACAGACCTGCAGCAACACCTCTGACCAGTTTAACCTCGGTAACATTACAGCATTTATTTCCAACATTATTCTCCTGTAACAGCACGTCCCCAAGTGTTATTCCTCTTATCCTCTTATACCACAGCAGTTTACCAACAAGTATGAATTTTTCGACTAATTAAAGAACACATCATGCTTTTTATCCATTTATAGCTACATTTAATGTTTGTGATTCTGTTGTAAGTTCCTGTTGTCACTTACGTTATAGCAGCTATAAACACTCGCTCCATAAACGTTACATTTACAGAAAACTTCACCAGATCACCGATTAATTCATTCACAGTCCCTGTGAACGAGCCATTACTATCGAAACGATAATGTACAGTATCAGAATGAGCGCATTAATGTTAATATAAAGCTGTGATGTGCAGCTGCGCTACTGTCCGAGCTGCTATTATAGAAAATTAATCAACACCTGACGACCAATCACAATCCAGAACTCGGCGCTGTGGGATAATAAGGGCATTTTTAAAAATTCATCAGAAAATTATTTTCTCAGAGTTGATTAGTTTATTGTATTACAGATTATCATAAGAGATGTGTGTTAGTGTTTGCTAAGCTAAGTGTATGTGTGTGTGTGTGTGTGTGTGTGTGTGTGTGTGCAGGTTTGTGTGAACTCGGCTGGGCTTTTTACTGCACGAGTGTTGGAGCTGCTGTCACCCTGCTGCTGTGTACGTGGATGTCCTGCTTTGCCGGGAAAAAACAGAAACACTATCTGTACTGAGAGAGCATACAAACAAACACACACGCACACACACGCACACACACGCATCTCAGACATGAAAAGTTTAACACACCCCTGTACAGAGGGGAAAAATCTTCATGTTTTATGACTCTTGAATTGAAAGAGCAACTTTTTTGCATGACTGACCTTTGACCTTCCAAGGTGTGTATTTGGATTATCCTTTTTTCCCCCCCAGAGTGGAAAGGATGAACTGCTCTTTATTTACTAAGCCAGTTTTGATTTTTGTGTTGTATTTTGTTGTCCTCAGTGTGTAACTAAAGTGATTCAAGTAACTGAATATTCAGTTTATTAGTTATTGATGATAAAAAATAAACTTTAGCTCTCTGGATATTTTATTTTATTTTAATGTAATGTTATGCTTTATATTTAAATAATATCACCTGTTTATTGCCTTAAATATCTCACATGCAATAAAAACCGTCTCGTGGAGCATTTGTTTGAAATGTAGAACAAATGGTGTAGTTTTTATTTTGCCAAAATATTTTAGTTATTATAATTTCCTCTTTTCCCCAATAAATGAAATCTTTAAACCACGGCTGTTATTTTTTGAGTTTAATACTGTCCCCGTTTAAAACTGGAAATTTAGCAGATGCTGTGTCATATACCAAGAAAATGAGAATTGGTCTGGATGGAGATCAAGGAGGGAATTGAGAACATCTGCAGTTTGCTCTCGGAGATCTCACACACGACCCAGAGGAACATTTTCCAAATGAAATGACCTTGCTGGTGTGTTTCAGTAAGAACATGCTCATAATCCAGAATAGGTGGTTTCCTAGAAATACACACATTTTCCAGCATTTATTTGTGATATGTGGGTCACAGTCACATGAGATTGTTTGGAAACGAGTGTGTATTTATATACCGCACCGTGTCCAAACACACATGAGGGTGTGTGTGTGCAAAAAAAACCTGACCTCATTCCACACTTTAGTAAGAATAANNNAGAAAAAAATATATTCTATATATATATATATATATATATATATATATATATATATATATATATATATATCGTCTACATTTAAATGAGAGGCACATAATAGTGATCATCAGTTAAGTATTGTGTTTAATGCCAAGATTGGATGAGATTGAACACGATCCAACATGGCAGTTGTTCCAAATTCTACTTTTCACATAGTTTCCCATAAATAAGGGCTTTTATTTTAGTTTATGTGGGTCACAGCAAGATGGGAGGAGGCTTAGAAACTACTATGGCTAACAAAAATGTTTTACAGGTTTAATATTAACGCAGTAGTGGTGGTTTTCTGCCATCTAGTGTCACTTCTATGTGAGCATTTTATGACCATATAATAAACATTAGTGAATTATATGAATTTCTCTCGTAATATGATAAAATAATAACATGTAAACGTGCACATTCATTCGAAATCCAGTTGAAACCACATCACACCAAGACGTTTGGTTCGTTTTCTACGAATCGATTCGTTTCTGATTTGATTTCTTTTCAGTGAGTCGGATCATTTGACATAACAACAGACTCCTTCGACTCCCAAATGACTCGCTGAATTTTCTTTCTAAACCGGACGATGTTTTGAGCTGCGATTGTTTTTCTTTGCCCAACAACGGATGGAATTGTTTCGTTAATGTTATTAACGAACAAACAGCTCGTTAATGCGCGATTCAGCATGAAGACGCCATTACTGCTTCCATGGTTACAGCAGCGCCTTGTCTGATTGGTGGGGATTCCTTTAGGATTGTGGGTAGTGTAGTACTTTCACAATTACTTCTGCAATCAAACTAAAGTTTAGAAACTTATAAACTCGACATTTTCGAATGATATCGCTTAAATAATTAACAATATCAATAATAATTACATTCTGTACAGAAAAAAAAATACTGGAGTGGTTATTTCCGGATTCTTGCTGTTGTTTTGGTTCAAAAGAGACGGTTGGAAAAGAGAGCGTTATGGCTCGTGCTGACACGTGACCGTCTTTCTTTAATTTGATTGGCTAAATTGAAGGCGTCACAAACATCCAACGACCAATCAGGACGAAGACCACCAGCGCCAAAGTCAAATCAGTTTGAACGTTTAGTGTTTGAAAGCAGCAGCGTGAGAAGAGACCTGAGAGTATCTTCAAAATAATCTTAAAAAGTTACATTATTTTGGTTCTTGTCCAGTTCTTGAGACGATAATTAACGACTATTATAGTTACGAATCTTCAAGAGTCAAGGTAAGATGTTTTTTTATTTTTATTTTTTGCAAACGTTGAATACGTTGCTAAATGTAATCAAAACAAGCCTGAATCACAAATCTAGTGCACTATTTCAGATTTTCATACAGAATTTAACTAACTAAATGAATTGCTAACCATAAATTTGGGTGGCATTAAAATTTTTGGACTAGTATTAATTATCAATAACGTCACACGTCTAGTGCAGGTTCCCGAATGCTAACTAGCTAACGTTATTTTTCATTGTTCGGTGTCCGAACGTTATATTTTAATTAGGGAAATTAACAATAAGTGCAATGGCGTTATAACCTGCACAAAATCGAGAATTCTTCTTCATTATCATCCAAAAACCTCCACCAACGCTGTAACGTCACTGTTTTAAGGGCTGTAGCGTAAATCGCCTACTGCGCATGCGCGACACTAAAGCCTCAAATCGCGATATTACGATACTATTTTATCACGATTTAGGGATTTTTTTATTTAAATGAAACATCTGTGAATATATTCCTCAGTGGGAATGACAGCGCTGTGTGCCATGTTTTTTTCCCTCAATTTTATTAAACTGTACAATGAAGAAAATAATGAAGTTTTCTCATAATTGGAATTTCTCCAAACTGCCCCTGGTGCTGTTGTCTGAATAAGACAGAATTGCCCTCTGGGGCAGAAACCGCCTCAAAAATGCTGCTTTACCAGGCGCCGCCTTTTAGTGGAATGCGGTGGGAGTTAAGATCTCAGTAATAACAACATGCTCAGTGTTGGACATGCGGTCAGGCTGGAGGCTGCTCGTTAATGATGCTCTGTCACCTCTTAATTAGCTTAATTGACTTTTTTTGTGTGCAGGTGATCATTTAACCCCATCAGACGAGGAGTAAGTGAGCGAGCGAGAGCCTGCAAAATGGACACGGTGGTAAAAAAGGTAACAACCTAAAAAGTGACTTGGGGTGAAGGGTGGACAGAGATGTTAGGATGGATTTCAGCTGCGTATATGTGAATAAATGTTATAGTGGTGGTGTTTATTTGTTATTTTATTAATGATTCTGTTTCAGAGTAATAAGGAAAACACCAAGCCGGAGGTCGGTCCAAAAAAAACCCAGCCCAGAAATTTCATATCGAAACAGAAGCTGACGAGACCTGTGCTGCTACGTTCAAAAAATGAGCCGAGGGAGGAAAACGGAGGAGACAAGTTTGAGTCTAAAGCACAGGTGAATCCATCAAAACCAGCCAAGAGCAACAAATCAGATCCCATGCAACGGAAAACTCTGAGTCAGGCCTTCCGTACCGAACAAACCCTGAGACACAGGAAACTGGTGCTGGAAACCCAAAAGCCTCCGTCATCTGTCCCTCCTAAACCCCTCCTGCCCGGCACCTACAAGGGCAGAGTGGTACAGTCCAAAATAGACTGCTTCAGGAAGCCGCCGAGTGGCCATGAGAAGAACCCGAGCGAGAACAAGACCAAAGCCGAGACGGCGGTTCGGTCCAAATCCGCCACGACACTGTCTACGTCCTCGAGAGCAGGAGTGCAGTCAGGTATGGCAAGCAGGACGAAGTCAGGGTCGGACGCAGGGGTTAACATGCAGAAGACGGTTCCTCAAAGACGGATACAGATGAAAGCTCCAGCTCGGACAGCTACGGTCTCCGCCAAGCCATCTACGGTCTCCGCCAAGCCATCTACGGTCTCCTCCAAGCCATCTACCCTCTCCTCCAAGCCATCTACCCTCTCCTCCAAGCCATCTACGATTTCTAGGAAACCAGATACAATGTCAGCAAGACCACCAACAGTGACATCATTCATCAAGAAGAAGGGACCGTCCAAGCCTGCTGCAGCTGCCAGCGAGCAAAAACCACAAAAGTCTGCCTCAAGCTCCATCAGCCATTACCGAGTCCATGTAGAATCTGCAGCGGAGAGAAGGTGAGTCAGGAACATCACAGCTCTGTTGAATTCTGGATTGTGATTGGTATTGTTTCTATAGTAACAGCTCATTGACAGGTATTCATTGGTAAATCGATGTGGTGCAAGAGGAATAAAACATTCGAGGACATGCTGTTATAGGAAAATAATCAGTGTTTTGATGTAACTGTAACTCACTCTCACTCTCTCTCTCTCTCTCTCTCTCTCTTTCTCTTTCTCTCAGGGTGAAGTTGGCTGGATGGTTGGCGTCGAAGGGGAAAACTCTGAAAAGGCCAGCGATGACTGAGACATCTGCGCCTCAGACCTGTAAACCTCAATTCCACACTGGAGAGGGAGACGGAGCTCCGCCCGAGGCGAGTAAACGAGCCGAAGTGGTGACTGTCAGCGAAGTGGAACAGAGCGAGGTTCCTCAGTGGAAACCTGCGTTCTCCAACAGCCCGAGTCACATCCTGAACACCACGCTGGACCTGCTGGACAACTCGGACACGGAGCTGCACGCAGAGCCCGAGATCAAGATGGAATCGGTATTACACTCAAACATCTACGCTCAATACATACATAAGTTGTGTCCCAAATGACGTGCTGTACGGTATTCACTTACACTATGCACTACATGCTGTATTCATCTGAGAAGTTCTCATACACACCCTAATAAGCAAACATTTACAAATAGAAGAAGAGAAAGGGGGGAAAAAAAAGTGGTGTATTATGTGTGTGCAATGTGTACAGTATATTACTGTTTGTGTGTGTGTGTGGTGTTTGTCTCTGATTTGTCCTCAAATGATCTTCCAGATATTAGCTTTTTCTGACTCTTTCTATTTTTTCTGATATTAAATGTATGAGAGGGAGTCAAATTTTATTTTATTATTTTATTATTTGTATTTTTGTTTAAAATTTTGCATTGTTTGTTGCAAATAGGTGTCACAAAACTGTATAATTTTTCTACATCTCCATTTTGTTCAGAGCGAGTGTTCCAGCGATTCTGCATTCCTCTAGAATGATTTTTTAAAAATGATTTATTTAACTCTAATTAATTAATTAATTAATTTAGCATTTTTAAGGTTTTCATTTGACTCCTCACCGTCATACTTATTTACTTATTTTGCTAATTATGCTGGTTTTTAAAAAACATACTTAAATATATACTAAATACTTTTTTTTATAATTAATATAGTTAATTATAACTGTTTTATAATTTTAGAATTGATTATATAATTTTATCCGTATAACTTGTTTTTGATATTGCTTATTTAACTTTTTCTTTCTTTTTTTTTAATTAACCGTCAAATTAATGTAACTTCATTTTATTTTAGATTTATTTGAATTTTGTTGTTTGTTTTTATTTCTCTCTCCATCTCTCTTTGTCTCTGTAGTTGGTGATAAACCTGTGTGAGCGATTAGAGGCAATGGAAACTCCGTCCTCATGCAGGGGCGGTGAGTTTAATTTTTTATTCTAACATGGGGGGGGGGATTGAATCAGCTTTAATCAGTCAACAGAAACGGAGCTTGTTAGAATATTTTATGCTTTAATTTCTGCACATCGTTAATTTATCTGTACATCATGCTGAATATATTTCTTGATATTTATTGAACTCCTGAGCAATAATTGAATGACTTTTATAATTTCTCGAGCAGACACGAAGGCAGGAGGAAGCTCTGATGCCGAGGTGAACGTAAGAGAAGAAACAGCTGAATATGAGATTCTGGAGGAGGAAGAACCGACGCACACCGCTGGAGTGGAGGAGGACAATGGAGAGGAAAAGAAAACTTTCAACGTTAAGGAGGAGGAGGAAGAGAAGAAACCGTATGAAGGTGATGAAGAGGAGGAGGAAGAGAAGATGGACTCCACACCTGCAGATATTGTGGATGCGTGTGTTGTGAAGTACAGCGTAAAAACTACGCCGTTTCTTCAAAGGTGACATTTCTGTGTTGTCTTTTTTACTTTGGTGTTTAAGTCATTGTTCTGTTATCTTCTAATGGTCATCATTTTGATGATAATTTTAGCAAACAGTAATATTAATCATTTAATTACTATCATTTTCATTATATTATAGATGTGTTTATTTGTCTAGTTCATCTATTTTATTTTAATTATTTATATTCATTTAATTTTTTTTACATGCCTTATTGCAGTTCTATGTATTTAATTATAATTATTTGTTTACATTTTCACGATAGTTGCTTTTTCTTTGACCCTTTTTTTAACGATTATTGCTATTTGTTTTTATTTGCATTTAATTCCAGCTATTCTATTTGTTTATAAATCTTTATTAATTTTATTAATGAATGTATTTACTGCTGCTATTTTGTACTGGTGTTTATTTATGTATTGATTGATTGTGTTATATTTTGCTCTGATCAGTGTAAAGAAGAGGATGGAGGGTGAAATGGCTCCAGCTACTCCAGGCTCTCGATGTAAAAGTTCCATTAAAGAGTTGAAGTTTCTGACGCCGGTGCGCCGCTCATCTCGGATCCACAGGAACTCGTCCCGCCTACCGGACATGCTGAATGAACACGACCCCTGCGTGTCTTCCCTGGCCGAGCTCGAGCTGCTGGACGCCACCGACTACAACGCCTACATCTACAGGAAGAACCCTGCACTGCTGCAGCACCTCCCTGATCAACGTCCTGAGCCCCAGAGCCCTGACCGCACCTGCAAATAATAATCAGGACAAGAAGCACACAGACTTTAACTACTCTATCATGCAAATACCGAACGTTAACCTGTGGCAGGAAAGATAGTGGGTTGATTTGAATATGTAAATATGCAAATTTCTATTGGCTCATTTACACCTCTAACAGAAAAGCTGATGTTTAGAGTCGATTCAATATGAAAAGATGAACATTAAAGCTACACTAAAGGGTTTTGTATGTTTTACTAACTGAACATGTAATTTAAGGTTTATTTTACTCAACAACGCTGAACAATATTAATAACTAAAAACAGACAGAAGTGGTGGAAGTTTGTAATGTAAAAAATGTTTTACACAAGCAAGTTTTACTTTACACTAAAGAGCCTTGAACCAAAAGGAAGGTTAGAAATGTTGGAAAGTTCACATATTGAGAATATTGTGTTTTATAGATATTTTGAGTGAAGAAAGGTTTTGGTTCTGCGAACGCTGATGCAGGAAAAAGAGGTTTTGATGTTTTTAGCTGCTATTATATTTGAAAGTTTTATTCTACTAAAGCTTTACTACATTACAAGCTATTTTAACAGTATTTGTGATTGACAGGTGGGTAACCTAGCAACACAAGCTGCTATATGGTCTAACTAACTGCCGATGGAAATGTATTAACACTTTAAATTGTCGGTACTTTTGTCCTGCATCATAGGCTTACTGCAGTTGTCTTTAATACTGTAGATGTGCTTCAATTAAAAAAAAAAAAAAAATTATATATATACATACAACTCTGAATACTTTCTTTTCATCAGACTCGATTATCAATTACTCATCTGACCATAATTACGCATGTTACTTTTTACCTTCCTCCTGATGTTTCTGTATGTCTGTTTCTCTTTCTTGTATATACATAATTATTTGTGTACATAATTATGTACATTGGCTTGCAAACTCATGTTCACCTTCAAGAATCGATCTATCTTTGTAAAGACGAGATTCAGGCACATGTTGTATTGTATAAGGGTTTCTTGAAATAAACTCAGTTCTCTTTTATAGTGTCTATATTATTATTATTAGTAGTAGTAGTATTAATTAAATTAAATGAGATATTAGAAATATTAACTAGTTACACTTAATAGGGACTCAATAAATTACGGAGGATGTATGTAATTTTAGCATTTATTTAAATGAACGTGATAATTCAATTTATTTGAAATTACTAAAATATATATA
>JANDJT010000060.1:21778453-21799641 GCA_024331685.1 Stegophilus panzeri | reverse complement strand
GTCCTGTCAGCAAAATGTAGCCTAATGTCACTAATAATTATTCAAATGTTCATGCTTTTAATAAATCTTTTTGGCCTATATCAGTGAATTTAAACTAATGCTTGCATTCCGAGTATAAGATGTGTGTGTGTGCGCGTATTTAGGAGTGCACCTTAGCACTTTTACTAGTCATTGTCAGACAGTGTTTGATAACTAAAATATCCCCCCTTTGCCAGTATCAACCAGTAGAGGATGTCCTCGAGGAGTTTTAAATTTTATTTATTTATTTTTTTCCACAATATTTTTTACTTTGTGACACTTTGAAATAAAGCCTTTTACATTCATATACATTCATTCAAATTCTATACATCCATAAGAACTCTGCAGTTACTCTGGATAATAATATATTATATATATATATATATATTTATAAAATATCAAACAAACAAACCAACAAAAAACAAAAAAGAAAGAAAAAACCAAACACTCAGAACAAGAATGCTCCTGAATGTTTTAGAAAATGATAATCTATTCACAATTGACTTTTATAATCGTAATGAATACAAAATGAAACAAAAATATGCTGAAGGATATATCAGTTTTACAAAGTCGGGACCCGCACTGTCCACAAATATTAGTCATCCACTCCCTCATCTGTTAAATCCAAATCCTTAATACAATCAATGAAAGGGCTCCATATATTTTCAAATATTTGCTGTTTAGCTTTTAATATGTAAGTTATCCTTTCTAATGGAAGGCTCGACAACATTTGTCTTATCCATTGAGTAGTACTTGGTCTGTGAGTCTTTGTCCACAACAATGTGACGCGTTTTATGGCATGAAGCAAGCCGAGGTCTATAAATGCTCGCTCATTTCTACTATAATTATGTTTCTCTGGCTATAAGCCCAACAGAAAAAGCTTAGGGTCCAGTAAAATTTGTTTTGAAATGATCTTTATGACTCTTACCTCTTCCCAGAATAATTTAGTCTGAAATACTGGTTTTGAAATTATTGGCCCAGTTAAAACATGATATTTGGTGATGCTTCTCTCTGAGAGAATAACCGTCGTCCTCTGCCAATAACATTTTAAAGTTGCTTTAAATTCTCAGGTTTGTGCGCGTTGATGTCCTCTTTAATTCTTTAAGACTTCTTGTCACGACACCGGGAAACTTGATAAGTTCAAAAAGTCCTAGATATTTCCTGGGAGAAGAAGAAAAAAAGAAAGAAGCAATACTTAGAGAAAGTTACAAATTCATTTAATCTGTTTTAGATACTCTTTGTGGGTGCCAATAAATTTGGCACTTTTTCTTTTTTCTTTTTTTAAGTGATGGCCTAAGATGTAAGCCATTTTTCTAATTGAGTGGAAATTCTATATTATATAATTGTATTTAATGTTTAGACACTTATTCATCATCATGTGGGGTGCTAATAATTATGGACTTTTCTTAAGTGCTTAATTCAGTAGCAGCTGTCAGTTGTACACCAGTTGTAATGGATGTGGGGTTTTTTTTGTGTGTCCTCAGGATGATGTAATGGAAGTTCAACCTTCAGGTAAAACAAACCACCAGCGACTGTTCTGATACTTTTGAAAATGATTAATTCATATTGATAATTGTACGTGATTCAACGTCATGTCTTGTTTGCATGTTTTCCAGCAACTGAAAACAATACAAACGACGCCTCAAAGGAAGATCTGGAGGAACCGAGAGAAATTATTCTGGACATGGAGTCGGAGAGGCCGAAACCAGCTGAGTGTTCAGGGACTGACAAAGAGGCGTTAAAATCGGCGCTGAAAGCAGCGCTCACCGCAGCGTGCAACAGCCAAAGCAGGGAGTTTCAGGGAGGCCCGGAGGGCGAGGTTGAATACGTGACCAAATCCGAAATGAACGAAGTTTTGAAAGTGTGCGAGGACGTCGTGCGAGACGGGATCCTTTCCGAAGCAGGGAACTCTTTCTTCTCCCTGTTCATCGATCGAGCGGTGAAGTTTGGCGAAACGGACTCCCTCCCGCTGTTCCTCAGGTTCGTGGACAGTTTCGATGTCATGCGTTTGGAACTGATGGGGTTCGTGGAAGCGAACCTCGACACCGAGGCCATGTGCGAGCGCCTTTTCGACATCGTCACCAAAGAATGGCGTCTCGATTTAAAATACTGCAGAGGCCAGGCTTACTTGGGTTCGGGTGAAATCTCGTACAAGCTCAAGGCATTCGCGTGCAAAGTTCAGGAGAAGTACCCTCTCGCGATATGCACCCACTGTTCCTGTTACTCTTTTAACACGTGGTGGTCGAGGTCGGTTCCGGTGCCCTCCATCAGCAGAGCTCTAGACACACTTGAGAAGATAGTGTTGTTTTTCGGCAGCTCGTCCGAACTTGAGAAACAGCTGGACCAAGTCATAGCTGTTGGTCTGCGTGAGAGCTATGAGAAGATCCACGAGTTTCAAGGGAACTTCTGTTCTTCTTGGCAGGAGAAGCACGACTCCTACGACGTCTTCTCTCAAATACTGGAACCTCTAGTTGACTGTCTGGAGAGGTTCCATAACAGCAGTCCACCGATGTGGAGTTTAGCCGTGATCAACCAAGCGAAGAAACTCCTGCAGCTGATCCGAGACTTCGACTTCATCGTGGCGATAGTGGCGCTGAAGAACATCTCGTCTTTCACCAGAGAACTGAGCGCGGCTCTGCAGAAAGACCATTTCAGCGCCGCCTCGCAGCTCTGCCAGATCAGCGGCATCGTAGCCACGCTTAACCGACTCAAGACTAACATAAAGGTGTTCCACCAAAACTGGTTCGATGAAGCGTGCGTCTTCGCTCAATCCTTAGGCGTGCAGGTCAAAGTGCCCGAGAGCGTACCGTGTCCCAGGGACAGCCTGCTAAAACCGGGCGGATACTATAAAGACGCCATCAGCGTCCCTTTAGTCGACCACATAATCAACTCGGTCAAGGACCATTTCTCCGACGACCACAAAGAGGCTCTGAACTTCTTATCTCTGGTCCCGTGCTCTGTAACCATGAGCTACACTTTCGAAAGCCTGAAGTCGAAGCCTCCGCTGTTCGTCGGCGACCTTCCGGATCCCGACAACTTCTTCACCGAGCTTTCTTGCTGGAAGGTGAAGTGGAAAACCAAAGTGGTTTCCCCGACCATACCGGACACTATTTTTCAGACTCTCCGCCTGCCGCTCATGCAGTATTTCGCAAACATTAACACGTTGCTGAAGATCATATCCGTGTTACCGAGTACCCCGCTGGAGCATTGCGGGGAGGTGAAGCGCCATAAAATGTTTCAGGACTACCTGAAGAGCACGTACGCAAAGGACAGGACTCCGTGTTTGGCCGTGCTCCAGGTGGGAACGAACTTCGCCAGAGATCTGGACAGGATGGTGACGCAGTGTTTGAAAGTCACGCCAAAGACGCTGGAAGGCATCTGTCTGGTAAGGTTCCTTTTTTAATAAAACTGTTTATCCCTCGTTTAAAATAACACGCTTAACAAAGCTTAAGATTGTTGACTGCTGTTTATTCCACCCAGGACAAAGAAGCAAAAACTCTGAGGAATTCTGAGACAAAAGCAGAAGGTATGCCAGCGTTTCTCCGTTCCTTAGTCACACGCTAGCTCATTTCAACGTGGTTTTTTTTGGGGTTTTTGGGGGGTTTTTTTGGTACTTTGTACCGTGTTTAGAGATCTTTCTAAGCACTTCGTCTACTGTCTTTACAATAGACAACCACAACGACGAGGAGATGGAGGTTCAACAGGAGAGATCGGCTAAAAAACTCCCAGACTTTAACGAGTTAAAAGCAGAGGGTATGTTTTTTCCTTAAAGATAATTTGTGTTACCCGGTTTTAACATTTTCTGGTAACGTGGTGTGTTTTTTTTTTTGTTTGTTTGTTTTGGGGTTTTTTTGTAGGTAACCGCATGGCTGCTTCCAACAAAATTGAGACCCAGCCGGTTCCTGAAGTTGCTCCTGCTGTAGTTCTGGAGGGACAGCAAGCGAAGCCTTTGGATGAGAACGGTCACTCTGACCAGCCTGCAGATGGTCTTCAGAGGGTCTTCATGGTGGCGGCCAGACTGGCCCGGAAAAAATGCCTGTTCTTGGACCTCCCCAAGGAACAGCAAGACGTTGTCGTGCAAGAGCTTGGTGTGTGTCACTGGGACCTGGAGAACTTGAAGCATTTATCAGACACGGATATGCTAGAGAGTATCGTGAAGTCGATGAGAGAAACGATCCTCTCTGAAGTTCAAGAATCCCCGTTTTTTTCCATCATTACAGACAAGGTGGTGTCTGTGGATGACCAGAAGTACGTTCCTGTGTTTGTCCGGTACGTGGACAGTTTCAGCCCCAAAGTGGAGCTTTTAGGGTTTCTGCCCTTGGACTCGAGTTCTGATCCAGATACCCAAGCTAAGACTCTCTCAGGCATCCTCTCAGAGGAGTGGGGACTCCAAATGGGATGCTGTCGTGCCCAGTCCTTTATGTGCATGGGTGCTGGGGGTCAAGGTCTGAGAAAGCTATCCTTAGGATTCTTGGAAAGCTTTCCCCTCGCTGTGAACACACCCAGTGAATCCTGCGGACTTGCTTATTGGCTGTCAGTAAGCCTTCATAATGACCCCATTGCAAAGGTGCTAGGCGTAGTCGAGGACCTGTTACTTTTCTTCGATCAGTCGCCGAGACTGCACGTCGAGCTTTCTCAGACGAGGGAAGGTCTCTTGAACACTCCTCGGGAAGCCCTCGCTGAGGTCCCAGAAACGTGTTTGTCGAAGTGGAAAAAGACGGAGGATTTCTTTGACATTCTGGTGGACATGCTGGAGGGAGTCCTGAGTTGCCTCGACTCTGTTAGCGACAACGCCGATGGCTCGTGGAGTAACAGCATGTCGATACCCGCGCTGATGCTCTCCACAGCCATTAGGGAATCGGACTTTGTCATTTCCCTTGTAATCCTGAAGAACGCCTGCGCTCCGCTGCGGAACTGCAGCACGGTGTTTCGCTGCGGCAACCCAGCCGATATCATCTGCGAGCTGGAAAAGATCCCTGTTATAATAGAGTCCCTCGTTAAGATGTTGGAGAACATCACTGTTGTGCACTGTACCTGGTTCGAGGAGGCAACCCAGCTCGCTGTTAAAGTTGCTGGGGCGCTCTCGTATCCAGACACTGTCTACAGCTATGACTCTCCGGAGGTAGGCTACAGAGAGACGGTCAGCGTGCCCGTCTTGAGCGGTCTGATCGAGGAAATGAAGTTTAACTTTTCGGAGCGTCACCTGAAAGCCCTCCGGGTCCTTTCTCTGCTTCCCACATGCAATCCTCTGCCCATTCTCCCAGAGGCACCAGAGAAGCTCTACACTATCTACCAAAGTGATCTACCCGAGCCAGACTCGGCAGAGGAAGAGATAAATGCGTGGTCCACTGTCTGGTTAGAGAAGTATCAAGACTGCTCGCTGCCCACCTCGATCTCGGAGACTCTGCACCACCCTGAAGCTAAGGGTCACCCTAACGTGACGACTCTTCTGAGACTCGTTGCTGTTTTACCTAGCATTAGCATGGAGTGTGATCTGATGAAGACCACTCTGAACTCGTTGAGGAGCTTGATCGGGAACGAGTGCGGCGGCGCCAGCAAGACCAACACGGTAATGCTTCTTATGCATCGTCCCATGCTGCGGACTTTGGAGCAAGTCATCGACAAATGTATGGAAATTGACACAAAGAGCCATGGCTTTCTTTCTCCGGTGTGTATATATGCACAGTAATACAAGTTCAGAGATTTAATTGCACTTACCGTGTGCTTACTAAAGCTGTTTGACATTTTTAGGTGAAGGAGAGTCTCCGTGTTATGAAAATGGATAGCGGTGAGTAGTTTTCCTTTTGGACACACATCACCACACCGTAATGTAAGAATAACGTTATTGTGGTTTTTTTTGTTTGTTTTTTCTTCCTTTCTTCAGACACGGATGAGGTTCCTTCAGAGGAAAAGGTCAATACTACCACATCTGAGGTTTCAGAGATAATAAATGGCACGGTTCCAATCATCGCACAAGACCAGCCCACAACTTCAGCTCAGTGCGACACCGGAGGTGTGCAACGTAATCATGCTCTCGGAATCTTTATCCTAATAAAATAAAATAACTTCTCTCTTTGTTTTTCTGGTCACTATTATACTTTTCCATCTGTTTCCAGAGATAAGCACTTCTGCACTAGATGGTACCACTGCAACTCCAAAGGATAGTGCCATGGAAATAAATGCTTCCAACGGACAAGCCGAGATACGAGAACCTTCTCCCATCAGCACCGCTGGTCAATCAGCAGCTACGTATCCAAACGAAACGGAAATTAGTTCGTGCACAGTGAGTGCGTCTGATGACGCTCCAGAAGAACAGGATGGTCCTAAAGAACACAAGGCAACAGCCCAAGGTGTCACTGCAGAGCTACAAAATGGAAACGCTGAACTTCTGTCTGAAGGGGCAACCCAAAGTATCACCACCGAGCCTGTTACAGTGTCCACGGATATCACCATGGAGCTTGTAGAACCTGTTACAAAATCCGAACCGGGAGGCCGGAGTGCAGAGCCAGTCAGCGCAGAACCAATCGCAGCAGCCGAAGATGCCACCATGGAAGGCATGGCAGTGGCGCAGGATGCTGCCCCAAAGCCAGAAGTGTCGACACAGGGCGTCGCTGTAGAGACTGTAACGTCAGCACAGGATGCTGTTCCGGAGCCGGGTAGAGCAGCTGTGGATGTCTCCATGGAGCATACAGAACCTGTAACCGGAGTGCCAGCCCAGGATGTCATTACTGAGCAAAGTGTCGACGTTGAACCTGTAACCGAAGTGGCAGCTCGGGTTACCACCACAGAGCCTCTTGCAGCATCCAACGACGTCCCAAAAGAGTCCGCGGTGGTGATCGAGCCTGTTGGAGCAGACCAAGACGTTACTGTGGAACACGAAGCAGTAGAACAAGGTGTCACGAGTGTGTCAGATGTGGCAGCTGAGAGTGGCATCAGAGAGCCTGTTGCAGACACAAAGGATGTCACTAAGAGTGTTACCACAGAATCTGCAACCCAGGGTGTTGCTGCCAAGGAGCCGTCACCAGCAATCCACGGGATCAGTACGAACCCAATCGCTGTACTCCCGGAGGTCACCCAGGAGCTTGTTGCAACTGGACAAGATGCTACTACAAAGCACGATGCCCAGGAAATCACTAAAGAACCTGGCGTGGAAGAAGTCCAATGTGGAACGGCAGCACAGGGCTTCACCACAGAGCCTGTAACATCACCCCAAAGCATCACCAAGAAACCAGATGCAGCAGTTGAGGATATCCCCAAAGAATTTGCTCCAGCAATAGCACAATATGGCGTCACCACTAACCCCTCAGCACCAGCCCAAGATCAAGGAACAGCATCCGGAGACACAATAACGGAACCCCAAAAAAATCAAGGTGTCGCCCCTAGTAATGAACCCACAACAGCTCTGGAAGTGACCGGGAAACCTGTAACGTTACCTCAGAATCCAGGCAGTGAGACCAACACAGCTCAGGGTGTCACCTCTGTGACTGCATCAGAAGCCCAGAATCTTTCCAGAGCAGAAGTACAGGATGTCACCACGCAACATGTAGCAACGGGACACGATGTCAGCTTGGACGACCAGAGTGTCTCTGAAGAACCAGTAACAGCATCCCCGGCTGCCACGAATCCCACGGCAACGGTGCAGAGTGGGGAGTCTGTTACAGCCCCGCCCCCTGCTGAGCCCACATCCAAGCAAGAGGTCACCATGAAGAGCGAGCCGGCAGGAGAGGATGTCGCTATGGACACCATCGAAGCAGATCAGGGTGTTTCCTTACCACCCACAGTAACAGCCGAGGGTATTGTTCCTACAGAATTGACAGCAGAGCATGTCCCTATGGAGCTTGATGCGGCGTCAGAAAAAATGATGACAGAACCCGCAGAAACGGTCCAAGACATTGTGATGGAGAGCCCAGATGAATCTGAAAAAGTGGCTCAGGATGTCACCATGGAACCTATGACAGAAATCCAGGATGTCTCCATGGGTCCCTCTGTAGAAACTCAAGATACTGACCTAAAGACTGGTGTTCAAAGTAAGGTCACGGCATCTGCTCAGAATGGGACTTGCGAGGCCGAACCTGCCAACGAAGTCGGTACTGTCCAGACTACCGCAGCAACAAAGGATTCCACAAGCAATTCGAACAACTCTACAGCAGCCGAGGTCAAGCACACAACTGTCCAAGATGATCCCGAGCAATCCTATGCAATAGCTCAAGATGGCACAGATCCCTCCAGAGCAGTAGCACAAGCAGCGGATGAAGACGTCACTGAACCCCACAAGGGGGTCTTGTCGTTCTACAGCACCCCTGCTCAAGAGGCGTTTTTCAGCGAAATTCAAAGTGCGAAGTTCTTTTCTATTATATGTGAACAGCAAATAGAGATAGAAGGACATACGTATATCCCCGTAGGGATCTGTTACCTGGAGAAACGGAAGACGCCGTGCGAGGACGTGCTGGCTTACGTCCCGCTTGACCAAGACATTGCCGTCTTTGTGGATACCATGACTGCGGCTCTGTCCGAGAAGTGGGGTTTGAACTTGGCCTTCTGTCGGGGGCAAAGTGTGCTGACGGTAGGGGCCGCGGGTGCACAGGTGAGAGCAGCAGCAGCACTGTTGGCTCAGAAGTACCCGCACGCTGTCCGCACTTTCAGCTCCTCGGTGTCCCTGAACACGTGGCTGGCCAAATCGTGTATCGTCTCCGAGATAGCCGACAGCTACACGTGGGTGGAGAGGATGCTCCAGTGGGTGACGGAGGACGAAGAGAAACGGGCCGTGTTACACAAAATGGTCGCATCCCTGTTCCAAAACGATGCCGTGAAGCACAGTGACCTGACCGACAGGCTGAGCAGAAGCCAATGGGAGAGGAGCCACGACACTCTGGATCTTACCGTCGAAGTCCTGGAAGCCATCATGCTCAGTTTGAACGACATAAAGGAAAACCATGACGTCCAGGCGGAAAGGACGCAAGCCGGTGACTTCCTCATCATCCTGCAGAACTTTGAGTTCATCTTGACGCTCGTGATCATGAAAAACGTCCTGGGTCCGACAAAAAGTTTAAGCCAGAAGCTCCAGGGCCAACCTCTGGACGTGTACGGAGCTCTGAATGGTTTGTCCGAAGTACTCTCTTCACTGAGCGATATTAAGACCAACATCGACACGCACCTTCAAAGCTGGTACCAAGAAGCAGTGGCATTCGCCTCCAAGTTACAGATCAGCGTCGACCTTACTTCACAAGAGTGCTTGATCATTTACTGTAGAGACATCGTCAGCAAAGGAGCGATCGATCACGCCGTTTGTGAGATCGCCGAGCTTTGCTCGGCCCGCACTCTGTCGGCCGTGCGCTGCATGCAGGTCGTGCCTTATGTCATATCCGAGACGAAAGGATGCTGCACGGACCCTGACCTTTTCAAGGCGTACCAGGATGATCTCCCGGACTCGAGCTCTCTGCAGGCGGAGCTTCTAAAGTGGCGGGAGAAGTGGTCGGACATCGACGCCGCTCGACAGCCCGTTCCTGCCGGTCTTCTAGACACGCTCAATGCCGCGGACGCCGAGTCGTTCCCCAACATTGAGACACTTCTCAGGCTGCTCGTGGTCATGCCTTGCTTTAGAAAAGAGGACTTGATCAGACAGGGAAAGAAGAGTCTCGTTGAGTTCAACCAACAGAGATCATTACTCGAGCTGTATCCTTTATAGAGCGCTAACTGTCAGTCCCTGAACTGCCCCCTAAAACTAGCTTTCCATTAATTAGGGTGTCGTATACAGTGTGTTACTCGCTCTGTATTCCTGGTTACAGCTGATCAAATCTGAGCGTAGGTTTCAGTAGGGCTTTTTTTTTTGTTTGTTTGTTTTTTTTTTTTTTTTTATATATATATATATAAATTAGAGATCTAATTAGAACTGTACACTTTTAGTATAATCTGATTGTTTTATTATTTTTTTGTTTTGTTGTCTTATTTTTATCTTGTGTGTGATGTGGACTAAGAAAGAGGACTGCCTACAGGGACCAATGTCTTGCCAAAAAATAAACGGAAAAAAGAAGGAGGGAGGGGAAAAAAACAAAAAAAAAACAACGCCCTAGCCGGGGCTCTAATGCTTTTGTGCCTTTATGCAAAACCTTACCCTGACTCTTGGAACATAAGGACTAAGTTTGTCTGCAAGAACGCTTTCAAGCCAAGCTTTTTGGAAGCTTCCGAGCATCTTCAGGAACTTTTACGATTTTTTTTTTTTTTTTTTTTTTTTAAATCATTGAATCCTGTAAAAAGAACTAACAATCCAGATGTGTTCGATCCAGTTACACTCATTTAGTCAGATAACCTGTGGGTTTTCGAATCACCTGAATCATGTCACGGTCATCCACACGGCACAGACGCTGAAATGCTTACGTTCCACTGTGTGTCAAGAACAAGTTTCATTTGTTTGCAGTTTGACTTGGATGCATTGGTTTCTGTAAACACTTTCTCCCAAAAATCCTTCTCACGGAAAGAAGGATTCAAATATATATATTTGACTAAAATAAATAAAAACGATTTAAATGAAACCTCTTTCTCCACACTTTAATTCTGAGTCGAAGACTGTGGCTGCAGCGTCGGAAAATGTCCACAAGAGGGCGGTGTTGGCTTTGTGTCGTGGCTTTGGGAAGTGATTGGTCGCCTTCTTGCCAATCTGAAGTGTCTCTCCTGTCCTTGGTTTACTTTGAAAACGTGTGTAATAATGAGTAAAAGTTAATTTGAGGATAACGTTTGATTCGTTGTTTGAAATTATCCTATTGTCGGCGTTCACGACCTCGAATGCAGGGTTCGAAAGGAAAAGCGTCCCAATCCATCTTCAATAACTTGCGCTGTACTGTTTTTGTCACAAATTGCGAAATAATTATTTGGCCACAAGTTAAAAATCGACAGTCTCGAGTCCTGTAGTCTAACGTATTCACCGAAGACAAACAGGTTGAGGAAGTGTCTGAAATTCTGGAGCAAGGTTACGTCACCTAATTGCATTGTAGGTCTATCGCAAGAGAATCTTCAAGACTGTGTGCGGTAAAAACAGCGTTTAGTCTCGCCGAGAAAGACAGGAAGTGTTGGGTTATTTCGGTATCGCTTTGTTCATCAACATCATAATCAAGTTTTGTGTCAAGAAATCGCCTTTTTTTGATGCCTTGGAGACCTTTTTATTGTTTAACAAAACACTATTAGCATTCTTTAACATCTAAAGTACGAAGTTGCATTTGTTTATTTTTAAATGACGGCCTGCTTTTCTTTTTTTTAATCTATGCAAAATGACGTTAAGGAGACGTTCATGTAACGTGTTTGGAAGGAGTCTCCGGTATCAGCACTTTGTAACAGTCGGAGGTAAAGCTGTAACTTTAAGTTTGTGACCTCTTCACTGCGGTAACATGACAAGCTGTGTTTATTTGTTTATTTATTATTATTTTTAAAAAATCTTATTATCTTTGAGAGAGAGCAAATAAAGAGCGGGTGGTGAGGGAACGAGTGTTTATAGCTGCCGAAACGTAAGCGTGAACAGGAACGGACTTGTTTTGCAGACTTTCCAACATTTAAATATAACAATAAATGGTTAACAATAAGTATGACGAATGAACTTGTAATCGTTGGTAAGTTGCTGTGGGATAAGCGGATGAAGACACTTTGGGACATTACGTCATCGTGAAATAATCAACGCTGAGATAGAAACGATAGACAAATTAATTAATCGGCTCCTTTGTGCACAAATCAGACATTGCAGTGCATTATGGTGTTTGGCAGCAGCTCGGGTACAGCGTACATCGCTTCTCTACCAGCTTTTGTAGTGTATTATGGGTCTAAAATAGTGCTCTAGATATTCTCCAGCATTTTCAGACCGTGTTATTGATGTTGGATCCTGAAAGCGGTGCACGTGCTGGTGAATACAGCGTAGCCTGAGACACATCTTATCGAAACGGACAATACTTTCTTCAAGATAAAGTTTCGCAAGCGGGCACTGGGTAACGCTTCAAAACAAATTCCAGCACCTTCTTACGAGGACATGAGGTCTCATGAGGTTAAAGTAAATTGTTTGCTTTAAAAGTAATATATGGAGAGCTGAAACAGCTGATCGTTCGGTTCTTCATGGTGTCATGGTGGGGTTTTTATTTTATTCCTCCATTTTACATCCTGAATGCTTTATTTGTTCTTCTATTAAAACAAAACAAAAAAAAAAAAAACATTGGCATAAATCCTACGTTACTCCACCACTTCCTGCCACAGTCGTCTCTATTCATGCTCTGGGTTAAACAAAGTTAATCATTAATCCTTTTACTCTGGAGGCTTGTTTAGGTTTTTTTTGTCCCCTTGCTTTTTAAACAGCGGGCATGGTTCGCTGTAGCATGTTGATGATTTGCAGGACGACTCTGTGTGTGTGTGTGTGAGAGAGAGAGGAAAAAAAAACACACACACACGAACAGATCCATCAAGGGATATTGTTTTCAGGGTTAGCTCTTTTAAGATGTCGCTGAGGAGCAATCAGTCTCCCATTTTCCTTTAGCCTTGGACCCCGGGATCAGCTTCAAGGGCCGACGACCTCTGACCTTTTTTAGCATTGTTCCTTGTGAGAAAGGCAGCGAGGTTGGCGAGCGAAGTCGTACAGGAGCATTAACGAGGCCGTGCTGTGGTAACTGCAGCCACAAATCAATCGAGGAAGGGTGTATTAATTTAATTGTGAAGGAACGCCTTTGTGTAGAAAAACCCATGAGGTTTACTTTTTTTTTTTTTTTTTTTCTTTCCCCGAACTAGATGGTTTACAGTTTTCTAGGAGCTTCCGCTGAATAACTAAACAATTCCACACCAATCAATTCGATTGGTGTAAACGTTGCCGAGATGTTGACCAAGAACCCGATTGTTAAAACACATCACCATGATACATGTCTGTTCTCTACGGACATATTCAATAATAATAATAATAATAATAATAATAATAATAATAATAATAACCGTCCCCCAAAAAAATCCTCAGTTGCTATTTTGCGTGAAGAGTCTGTTTCCACACAGACGGTCCAGAGTCTTGTCTCCTCTCTCGTCTGCGAATGTGTTTTCCATCCGACTGCAGAATTTGTCCTTTTTTTTTTTTTTTTTTTTTTTTTTTCTCCCTGGTGCAATCAATTATTTTTATTTGTGAGATCTCGAACCTGTGTTTCATCTTCATTATCTCTTACAATCACAACACTCGGACGAGTCCCGGTTCTGCGCGACGTGTTCGACACGTGTTCACGTTTAAACACGACGACTAATGAATTTAGGGATAGGATTCTTCTCTCCGAGTGACAGCTCTGCTGGTGGAAACGAGTCTCCACGGCTTTGCAGCTCTGTTTCGACTTCACGTGTACACGTTTAAAGGAAAAGTCCGTCCTGAATGCCTTGCGTGTTAAATCTTTATCGTTAACACGTGGTCTGGGGTTTAATTTTATAATAAAATTGAGTTATTGTACTTTCTGAAAGTCTGAACTCGGAATTAGGTCAAATTTCTGACCTGGTCTTTTGGACTTTTGTTAGCAACGAGCTAGCCAGGTAACTGTGAGTGGTGTGTGTTTTCCTCCTCAGGACGGTGTACTGTAGTACTGTAGAGTCCGTGTGTTAGATTTAATACGTGAATATGTCTGTAGTAAGCTAATGCTTGTGTGTGTGTGTGTGTGTGTGTGTGTGTATACAGTATAACAGATTTATGGTAAGAAGTGCTTATTGCTGTGTTTATCGCTGATGCTCTGAGCGGCTGTTTTGGTTTGGCGTCACTTGCTGAACTTGAGTTTTGACCGTCCTAAGTGGTTTTGAGTCCCGAGGTTTAGTCGAATGCAGGATTATCCCTTAAAGGGAGCGATGCAGTAGTGCCTTATTCCTTAGTCTGTCCAGCTCTATCGCTTCCTTTTCTGCTCAAACAGATGGACTTCCAGAGCTTCGAAGTCTTATGCCGTAAATGACCAAACACGTTCGTGCAAAATGACATTTAGCCACACCCACAAAACCCCATAAAAGGCAAAGCTGAGAGAGAGAGAGAGAGAGAGGGACAGCTGAAATGACCAAATGAAGACTAAACGGTGATTGTGATCTTTCGTGTCGTTAATGTTTGTTGTTTTAATGTCTGTTAAAGTGCTGCGTATAGTTAGAGCGGTTTAAACTCGACGGCGTAAATCCGTACATAAGATTACGGTGACTCGTCGACATGGTGTACGATTCGAAGCCGATCGAGCGAGGTTCAAACGGCTCATGCAAACGGTTTTACGAGTTAACCTTTTGCAAGAAACGCCGACGCTTCTGTCTTGTGCTCTTGAGCCTGGGATTAATGTCTTTCCTGTTCTTCCCCCATCGTTCCGTCTGAAAGACGTTCCCTTTTCAGCTGTTCGTCCTCGCTCTGTGATCTCAGCCGACAGGACAGCTTGTCCGTAAGCCGAAACATGTCTCATCCTTTCCCTCCCTCCCCCCGAACAAGGGCCTGATTGTCAGTGTTCCTGTCGGTGTGAAAGTAAGATTTCTGGGTTCATTCCATCAGCAAACGGATCCATCTCCCTCGTTTACACGCCGTATTATTCCTGCGTTCTGAGGTTCCCCTTCTGCAGTCGAGGAATTTTAATGCAGAATTTATCAGCGGCATCACTCGAGCCGTGGCTTAAAACCTCGTCTGCTTCATCAAGAGTTATGAAAGCCGAGAGGACGAGTGGCTCGGCTTCGCTCCTGGCCACGAGAACAGGTCTGTGTTTGTGGACACCGTTAGATATTAACTAGAAGACAGGAACTCTGAATCTAACCATCTGTTCTGTGGCCCCGAGAGCTAGATGTTTAATTCCTCACAGGTCCTAGGTATAAAGAAGAACATAATGAGCAGTCATTTAACTGGGTAAGTATGCATTACCATCTCCTCTCCAACACACACACACACTTAGAAAAATGGTTCTTTAAGGTTTAATTGCATAATTAATTAAAGGTTCTTCGTCTCCTTAGAGGTTTAACAAAAATAAAGCCTTTCTAAGAGGATACAAATTCCTATTTATCCAATGAAACCTTTCTTTTTTTTTTTTTATTGTAGAAAGCTCCTAGAAGCTATAAATGTTTGATAGTTTTCTAGGTGTTAAGAAGAAAAAAAAACCCTCCAAACTCTTGCTTGTTAATCACACACTGGCCCAATTAACACGTGCACTATAAAAAAAATAATAATAAAGGAAGAGGGTATTTCTAAGCATCCAAAATTTGGAACCATTTCTGGAGCACTGTTCTAGGGTTCCTCCAGAGGGAGATCCGGAGAACTCGGTGCTGTACACATTGTAAACAGTGTAGAGCGTTGTGAGAACATTTTGACGTTGGCTAGAAACGTTCCTATAATGTTTTTCTGACGTTTAATATTTTTTTTTGTTGCTGAAACATCTTGTTTAAAAAGTTTGGCTGCTTTCAGCTTCATAGAACTTTTAAGGGTTCTCCCAGAGGAACATCCAAACAACCCTTAAGGGCCTGTAAATTTATTATTTTATTTATTTAAATGTAGGAACCACAGAGGTGATAACTGTGCTGACAAGTCAGTCGTAGGCTAACAGGCGGAGTGGAGGAAAAAACGTTTTACCACAGGTTAAACCCGAGCGCATTTCTGTGGATGAGACGGGGTTTTTTCAGAGCAAGGTAAAAATGGGTTTTCTTTACCGAGTGAGCGACGAGACGACAGTGCTGCTTTCCTTATTCCCCACTGACTCACAAGTCCAAGGTTCATGAAATCACAGGTCAAAGGTCACCTACATCTTTTGTTAATCTCCAGGACTGGTAAAGAATAACTCGACTCGAACAATGGAGCTGTTTGCTGTAAGAGCCAAGCTCGAGTCTAATCGTGGCCACAAGCAGCACACAATACCGAGTCCAAGCACTTAACTGGATTTCATTTCAAGTTTTCTGTCTGACTCGTGCGTGCACTCTCTCTCTCTCTCTCTCTCTCTTTCTCTGTGTGTGTGTCTCTGTCTGTCTGTCTGTCTGTGTCTTTGTCTTTGTCTTTCTTTCATGTTTGCGGCGAGTAAAACAAGCTCATCGCCAAGATCCGATCTGTAACATGCTCCAAATCACATCAACCCCATTGGTCTCTCATGACTGTATCATGGCTTTCTTTCTTAGACAGTTTCATTCTCTTTCTGTCCCCCTCTCTCTCTCTTTTCTTTCTCCCTCTATTTCTTTCTTTTAAAGCACTCTCCTTTGGCTTTAGCATGGTTTTCTTTCTTAGATTGTTTCATTCTCTTTCTCTCCCCCTCTCCTCCCCCATTTCTCTCTCTCTTTCTTTCTTTTAAAGTACCCTCCTTTGGCTTTAGCATAGCTTTCTTTCTTGTTTGGTTTCTCTCGCTCTCACACGCTCTCTCTCTCTCTCTCTCTCTCTTTTAAACACTCTTCTTTGAATGTAGCATGGCTTTCTTTCTTACATTGTTTCATCTCCCTCCCTCTCTGTCTCTCTCTCTTTCCCTCCCTCTCTGTCTCTCTCTCTCCCTACCTTTTTTTTTTCTCTCTCATCCCACCGCTCTTTATTTTTCTCTTTCTTTGTGCTGCCGATTTGAGCAGAAACGTGCGTAACCCCCGGGAGATTACGGTAGAATTCCTAAAATAATTGCATATTTCTCTGCCTCTTCACTTCAAGCGTATTAGGACCGTGTGCCGCTGATTAATCGGGTTCCTTTTGAGAAGCAGTGTCGGGTTTGAACGAGGCTCAGCTCTGAGCGGGATTTACCTTGTGAGTGGGAGTGATTCGGAGTGATTGAGTTACGGCCCTGTCGGCTTTAACCCCCTCCCCCTCCGTGTGGATTGGCTTTCAGCTCCTCATAGCAGAGTTCTGATTTCTTTTCTCTAATCCCGGCCCAGTCGTATCGATCAGAACCAGATGTGGTGGCACAATTTATCTATTGTTCCATCCCGTGGCCACTTTGTGCCCCTTAAATCTACACACCATTAGCTTGTTCACCCCCAGGCCCCAGCCTTTACCTCCCACAGCGTGTTGTGCGTTCCTGACGTCTCAGGTGCGATTTAACGCTGCAGTTAGAACATTCTCACCAAGACCTCGAGATGTTCTGACTCTGCGTTTCTCACACGCCTGATAACTTCAATATCCAGTTCCGGTTGTGGCTAATTAAATGAACAGCAGGCTCGTGATGGAAGCCATTTTGACTTTCTGCGTATTTACGATGGAGAATGCTTGGTCTTGCACACGAGGACACGTCCCAGGACGACGAAGATGAGAGCATCTCATCTGTATCCACCTTCGCAAAAGTCCCCTCACCGGATGACCACTGCTTTGATCTTGTTATTCAGGAAGCAATCAAAAATGTTCAAGAACACGGACACACACATGAAGGACTGTAGAGAATTTGGCCCTCTTGCTGGACTGTGGTTTAATTTTTCACCCGTATTTCATGCTGACTCAGGAACAAGCCTCCATTGTCTCACGTCTTACACTTCCTTGTTTCTCCCACCTATTTTATCATTCGCAAGTGGCAAGATCAAACACGGCACCGGAGAAACACTGCGAGAGAGAAAGAGAGCGAGAGAATATCTCTCCAGAGAGGATATGAGATGTGGTGAGGAGACTTTTCTCAAACTGTGACAGAACTGAAATGAGTCAAAACCAGTAAAGGAAAAGTTGCTGCTGAATTTCTACAACTGAAATTCACAACCTTGGTGTTCTCTACGTCCAGCTGGATTAAGAATAAACGGGTAGGTAGAACCCTAAAATTCGCAGGAACGTCGTAGGAGAGCTTAAAACCGATACGTAAAAGCGTTCTCAAATCACCAAGAAAAGTGGACGGATTCAAAAATGTACACTTTTAGAAAATGTACACCACTTAACAGGTTCTTCTGGCTGTCTGACATTTAGAACCCACGTAGGAAGTTACTTTTATAATTATCCCATAAACTCTTAACCCTACAAGAACCCTTTATTAGGAGTGTATGTATTTAACGCGGTAAGTGTGTTTATACAACGCTCCAAATAACCGCTCATTATTTTTACGTTTACGAACAGCGTACGAGTTTTTCTATCAGAAAAGGTTCCACATAGAACACTCTGTAAGAACTGAAGAACCCTTAATTATCCAATGAACCCCCAAAGAACCACTGAAGATCCCTTTTTTTTTCCTCCACCCAGCCCTAGCACCCCCCCCCCCGAATGTACCAAGTTCAGCTAAATGTTCAGGTTCTAGGTGTTAAGAAGAAAATAATGAGCTGTGATTGGTGGATTTTGTATCCAACACTATGAACCCAGTGAAATGGTTAATCATATGGTCCTTCCCGTCTAAAACGGGTTCTCCCTGGAGCCGTGTCTGATTAGCGAAACCCACAACTGAAATGTTGAACGTCTCGTAGTGAATCGTAGAAAATTCGGTTCCGAATTGAACTCCAACGCATCGGTGTTTGTCGAAGAATTAAGGGTTTTAAATGTTTCGTAAAAGTGTTTTGAGAACATGAGGTTTTGTTTTTTTTTGTAGTTGTAGGAACATGAGCTGAAACATTTAAGTTATTAGTTGTCTCATTTCAGGTTGTAGACCTTTTTAAGAGTGTAGGAACGGCCGTGATGCTGATGATTCCTAACACGAACAAGGTTTGTCCCGACATCTTTCTCCGCTCATGCAAGTACAAAACATTTTCCAGTTGTTTTCGCCGGAACATGGTTACTAAAACGTCTGTAAATGCAGACGAAACAGATGAGCAGCATGTTTATGATTACACGCACGCCCCCAATGCTGAAGTTGTTTTTAATATTCTGATCATACACGTTGTGTTTAACGTCGCTGCAGCGCCGTGACCTCGGCATGACGGGCGCCGGTCCGGACTGTGGTCGCCGTAGGTCCGTGGGTTGAGTCACCATGTGTCCCCGAAGCCACTGAAGTCGACAGAAAACGTTTAGACAAGCGCCTCCCATCTGCTACACGAAAGGAACCCGAGGCCTGAGCAATGGAGAAGTGCTCCAAAACAAATGGCACCCTTTGAAGAGCAGCAGCTCCGTGCCCTCGGACCTGGCTGCTCCTGCTGAGAACGATTCTCCTCGGGTTTGTTTTCACAACCGCGCAAGCCTGACTCACAACTCCGGCCAACTTTTTATTCCTAATAACAAACGATAGATTAATGAGAGATCAGAAGAATGCACAACGCAACCCAAAGCAATCAGGGACCGTAAGCAGAACGTCAACGTGGACCGCTTTCACTCCATGCCTTAAAAGAAAATCATGCAGAACTTCCTCAGAAAATAATAAACGTTTATATTTAGGTGTTTGAAAGTTAGACCATCTATTTATGAGTCTCTTTACAGCCTGTTTATTTGATTAAAAGTTTCGATAAAATTCAGCGGGTTTCAAAAGAAAGGCGGTGGCATCACAGCTCGAGTAAATGGAAAAGGAGCATATTTACTGCAGCTGTAATGGTGTATTTCCTCTCGGCTCAAACAGTCAGTCAGCAGAAGCCTCTCCATCACACACACATGCGCGCACACACTCACTCACTGCTGGGCTTTTGATGTCACACACTCATTCCTGCTCTGTTTGTACTACAATAACAGAGACTTTTGAAGACACAACGCCGTCTGAAATGGAGAAGCAGGGTCCACGCTGTTTACTTTCTGTATTAGTCATGTTTATAGATTCATACTGTGTTCACATTTTTCTTTTCCTAATTTGATTATTATTATTATTAATTATTAAACATGTCCTGTATAACTACTGTTTATAATAACAATATTTAAGGTACAATTTGGACTCAATATTCTGTGTGTCCAAAACAATGACAGCGAATGAGGAGTTTAAGATGAAAAGTAAATAAAACTCACTTGAGCTGTGTGTGTGTGTGACAGACATGAAAGTGGCTTTAATCACAAGCGGCCCGCTGTAGAAGAGCACAGACTGTTCTCATGTCAAATCCTGTGGCTTCCTTAATAAATGACAAAAAAATCCCTTCATTTTCAATAAAAACGGGACATTAGATGGAAAAGTAATTCCTTCTGGGATCCTTTGGAATCTTCAGGGTCAAGAGTTGATCATGTTTATGTGCTTTACCTCCGACTGTTACAAAGCGCTGATACTGGAGACTCCTTCCGTAGGCTACACGTTGCATTTACAGCAAGCTTCACTAGATCAACAATTTTTTTTATCTGTTTATTATGAGTTCTGGGTCCATCGTATACGCCCCTGTGATGTCTGAGTTCTGATAGTGTAGTGACTTCTGGAAGTTTACAGTTGCAAGCACAGCAAAAGTTATATATATATAAAAAAAAATAAATGTCAGCATGAGCTCAGCTGTAGTCAGTGGTGCCTTCAGAGGTGTTAATCCTCCACTTTACATCATCTGCATTCTGTAATGAGTGTTTATACAGACAGAACCTTACCTTTTACACATTGGAGGACCTGATTTGAGCTGAGCTTTACAGCATGACCATCACACTGAAACACACACACTTACCTTCTCACTGAACCACCAGCACACACACTCATGCACACACAGAGCTATGGTCAGATGGCTCAGATATGAGGAAGTTGTACCCTTTCAAGACTCACAGCCTGAGGCTCAGAGGCTCAGCGGTAAAGCCCTCGCCTCCTGGTGCTGACGTCACGGGTTCGAATCTGCTTTCGTTCTGTTGTCCTGAAACATGAGGACAGTTTCTGAAAAATAAATACACTAAAGGAAACCCTTGCTTTCAGCAGTTACGTGTGTGTTGTGCTGAGCCTCAGGGTTTGAGTCCCTGGGAGAGCAGAAAGTGAGGGTTCGACCCTGCATGAGAATACATGGGTCTTATACTGTAATCAGAGTCCAAATGACATTTTATTAATGTTTAGTATATATGACAAGCTAAATAGAAATAAGAAAAGTAGTATATAGTGAAATAGTAAAATGTAATAGTGTAATATAGTGTGTTAAATAAAATATATAAATAAAGATAGTAAATATGTAGTGTTAAACCGTTGAATATGATATAAATGTAGGCAAAAGGAGTGAATATAAAAAGTATAATTAATATGCATAGTAATAAAGATGAGTTAAAAAAAGCAGATAAAATAATAAATGTAGCAAGTAATATATATTTAAAATATATATAAATAAAAGTATGTATATATGTAAATATATATATAATATATTAAATAGTAATATATAAAAATAACGTAAAAAATATATAAAATATAAAAATAATAATATATAAAAATAATATGTAAAAAAATATA
>JANDJT010000060.1:21764879-21778353 GCA_024331685.1 Stegophilus panzeri | reverse complement strand
CCACCTCTCCAGGTGGGAGATACTGGCTTTCACTCTCTTTGCCAGATTTAGTGCCTCACTGGAGTCCAGCACCTTTAACTCGCCTGCAGGCCTCGATCCTGTGCAGTGTTCACTGCTGAGGGACGCACCCTTAGACATGGGGGTTATCTTTTACTTTACATCACTGATACACAACACAAAGTGTGCTTATAAAGCAAAACTCACCCAAACCAAGCCTCAAACCCTGAACATCATGCCAAGGTAACAGTCCACTTATCCACTGAGCGACCTGTACCTTCAAATAACACCTTTTTTTGGCGATTCATCTTTTACTTTACATCAGCTATCCACTACAACATGTGCTTAGAAAGCAAAACTCACCTAAACCAAGCCTTGAACCCTGAACATCACAGTGAGACTCACATTCATTGCACTGAGAACTAAACCATGGTCGTCACACTGAGCCACTGGCACCTACAGACAGTGTCACTCTTTTTTTTAGAGGTTTATCCTTTATTATTCACACCAACATGAGCAATTATATTGTAAAATTGTACATTCTGGGCAGCATGGAGGAATCGGAACTGAGTCTTGAACCATAAACCTCACTCTGAGACACCTGCGCGTCTACTCACCTGCATGCTGAGCCACCAGTGAGATGGAGTTCAGGATCCACACAAGAAAATCAAAAAAAAAAAAAAAAAGGGGGGAGTACAGCAGGATGATGGTGCAGTGGATAACATTGTCGTCTCATAGCTACAGGCTTCCAGGTTCAACTCTGACCTCAGCTTACCAACCGTCTCCAGGATAAAGTTCACCCTGAAGGTGAGTGCTGATCATGTGTGTCTTTCCAAAAAAAAAAACAGAATGTGTATGTCACGTGTATATCAAAAGTCTTGTGTTAACCCCTTAAGTCATGCGCAGAGTTCAGGGAGTGGTGTATTAAAGAGAAGCTACACAATATGAAGCTGGAATGATTGACAGCTACACAAGATCAGCCACATATGGAGAAGCTACACAAGCTCAGCCAATCAGCATATGAAGCTGGAATGACTGACAGTTGTGTAGGCGTTCTGAACTCTCAGATATTAACCTCCATGATCCTTACATTATGTCCACACTTACAGTAAATAGAAACTGTTTCAAGTTCATTGACTTGTAGTCAATTTGATCAGTGAGTGATGAAAAAACATACATCAGAGAAGTAATCAAATTTCATCCCGAAAGAGATAAAAGGCCCTTAATAAAAGATTATTTCCCATGATATTTAAAGCTTAAAATACGAAGCCTTAATGAATTTTTGGTGAACGATGAATCAGGAGAATTTCACAAAACTGCTGAAACTGAATCCCTAAAAATACAAGAAATGCATTTGCACGATCTGAACCGAAAACACCTTTCTTATTTCTGAGGCAGGAGGAAAACCTCACGAGGCGAGGCGAGGCGACGAGACGAGGCGAGACCCAGAGCGAGCGTGTGTTCATTTTAAACCTCCAGGGTGCTCTGAGTAAACAGTGTGTGTGGCTTTGGGATACGTGGCAGAGGAAATGGAGCATCTGGGGGTCTGATGATGCTTCAGATAAAAGAAGGAAAGATCACCGCAAAATATAAACCGTGAAGGTGATTCGTTAAAGAAAACCTTACGGCATTAAAACACACACACACACACACACACACACACACACACGGTCACAGAGAGCCTCATTACAAAATGAGCAACGATTACTGAATTGATTTACTGAATTGGGGCAGAGATTTTCCAGCGCATTTGGACGACGTGTGTTTTCTTTCCGTGAGTCATTTCGGCTCTGTAAGGCGCGCTGGCTTGCTTTGCCCCCTGTGAACTGGCCCAAAGTAGGGGTGGGTGTGTGTGTGTGTGTGTGTGTGTGTGTAAGTGTGTAAGCATGTGTGTGTGCTCGGCCGGTGGTTCAAAGCGGACAGGAATTGCGAGCCTGTGTGTTAAAACAGCAGCGCAGACGCTTCATCGTGCTTGGGGTCCATCTCCAGCCCCTCGTGACCCGGTAAACAGGTTTCTGCCGTTCGCAGTTCACCGTCACTGGATGTTTCTCGCTTTCCTCGCGGTGACGCGGGTGGGTGTTATTTTCTCGCCTCCAAGTTCACTTTTAAATCAGGGCTTTCGTTGGAGCAGACATCATTTTACAACAGAACTGAGGAGTGGACCATCTTTATATCTGTAACAATACGATATGATACAAGTTTATAAACACAGGCCCAAATCTTAATATACTTACAACCCACATGGAGAAGCTCCACCGTCACCGAGAATATAATTATTCAATAACAGTACACGGCCGTGTTTTATTCCTCTTATACCACAGCAATTCGCCAACTTTTACAATTTTGATTTATTTATTAAAGAACGTAGTCCTTTTTTATCCGTTACAAAAACAAGTGCGGTCCTGTTCGCGCTTACGTTACAGCAGCTACAAACACCGAGTCGTTCCCTCACCAGCCCTCTCTTCATTCCCTCTCTTCATTCCCTCTCTTCATTCCTTCTCTTCATTCCCTCTCTTCATTCCCTCTCTTCATTCCCTCTCTTCATTCCCTCTCTTCATTCTCTCTCTTCATTCCCTCTCTTCATTCCTTCTCTTCATTCCCTCTCTTCATTCCCTCTCTTCATTCTCTCTCTTCATTCCCTCTCTTCATTCCCTCTCTTCATTCCCTCTCTTCATTCTCTCTCTTCATTCCCTCTCTTTATTCCCTCTCTTCATTTCCTCTCTTCATTCCCTCTCTTCATTTCCTCTCTTTATTCTCTCTCTTCACGTTAATAAGACAGAGAAACCGCAAAGAAGCGTAAACTCCTCTGTCCTGAAAACTTTACAGCTTTACATCTGTCTGTTACACAACACTGACACTGGAGACTCCTTATTATCAGGATGGATACCAAAGTGTGTGTCAGCGTTGTAGTTAAGATTCGGAATGATTGTGATGTCAGTTCACTGTAACGCTGGATGTGAGGTTATAGCGTTCGCGTTTCAGGAGCGCTCGCCGCTGCCCCCTATTTCGATAAGTATGTATTGAACAGCGAAGGAGTGAAGACGAGATTTTCACAGCAAAAATAAAACACTCGGATTGTCCAAGATGGCGTCCTCTATAAATTTCAAAATAAAGCCAAAGTGTAGTGTTTATAGAGGACAGGAATCGTGTCCAACTGTGTCCACGACCATGTGAGAAATAGACACCAAACCTCACACATTATATTTATACTTATATTTGTGAGGAATGACTTGTTTGTTCACAATAAAGGCCTGTTAGATAGGTCTCTTTTATCTAGAATGAAGTATCCGTCTCAGCGGGAAGGTTTTGATTCGGAGAGAGAAGCCGGCGTTTGAGATTGCGTCCACGTCTGCACGGTGTGTAAACACGACGTTGTGTGTGCTGTGTTTGCTTTCCCATCGCTTTCGGGTGGAAAGTTGAACTCGGCTCTGGTTTCTCACATCCAACAAGATTAACCTCTGATTGTAAAAGTTATCAAGAGAGCAGAGGTCAGAGCAGAAGCCTGTGTGTGTGTGTGTGTGTGTGTGGGAGAGAGAGAGAGAGAAAATCTTCACATATCAATGAGAATATTATGTCTAAATATAACCCTCGAATCTGAGACCTGCCTCAGAAAGATTGTACTTCATTATCCTGAAGCGCTTAAGTTTCCAAACTCTAGGCGTAATCATTTAAACCTGTGACACACCAGCGTGCTCTTGCTCTGTAGTCAAGGTCATGCGAGGTCACTTTGGACTTTGTGTCGCGTATTGGAAAATGCAGTTAGAGCTGATTTGATTAGCGTGAATACGCCAGTGAGCAGCGAGGGTCCGGTCACGCTGAACGAGTCCTCGTGTACTGAAGGTTTTATAAACGTCTGATCAAAGGCGTGCACTAACTGATCCGGACAGCTAAATCCAATCAATCTTACACACTTTAACATTAACTACACACTCACGGACAGAAAGATCCAGTCTGATCGTCAGGTGTTGATTAGTTTTCTATAACGGTGGCTCTGACAGTAGCGCAGCTGCACATCACAGCTTTATATAAATATTAACACGTTTTCTGATATGTTATCGTTTCTATAGCAACAACAATTTGTATAATCGGTGCTCCATGCAGAAAAGGACTTTTTAAAAAACTTTTTTTTTCTGTATATGTAACATGTACGGAAGGAGTCTCCAGTGTCAGCGCTGTGTAACAGTCAGAGGTGAAGCTGTAACTAAGTTCTCCAACATCTTCAGGACAGAGGAGTTTACACTTCTTGGTAATGTGTGTAACAAGCTACGATTTTTTTGTCTTAACTTGAAGACGGAGAATAAAGAGAGGGAATAAAGAGAGGGAATAGAGAGAGAAAATAAAGAGAGGGAATAGAGAGAGGGAATAAAGAGAGAAAATAAAGAGAGAATAGAGAGAGTGAATAGAGAGAGAAAATAGAGAGAGGGAATAGAGAGAGGGAATAGAGAGAGGGAATAAAGAGAGAATAGAGAGAGGGAATAGAGAGAGGGAATAGAGAGAGAAAATAAAGAGAGAATAAAGAGAGGGAATAGAGAGAGAAAATAAAGAGAGAATAAAGAGAGGGAATAGAGAGAAAATAAAGAGGGAATAGAGAGAGAAAATAAAGAGAGGGAATAGAGAGAGGGAATAGAGAGAGAAAATAAAGAGAGAATAGAGAGAGTGAATAGAGAGAGAAAATAAAGAGAGAATAGAGAGAGGGAATAGAGAGAGGGAATAAAGAGGGAATAGAGAGAGGGAATAGAGAGAGAAAATAAAGAGAGGGAATAGAGAGAGAAAATAAAGAGAGAATAGAGAGAGGGAATAGAGAGAGGGAATAAAGAGGGAATAGAGAGAGGGAATAGAGAGAGAAAATAAAGAGAGAATAGAGAGAGGGAATAGAGAGAGTGAATAGAGAGAGGGAATAAAGAGGGAATAGAGAGAGAAAATAAAGAGAGAATAAAGAGGAAATAAAGAGAGAGAATAAAGAGAGGGGATAGAGAGAGGGAATCGAGAGAGAAAATAAAGAGAGAAAATAAAGAGAGAGAGAATAAAGAGAGGGCTGGTGAGGGAATGAGTGTTTATAGCTGCTATAACGTAAGTTCATCAATGGTTCACAACATTAAATGTAACTATAAACGGCTATAAAGTACACTGCATCTTTCTTTAGTCCGTATTAAACGGTAATCGTTGTATTGTTGTGGTTTAAGAGGAATAAAACACCAAGGGACCTGCTGGAACAGTAACTCAGTAACGTCATGATGTTGGTGCTGTGGAATTCTGTCGCCGTGCTCGTGGAAAACGGGTTTGTTCTCATATAAAATAAAGAAAAGGATCAAATATTCGGTTCACGTGGCAACGACATAAATCTGTATTTCTACTAGAACGTTAACGAGATAAGACTTTGGCTCGGTTTCGTAAAACGGACTTTATAGTTAGCGGAACGGTAAATCAGGGGAAAAGCCCGCGGTCAGAGAACACTGTGACGTTTATAGCAGAGCAGTTGCTATTAAACTGATCGTTACCTTCCATGGCAAAAATATTAAGCGCTCCATCGAGTTAACGGTGTAACGCATGAACACATGTTATAGAGGCTAATTTTTTTGCGCTATAAAAACACACGGGTTTCTCAGCACCCGCTCATTTCTCACTCTCTGCTGAAGGCTCTCTGTGATCTTCTTGATAGATGAACGTGAAGCAGTGTTTGAAAATGAGGAGATAACTTAGCTGCGGTGAGCGGCGCAGCACGCCGAGGGGAACAATCCTGCAGGCAGACCATCACTGAGCTCCGTGTTAATGGGCCTGCTGTGTTAAATGTGGCTTAATATGAAGAGGAAAGGAACGCGTGCTTGGAGAACCGCCGTGGTTTTACAGGATGGACCACAATAACGTTAATGAGAGTGAGAACGCCTGGAAACTCCAGAACGTGTAGAGCTCACATTCTTCTCTCGGTTATTTCAGTGTTTATTTCAGTGTTAATAACGTGCACCAGCATAATACCGACAATCTTTTACTGAAGGAGCTTTTTTTTAAAAAAAAATTTTAAAAATCAAACAGCAAGACAAAAACTCCTTCTTACATCATCTTGTGTTCTTCCAACAAAGTACAACATAAAGTCTACAATGTGCTCAGTGTACATTATTAAATAAAGTGCCATTTATTTATAGAGTCATTGTTGGTTTTTTAATCTTGTTGTTATCGAACATTCCTTGAGAAACAAAAGTGCTACTTTGAGAATGAGTGGAATTATTATTATTATTACTATTATTATTATTATTATTGTTGTTGTTGTTGTTGTTGTTGTTGTTGTTGTATAATTGTAATTATTGTCATTACACACTGATTCAAGGTCAAAATTTAAGTTTGAATGTTTTTCAAGTTTTAAAAAAGTCCAACATTAAAGTCACTTTATGTAAATTTTTTCTTGTTTTTGTTTATCATACATTTGTATTTACTGTTTACATTATTCATATTTATTTATGTATAATAATTAAAGTGCACAGTTGTAGTTAACTATTGAACTCTAAACTCACGGAGCAAACGTTGTTGTTTAGGTTTTTAAAGTATGCAAGTAATTTATTTGTGATATTTATTATTTGTTGGTTATTATGATTGAAGTGCAGATGTTGCAACTTTAAACACTAAAGGAAGTCAAATGAAATAGGAATGCATGTATGAATATACATACACGTGCACTACTACTACTACTACTACTACTACTACTACTAATAATAATAATAATAATAATAATAATACATAATGCGAATAGTACATGAATAAAATAAATAAAGAATTAAAATTTAAATTAAAAGTGCGCGCGCGGGGTAGGAAATCGCAGGTCGGACTCAGCGCTGTGTTCCGCCGCCGCACACACGTTGTTATGCAAATCCAACGTGACGTCATGGCGCGATCAAAGCCTGGGGCCCACACACGCGCGCGTGTCTCCATATAGGCTATATATATAAGTACGCGCGCGCTGTCGGGCGCTGCTCAGAACAAGCATTCCGCGCAGCGCGAGCGAGGACGCACGAGACATAGAGAGAGTGAGAGAGAGTGAGAGAGAGAGAGAGAGAGAGAGAGAGAGAGACTGCACCAGCTCGCTCGCGCTGTTCCGCTTCAGGATTTGTTGAATAAAGTACACAATGGTGTTTGGTGTTCCGTATCGCGGACGTGTTGCTCGGTTGAAGACCGGATTAACGCGCGCGCACTAGCCTGGTTTGAACCTGTGAGTGGATTATAAAGGAAAACTTCTTTTCCTTTTTTTTTTTGTCTCTCTCCAACTCCTGGATTTTGCCCACTGACCGGATTTAAGCGTTGTCTCGCGCGCCGTCTCTGCTCCAGCCGCTCGCGGTAAGGTGAGAATAAAAGCTGAAGTGTGCATGGCTGTGTCCCAAATCCACACACCGCCTTATTACACACTACACAGTGTCTTATTACTGCTTATTACTGCACTCTATACACATGTACATCAGTAATAAAGACGGTGTTCCATATAGGTTGAGTGTTCAGACTAAAAGGGGAGCGCGTGGAAGTGAACTGTGCTATATATATATATATATATTGTGTCCCAAACCACATAATACCTTATTAAACACTACACACTGTCTTGTTACTGCTTATCACCTGCTTATTACTAGGAAAAAAGCGCTCTCTCTCTCTCTCTCTCTCTCTCTCTCTCTATATATATATATATATATATATATATAAAACATCTATCTATCTATCTATCTATATATATATAAACTGTTTATTTGAGCGTTAAATCTAAAAGCTGAGTGTTAAAGCTGAACTCTGCACGGCTGCGTCCCAAAACCACAATCTTCCCTACAGAATTGCACACTACCCAATTTATCTATGACCTTGCTATATATTTACATCACTATTTATACTCGGTGGTTCGGTGCGTAAAAAGGTGAGGATGAAAGTGAACGCCGCACGGCTGCGTCCCAAACCACATCCTGCCACAGGCTACTAAATAGTCATTTATAGGGCATTACAATTAAAACTATTACCCGTATAACTATTTATACTCTTTAGTGCACTAGTTTGTGGTTTGGGGTGTAAAAACAGCTAAAGGCTGAGACTGAAAAGTGAACTGTGCGTGGCTGCGTCCCAAACCGCACGGCTACTAACTAAATCTTCTCAGAATGGTATTTAATAGCTATTTAGGTGCTTTATAGTTTTTTGCATAATACTCATAATATTAAGTGTGGGAGCATGCGGTTCGGGACACAGCCGGTGCTTCTGACCGTTAATAAGAGCTCATTTATTAAACCTGCTTCGTCCCAAACCACACAATAAGACTACAGTAGATGGTAGGAACATGAGTATGAGTAACTTGTGAAGCTGTTTATTATAAATGTATTATAACATACGCCACCTTGGCTGCATTTGTTAAGACCGTTAAAAAAATAAATAAAGGTTGTTTTAGCTGTGTTTAGTTTTTTTTTTTTAATTAATCAGGTATGAGAATTGAGTAGAATAGAATATCGTTATTGACATCAGATACAGTACGTATAATGAAAAAAAGTCTGAAGTAACACAAAAGTAGAAATAAAAAGATACTATAAATATGTAGATATATAGTTATAAAAATATGGTGGACGTGCGTTAATATAATATAATATAATATAATATAATATAATATAATATGGGACAAAACTGCTATTTTATCAGATTTCCCTCTAAACATAATGAGAATTTATGTGTTATTACAGCTACGGCTTCTCCTTTTGTTCTATTTAGACACGTGCTGAAAATGGAAAAGAATATATTAAACCTGCTTATATCTAAATACATTTAAAAAAAATTCTTAAGCTCCCTGTTGTGTCCTGTATAACTCTACAATACTTTTTCCACCCTACATAGTGTACTAGTAAGTGTGTGGTGAAAATTCGTAATTAAGTTAGCAGTTTTGTGCAGTCTAGTGGTGCTGGATGAATGGTGCATGGACCCCTGAGCGATATTCACCATCCCTACAGGCAGAGAGAGTGATTTAGAGACTGTAAATACTGTAAATACTGCACTGATTAAAGTGACATTCGTGCCTGTGTTTTGGATTATTACGCATCAGTAATAGTACGTCTGGATCCGGTTTATAAATCCGTACCGAAATCTGTGCATCAGTGTTTAATGAGCTCCTTTATTGCGCGTATATAAAGCAGGTTAGAGGAACGAGCCGTGATGCAGAAACGAGCTCCTCACATCCCCAAAGCCGTTCCACACAGCCGGCTGCTGATACTGTCCAGAGTACAGAGTGTGTAAGGAGTGTGTAAGGAGTGTGTAAGGTCCAGATTACTGCTCAGTGATTCGCCTTAAAGCACATCAGTCACTCTGCTTTATTCAACGCTGAATTATTCACTAACCACAATCCGAGAAAAAAAAGAAAAGCAAACAAAAATGCTAGAACTATAAAATCAAACAGTGCAGAATGCAGCTTTTATACAGTATTGTGAATTGTAATGTTTAAATTTAAATATGGATTTAAATATTTAAATGTGGAATTGGTTTGAGTTAATTAGGTCTCATTTCTTTGATACTTCCTGGACAATATTTCCATATTTAAATTTCCCCTCAGCATTTTCTTTTGTAGCTCAACTTTAAGCTCACCTCTTTACCTCTTTAATACTTTACCTCTTTACCCCTTTACCTCTTTACCCCTTTAATACTTTACCTCTTTAATACTTTACCTCTTTACCCCTTTAATACTTTACTTCTTTACCCCTTTAATACTTTACCTCTTTAATCCTTTACCCCTTTACCTCTTTAATACTTTACTTCTTTACCCCTTTACCTTTTTACCCCTTTAATCCTTTAACCCTTTAATACTTTACCCCTTTACCTCTTTACCCCTTTAATCCTTTACCTCTTAACCCCTTTTCCTCTTTATCTCTTTAATCCTTTTCCTCTTTACCCATTTAATCCTTTACCTCTTTACCCCTTTTCCTCTTTACCCCTTTACCTCTTTACCCCTTCACCTGGGAGTTTGAGAACTCAGTCAGAGTTGATATCTCTCATGTTAGATCCCATCAGTGAAATGTGTATCAGTTAATTCCAGGCTGATAATGGGTTATACGATGCATCACGATGATCAGTGGGAGGAGTTTAGTTATGGTGGACGCTTCCGAATATTTCCTGATGTGAGGATGTGATTTGTTTGTGGTGTCCCTCCTGGAGACGAGATAAACAAACGCGGTGGACCGAGATAGCTTTTTAAGATAACAGTGCAGTGTAAACGCTGCTCCTATGACACTGACATATAAAAGATAGTATTACTTTCTCAGAATTCGAACATCTTAACATTTCTCTTTTCCCCTCTTCCAGCAGGAGAGACAGAGGGAGGAAAAGGAGAAAGAGAAAGAGAGAAGCCGTCCTTGTCATGGCCTCTGGCCTGTGATCGTCGCCGTGAGCTTCCTGCCCCAAGACGCACCGAACTGATCAGGATGAAGAGCGAGTTTGTGTCGTTTCCGCTGTGCGCCGTCACGCTGCTCACGCTGGCTCTGTCGCAGCACTGCGCTGCCATCCGATGGCTGTGAGTGTCTCCGATTTCCTTTCTAACAGACCGTAATAACACAGTCCTGTCGTGTTCTAATCAGGAGGAGGGCGCCTACGTAGGCAGCATCTTTTGGGTAGTGAGCGTGATGCTCACATGAACTTGGATCTGTCCCATATCCCATAATTCTGTTCACCACATGAGAACGGAGATGAACGACAACGGCGGACAAACTGTAAATAACGTGCACTCTCAGAATTAAAGGTACTCAACCTTGTTGCTGTGGCGATACCAACACGGGTGCGTCTTTGGTACCTTTAGTATTGTATCTTTACCTGCGAAGGTGCACCTGCTACCTTTAATTATCTCTTAGAGTAAAGCTTTACAGCTGCATCAGTGCTCCTAAAATTATTTCACATATAAAAGGTACAAAACATGTCCCCGTGACTGCGCCACAGCAGCAACAAAGAGAAGTACCCTTTGGTACCTTTATTCGGAAAGCATAGCAGCACTTAAGTCACTGTGAACTGATACGATTCGTCTTAAAAGTTCAGCTTCTACACCCACGTTGAATTTAAAAAGAAAAAACATCAAGTAAACACTGAAAATGGAAAACAGCATCTTGTTCCTTTATGTGTGTAATAAGTAACGGACTAAACCAAACGCGCCGTAAAACGGGGGGAGAACTAAATTATAAACATGCCCAAAAACATGGAAAAACAGCTAATAACTAACGCTAATGCAAATACTGAGCGATACTCGAGGTGTAAACCGTCCACTTTATAGTTCTTAGAGCAATTATTTAAAAACAATACTGTGATAATATCGTGAATTAGTCAAATTCTTATTAGATTTATACAAACGTTTATTCATGATTTATTATTAATATTTCAGAGAAGACAAAGTCTGATGTGGATTTTTTTGTGGGGAAAAAAGCGTCACAAGTTGATGAGATTTAAATTTTTGCAAATAAAGTGGAACCCATTTGATCACCTTAATGATTTACAATGATTAATAATGATTAATAATGATTTATAATGATTTACAATGATTAATAATGATTTACAATGATTAATAATGATTAATAATGATTTACAATGATTAATAATGATTAATAATGATTAATAATGATTTATAAAAGCAAAGCGATGTGAAAATTTGTGAAGCAGAATGTAAAGTGGAATGTTTGTGTCAAGACGGGCGTCGGCCTGATAAAGTACTGAGCACAATACAAACCACATGCTGCCATAAACACCTGTGAGTGTAACCGTGTGTGTGTGTGTGTGTGTGTGTGTGTGTGTGTGTGTGAGAATGGAGGAGGGGGTGTCTGTGGGTCACAGCTTATCATGGGGGCAGAAAGCAGCGGCCCCTCGCTCCTAATCCGAAACAGGCAAAAGATGCACATGGAACAGACTGGTTCTCACGAACACTGCTGTGTGTGTGTGTGTGTGTGTGTGTGTCAGACACATGGGGTATAAAACAAAAGCAACCATAGATAATGTCATTTATACCAGTCTTAAGGGCAGTGAGACGATGTGTGTGTCTTTGTGCTGCTCTTTAACCTCCTGATCATTTTTGTATAAAAATGTAAAGTTTTTTTTTTCTATGTCGTGAGGCGATTTAGCAAACACAGCCATAACTGTTTTCTAAACATTCCAGCTGTTCTACCGTCATATTTTTAACCAGCGAGAACAGTAACAGTCCTGTCGAGGGTTAAAGCTTTGGAAGAGATTCACATGTCGATGAATTGAAACCTCTGGCATCGTCTCGCGACCGTTCCGCCAGATCCGCTGGGAAAAAGCCCTTCTTTCCACTGGCAATCAGTATCCCGATCCTCTTCCTGCCAGATCTGCCTGCTAATAACCACGCCAAAAAATTCCCGTTATTATCCCGTGCGCCGGTGACGCTACGTCCTCCTCCTCCTCCTTCCTACACTTTATCACATCTCTCATGCGTGACCCAGAGACGTACGAGAAGCAGCTCGAGCTCCGTGTCACAATCGTGTCGGTTGTGAATCACATCTGGACGACGTTAACGTGACGAGATGCACGAAAACAAATCAGCGGCGTGGCGTTTCGGCTCCATTTAAAACATTCACGAGAAACTAATGATCCACGTAGCTCTGCTTGAACCCGCTACAGAGCCAGGTTCATTACCGATGACATGATTACAGCTGTGAAAATCCGTATAACAGATTTAACTTAAGACACGACGCCTGAAAGGGCAAAGCTCGATCCTGATTGGTTAACAAGTAGTCACCAATTAATAACCAATGAATGGATTACAGTTATGCTTTTTTAATTTTTTTAAAATCTTTAAATCATGTCGTGGTGGCTACGACAGATATAATTACGGTAATAAAATAATAAACATTTCAAATAAAGCTTGACTAAATAAATAAAGATTGATTAAAGGACTACAGTTATGCATTTTTAATTAAAAAATATATATATATTTAAACGACATGACGGTTGGTAAAGCATTAAAATGAAAATATAACGATTACAATAAAATATAAAAAATCGAAACTGATTAGTATTATTAAAGAGAGTTTTTAATCCTCTTTATTAAATTTATTCACTGAAAATGACATATTTGAGTTGATACTAAATAATTCTTGTTTATTTTCAAAGCCGTTAATTTCTCATTTGTCTTCTTTTGCATATTTCAATGTATGTCCCGTTTAATTATTAGGGTTTTTAGTTATTTAATTATTAAGGTATTTTTTAGGTTAATGTTATTTTATTATGTATGTACATTAATTTATCAGTTTACTGCGTAACATAAAGCTAATATTTGGTCTGCATTTTTATCCTTGTGTGTGATGATGGTGATGTTAGTGTTAATGGTGATGGTGATGTTAATGGTGATGGTAATGGTGATGTTAATGGTGATGGTGATGTTAATGGTGATGGTAATGGTGATGGTGATGGTGATGTTAATGGTGATGGTGATGTTAATGGTGATGGTGATGTTAATGGTGATGGTAATGGTGATGTTAATGGTGATGGT
>JANDJT010000060.1:21724808-21744688 GCA_024331685.1 Stegophilus panzeri | reverse complement strand
TGAGTTTCTGGAGATGAGGTGGAGTTTGGGGAGGTCGATATGAGTTTCTGGAGATGAGGTGGAGTTTGGGGAGGTCGGTATGTTTTTTTTAAGCTTTAGGTAAAGTTTGAGGATGAAATTCAGGAGGTTTCAATGTAGTTTTAGAGGATTTTGAAGGGCTTCAGGGGCATTCTTTGTTTTTTGATATATTTGGTGCATTTCTTGCCGTTAATGTCATTCAGGTGAATTTGGATGGTTGGGGGTTTGGGGTAGTTTTGAGGAGTGTAACAGGGTATAGATAGTTTTTTTTTTAATGTTTCTGGGGTAGATTGAGGGGGGGGCAGTTGTCCCTGTTGTTCTTCCATCATCTGCTTTCAACAATACTGTGGTTCTTACTGAGAGGACGCATGACTTTGTGTCTATTAACAGAGTATTGGATTAGAGCATTACTGAAGGCTGTGAAATGTCTCTCACCCTCTATTTATCTCTCTCTGTCTTTCTTGTCTTTCCTCAGTAACATGCTCTCCTCTGTGCTTTAAATACACTCAGCTGATTTATGCGTTTTCCGAAGTTTAGCTCACAGGCATTCTTGCATTTGTCAGCTTAAACACGAGAAGCTTTAAAATTTTCATCAAAACACGTTCCTGTCCTTCTCGTTTCAGATTTCTCTCGTCGTCATGCTGTGTGTTGAATATCCCTGCTCCAGCTGTCTTTTTCATTTATGCGTTTTCCGAAGCCTGTCATGTTGGCACTTTGGCTAAATTGCTAGCCTGAACGGTAGCTGTTTTTAAGGTCCTGATTGGAAATCTCTCTTATTTCCCAAGCAGTCAGAGACAGGGTTCTTGAATTATAAAAATGAAACGAACGCCGTCATTGATGGCTTTACCTGAAAAATTTGGCCACTTCGGTTTAATTGACAGTTTTCAACATTTCCATTAAGGAAAAACAGCCCAGAAGGCACGTTGCTGAAATGCAGAACAGCACAGTAACAGAGTAAGTAATGAGTATGGTATTGTGTATTTATTTTCGTGTGTATGAATAGTGGTTTTCTTTGATGTTTGAATATAAAGGCAAGTAAAGCACATTTTCATGGATCTAGTTTGGAAAATCTCAAATCTCCGGTTTCTCCTGTGCTTACTCTTTAGATTCATCATTCCTTTTTATTCGAGCGAAGCACTTTTGAACTCATTCTGTTTGTTGCTTTGTCGGTTTCGGGTCTTTTTGATCAGCGTGTTGCGTGTTTACGGAATTGGCGAATGTAACTTGGAATAATTAGAGTCTCGGTGTCTCTGCACATGGCCAGTTTGTTAGCAGCTTGAAAAAGCTACTGATTTGTTTCAAAGGCGAGTTGTGATGATTTAAAATGTCATTAAGTCAAATCAGTTTTGTGTACGGAGATAAAAACAGCTGTTTCTTGTTCTGTTTCCGTTTCTAGCCCTTCCCCCACCCCAAGCCATTGTTCGTCACCGAATCGTACAGGTGAAATTTCTGATCCAAAGCCCTTGGTCACGCTGCTCTGATTGGACTGACCTCATTTTGACCTATTCTAAAAAAGGCATGACTGAAAGACGATGAGCATTGCCGAAACTCAGCGTGAACTCAGCCCCCGTCTCTGCGTCCTGCCTGAAAACCTCAAAGGCGCTGAAACGGAAGTGCAGCAGTGAGTTAACGGGGGCCGGATGACTCTAAAACTCAGGGCTCGGCCTTTGTTACGCACACCAATGTGCCTTCAGCAGCAGAAGTGTTAGAAAAAGGCCCCGTGATCGTTCCCGTCCTTAAAGAGGGACTAATTACTGTGGAGGGCGTGTCCAAGGTGTCACCGCAGACGTCAATCTCGTATCACGTGACCCACAAGCGAGAAAAGATTGAAAGATTTAATAGCATAGCAATGCATTCAAATTCAAACATATAACTTTTCTAACAAAGGAATATTGGTAGCATCTTATTTACAGCCAAGTAAAAAATGTGATATTTTTGTTTAAAAAAAAAAAAAAAAAAAAAGAGTAATTTTTTTGTATAAATGATGCGTATAGCAGTAGAGTGATTACTAAGGATTTAAGTAACGAAAACACACTTCAGATCATGCTGTTACAGGAAAATAATCCACATTAACACCCCAAAGTGGAATATTTTCATATAACAGCGTGGCTGAAGTGTTTTATTCGTCTTATACCACAGCGATTTGCCGATGATTACAATTTTTTATTTATTAAAAATTGAATGTTTGTGAAACAAGTTAGTTCGTGTTCTCACTTACGTTACAGCAGCTATAAACACTCGTTCCCTCACTGGCCCTCTTTATTCTCTCTGTTTATTCTCTCTCTTTAATTCTCTCTCTTCACGTTAATAAGACAAAAAAAAAAAACGCAGCTTGTCGTGTTGCCGAGAACTTCTCTGTCCCGAAGATGTTGGAAAACTTAAAGTTACAGCTTTACCTCTGACACTGGAGACTCCTTCCATAAACCTTACATTTACAGAAAGCGTCATCATATCAAAGATTACACACGTTTTTAATCCGTTTATTATGACCGGCGCGTCCCTGTGAGCGAGCTGTTACTACAGAAACGATAACGTGTCAGAACGAGCGCGTTCGTGGACGTTAAACGACATTAAATGTAACAGATAAAAACAAATACAAAGTTTTCCTTTGCTAAATGAAACATTGTAATCATTGAGAAATGAAACTGCTGTAGTATTAGAGGAATAAAACACTTCTGGGTGTAGTTAAATATCCAACACGTACCAGACCTTACTTGTCATTACTACATACTACAAAGACATTGTTTTGTCTTCAGTAAAAGATTTAAACGTGTCATTTTGACCTGGGAACAGGACAGAGGGGTTACAAAAGAGCGACGGAGACCATAAACACCACCGAGGTGGTTTATTTTTGTGCTGGCTGTGGGTTTGGTGCTCATTGTGACCGGAGACAAAGGAACCTGACTGCAGTGGTATAAAGCTATTGTGATGTACTGAGCCATACAGTAAACGGACTTTTCACCCGCACGTCCCTCCGGCGTCTTTAGTGAAATAGCCCCCGGTGTAGTGTGGAGTGCAGTTAAACGCTGTTTTGTCATCAGTATGGCTGTTTTAGGAGCTTTGGGCATGTCGTCATGACGACTGACACGAAGCATGCAGCATCCCTGAACTAACGTTATGCTACTGGGGTCGTTTTCTTTTTCTATCAATTGAATTTACCTCCAACAACAACAAAAAAAAAACGAAACAAAGGAACAGGAAGGTGTAGCGGTCGTGTAAAAAGGTGACCGAGATTGCAAACGAACTATTAAACTATAATCTTTGACGCCACGTTCATTCGTTAGCTTCAAATTGGATCACTGAATATTCGTTTATTGCATTTATTAACAAACCAGACAAACCACTAGCGCAGACTAAATTAGTGCTAGCAGGAAACCATGATATTGTATTTCCTGCCCAAGAAAATAACTGTTTTTTTGATGCTACACAAAGCTTTTCTTTGAATATGTATTACTGAATGCTACGTGCACCATTTGGTTTATATATTTATATATTTTGGTGACGTGACGCACGTCACTGTAGCTACAGTTTGGCTAAGAACTACTTTTATTGGTCAGGTAGCATTGCTAGCTAGCAAAACATGCCAGTCCAGCTAGGAAAGCCGTCTTTGAGCATTCGTCATGTCTGATGGAGTAGCTAGTGAAATTATGATTTGTCCACCCTGTGGTTCATCAGATATTCATGTTCAGAGCTTTTAGCCGTTTCTGAGAACACAGAGTTTGTGCAGAATCGAGTTTTGTTAGTGTAACGGAGTTTACTGCACGTGCGGGACTTTCCTCTTTCCTCTCACACCGCTTCCATGTTAATTCATTACAGCGAGGAATGTCCGTGTGTCATGCCGGGTTAAAAACACAAGCGGTTTCAGATTTGTGAACCTGGCCACGTGTTGAGAAGGAAAAACAAGAATCGCTTAACTGATGTTTAATCACGTTTAAAATATGTCCCGAAATGTTCATTAAGATTACAGCAAGGACTCGTGTAACGGCTACGACATGAACAGAGACAGGTGTAAAAACATTTATTTTGAACCGCTATTAGGACGATGGTCAGATTAATCATCATTATGTTGATCTGAGAAATAAAATGGAATCAGTATAATGAAAATAGCTAGTGAAATTTCAGCTAATGAAGTGTTGGCAGTGATTTCTCCTGGCCTTCCAAGCGGGCTTAAAAAAAAAAAAAAAAAAAGAGGTCTGAAAGTATGTGCGAAATGAAGAGCGCAATAATGGCAACTCTGTTTGGAGAGGGAATGACAGAGAGAGGGGGGGTGTTTGGGAAAAGTCAACACAATGCCGCTAGAAATTCAGTAAACGTGATCAGAACACGTCCCCTGAGAAACGCGTTCACTAAAAGTCAACAAACATGGCGACGATCGCAAACTAATGAGCGTTAAAGCGGTTTTAAACGTCCTCTGTTTGACTCCGTGTGTCTTTTCCCTGAATGTGAGCCTCCATTACAGCGGGATTGAATTTAATCACCTTTGGCTTGTGCTTGCGTTCGGTGATTGCTGCGAGTAATTGCTTTGGCCGGCTGCTCAGAATAACCTCGCTGCATTTCATCACCCTCGACTACTTCTGCTCTCATTACACAGGCTTTAATAACAATAATAATAATAATAATAATAATAATAATAAAAAAGCGCATGCCACTGGACCACGGAGCTCACGGCTTTGGCTGCGCTCGAGCGAAATCCTGACACGCATATATATCTAGCTACGGAAACCGAATTACGGAACAGTCGCGCTAACTTACTGACGTCAATAGCAGAATGGATTTGATAACAGGCGTGTCCCGAACCTTAATTTTATTACTTAAACGCATTCTGACCGAGAACAGTCATTTGGAAACCTTAAATGTTAAGCATGGTCTGGGACGCGGCCAGATGCTGCGCCGTTACAGGCGCCGCCATGTTGAAATGACGTTCGGAATAACTGGAGCTCTTGAGAAAGTCTGGCGTCCGGAGAGACATTCAAACTTATTTTGTCCTTCCTCCCAGTTCCTTCCAGAACCTGTCAGATTCTTCACGATGAATCGCTTGAAGCGCATTATATCCTGTTTCTGAGTTCTGGATTGTGATTGGTCGTCAGGTGTCAATTCATTTTCTATAACAGCAGCTCTGACAGTCGTACTAACAGCTCGTCCACGTGTACGGGACATGTACGGAGGACGCTCGACGTAAACGGATTAAAAAACAGTCGATATGGTGAAGTTTACTGTAAATCTAACACATATGGAAGGAGTCTCCAGTGTCGGCACTTTGTAACGGTCAGAGTTTACGCTTCTTCTTTACACGACAAGCTGCGAGTTTTATCTTATTAACTTATAGAGAGAGAATAAAGAGAAGCTTGTGAGGGAACGCCTGTAACTTAAGTGACAATAGGAACTTGTTTCGCAAACGTTAAATGTAACTATAAACGGATAAAAAGTACAACGCGTTGTTCTTTAATACGTAAAACATTGTAGTAGTTGGTAAAATGCAGTGGTGTAAGAGGAATAAAACACTTCAGGGTGTTGTTATAGGAGATAAGGGGCTCCGTGGTGGTAACGGTAACGCCGCTTCATCACACCACGGCGTCACTCGGTGTGTTCACCTTTACGCCACCTGCGTTCTTCTCGGAGAAGCCCGTCGTTACCGAATCCTGACTTTCCGTGAGTGGTGGATTGAGCGAGCAGCCATCATGTTGATGATATTTCAATGCTTCAGTAATGCTCTTGTAAATCAGCCGTAGGAAATTCCGACCCCTTTATCCTGAGCCGTGGCGTTTTTTGTTTTTTTCACGTTTCCACATCATTTCCGAAAGACAAACGAGGCTTAACGCTTTCTCAGCGTTATTATTTGGAGTGAATTACAAAGCGGAGTCGCAGAGTGTAGTAAATATGAAACGGGATCGGTAATGAGGCGATGCTGTAGGGCATTTCTGATTGTCTGCTTCTCGCTTGCTGATCTTTCCTCTTTTTACAGTAAGAAGGAGGGGGGAAAAAAAGATTTTCCTTCCTAATTTGAGGAAAATCACTTTTATTGTTACGGCAGATTGATGTTTTATTGGTTTGGCATATCCTCTGAGTGAGAAAGAATCCGGTCCAGATGCAGAGCTGAGCAGCCGAGGGGTCATGGCTCATGGGATCTGAACTCGCAACCTCTTGGACATTAGCACAGCGTCTTAACCGCTACACGTCCAACGCTCCAGGATGATGTTTTGATCGTGCGGCGGACTCTGTATCGGGAGCTTCCACGTTTTACTCTAAACTTCGCTGACGGATTCGTCCAGCGAGCTCCGAGTGTTTCACGTTGGAGGAACCAGAACCAGAACCAGAAGATTTAAACCGAGTTCTACCACAAGGTTAAGAACTGAAAGCGTAGCAGGGTTTCTTGTGCAGCTCTGGAGTTTAAAAAGAGGAAACAGATTCAGGATTTTTCGCTATCAGCGTGCTATCCGTTTCATCTACCAGCCTAAACACTTATTCAGTTCCCGCTGTTGGGGAAAGGTTCAACGGTTCCACTTAGAACCGTACTAGTATTTCTGTTTCAGAAACGATTCCAAGTAGAACCTTTCTAAAAAGATCCACAGGTCCTTCAGTGAACTCGGTTTTTCCCTACAGATAAACTGTATCTGCGTTGAGCCTGAGCGCTGTTTCAGACAAAAAAAGCGGGAAAGAATTATTTTCAGGCATCCGCTATTAGATCGTCATAGCAACAGGTAAAAAAAACAACAACAACAACAACAACAAAGAAAACCCCATAAAAACAGCAGATAAAAGGTAGGCGCTGGCACACAACTAAAGCGGATAGAAACAGAACCTGTGGTATCACTCAGTCACCGTAGCAACCGTGTGAAATTTGTGCAAAAAGGCAAAGCTTTCTTATAAAATAGCGGGTTGCTATAGCGATACCAGTCTGGTTGCTATAGCAAAAGTGAGCAAGTTGAATTCATTTTTTTTTTTTTTTAGCAGATCTTTAACTGTAGTTAGTCAGAAACGTATATAACAGTTTTAATCTAACTCCGAACTGATCATATTTATTAACAGGCTAACGCGTGGATTTAGCTTCTGCTCGATCGGGTTCGGGTTTGGGCGGGAACCACAAAGTTCTCTACATTGGCATGTCACAGAAACACTCAATCACGCTGCCTCAAATCTTTTAACACCATTAAGTTTTCATAACTCTTCAACTCTTGTTAGAAAGGGAAAAAAAAAGCCTCCATCGTATTGCGTGTGATTAGAGAGAAATTAAAAGTGCACACGCGGCCGTTTACGTCGATTTGTTTTCAATTTGCGAGCGTGTGTGTGATTCTGACAGCGAGCCAGTCATCACGCTTAATTGCATCCATATATTTTTCACTAGATGAGGTAATGCTACGTATTTAGTGTCAAATAACGCCAGGACTGTTACACAGTGCTCGTTGTGTGTGTGTGTGTGTGTGTGTGTGTGTGTGTGTGTGTGTGTAGATTTAGCCAAAAGCTTCTCTATTCACTCCTAACCCTCGCTGTTTCATTTCCCAGAGAAAGGAATTCGCTGCAGTGTTGTTCTAGCTGAAGGATTTTGGGAGTTTTTGCGGCAGTGATTTATTCGCCGGTGGTGCGAGATCGCTCCTCAGCTCGTTTTCAGCAGAAGTGGAGTTTTGACAGTTAAGAGAAGTCCATCAGTCTTTATGCAGCTTCGACTCCACTCACGAGCCACATACATCAAATACCCGGCCTGATTTACACACACGTATTACTACACAGATTTATATTCCTGTCCCGACAGGCGCTAAACCTCCGAGTCACCGCCCCACTGGGACAAATCCGTCTGGATACGGAGCTCCAGAGCTCATACTATCCCGAGAGGAAATTTTCAAAACATCTATATTCCTAGGGGAGGAAAAGAAGAAAAAGCCACAATCCTGGAAAAGAAATACTTTTTTTTTAATCCTACAAATTTTTTCAAATAATCTATGAGAAATAACGTAAAGCCGAAGAAAATCTACACATTTAAAATACTTAAAAAAAAAAAAAATTAAAAAAAAAAAAAAGAAGCAAAAGTTATTTCTTTTTTGAGCAATTTTTGTAAAATCAATGAGAGAAAGCGTGAGCTAGAGAATTGTAAAATCTTCCCAAAAACAAACAAAACCAAAAAAACAAAAATGAAAAAGAAAGACGTTGCTTTTTGTGTTTTAGGACAGAAAAAAAACATCACATTAACTATCATGCAAACTTTCCTAACAGTCTGTGGGAAAAAAAAGGAAAAACTTCCTGAAACGAGCAAAAATTAAATGTATAAACTTTTTAAAAAATTTTTTTTTTTTTTAAACTGAGTACTTTTTTAAAAAAATTTCTCCTAAACTCTTTCAAGCGAGTCATTCGAAAGTTTGTCTTTCTTACAGATTAACATTGAAAAAAATATTTTGTCTCAAAAACATGAGACGTCTGAAACGTTGGGGTTTTTTTTGTTTTTTTTTTAAAACACAAATCCACTTCTATACTCCAGCAAATTTCCCAAATTGTGATAGAGACAACGCAACAGAAAAATCCTTACACAAATTCCACAAAGATAAGCCTTAAAATGTGTTTGAAAACTTAGAAGGAACTTTCAGAGGAACATTTCAAGCAAAGCAAAAATGTTCGTTTTAGAAAAAAAAATCGAAAAAGATTTTAAAGAGGAATTAAAATCAGAGATTTTCGACGAAGGTTTGTCGTTTCTCGTGGATAAACTTTCCTTCAGAATTTCCCCTAGAATCTGCTAAACGTCGGCCCTCCTGCCAGCAGCGGTCCTCCAGCTTCCCTGCATTTCTCCTCGTATTTTTCCCCTCGTTCACGCTCCAGCTCTCTCCGCTCTGGACGCTCGATTTAAAGCGTTCATTATCGGAGTTCGGGTCGTGATTAAGCCTCGGTGAGGCTTTCGGTCAGCTATAAAGTGTTTTTTCCCCCCTGTGTGATTTGGAAAGAAAGCCGGGCAGCTGGAGAGCCACCAGGACGCATCTCGCTCACATCGTATTAAACGCTAACGCCATAACCCGTGTGCATGTAGAGGAACGCGCGAGTGGAGGTGAACTTTCTGAGGTAGAACTGAGCTGTGGGTGGGTTCGAGGGAAAGAAAGAGTTATTACTCCAGTGTGGTTCACACGCTGCTGGTGAGTGAGTAATGTCGTCCATCTTAATCAAACCATGAAATGTTGTGAAGGAGAGAGAGAGAGAGAGAGACTTTCAATTTAGAAAGTCTTTTCTTCTTCTTCTTCTTCTTATTATTATTATGAATTCACTAATTCGAAGAGCTCGTTCATTTTAAGCACAATTAAGAAAATTAAACAGATTCCTGAGAAAACGAAAACGTCTGCCAGTTCAGCTAACAATTTTCACTTAGCGCAGTATTTTCCAAACGTTACGGTTCTTTCGTTTCAAGCCAGCGTCGAGCTCCCTGGTCGAAATGAGACCGGTTTTGCTGCAACAGTTTAGTTCACGCTAGCGAGCGACAAAGCAATGGGAGATCGTTCCGTTTCTACGTACGTGCACGACACGGAGCTGCAAATCCAAAGATTTTCTCGATTCTTTGCTAATTAGGTACTTAGCGCTGTAAATCCAAACAGTCGGCTCAAATGAATCCTCAGAGCGGTCCTGTTGAGCATGTGGTCTGACGTTTCTTAAATTTACCAAGACATTAAAAAGCTCGGAAAGAAGTAGCAGAGATAGCTGGTGCGTCTGGTGAGTGTACGTAGCTAGAACAGTTAGCTTGATTTCCTGATCTAATCCAAGAATGAAGCTAGTACAAAGCAGAGAACGTAACCTAAATGAAGCTTAAGTACATTTTAAACCAAAGTGATGTCTATGAATCATATAGTAGGCTGTTTCTCATCAGGACTAATAACATCTGGACAGGCCACACCCACAAGCAAGACCAATAGCCGACGCTACACATCTACGAGAGACATCAGAGAATCGTTACTCGTTAGCGTTGCCACTAAACGTTTCGGTAATGTTTCACGTGTCTGATTGGAAACGTTCTGTGAACGCTGTTCGTATAGCATTGCTGGAACGTTATTTTCTTCTTAGCACGTGCTGAATACTTACAGGAAATTCTAATAACATCCTCTGATAGCTTAACGAGAGCATAATAAGCTTACAGCAGATGTCAAATAGTCAAAGTTCGCTTCTAGTTCTCCTCTCCGTTACCGATTCGCCACTGGACAGCCAATCAGAACGCTCCCTCTCTCGCCACACACTTCGTCAGCCAAATGGATAACAAGGTGAAAAGGACAGAACCGAAATAAACCCTCAACAAAGCTTTGCGCGCATGAATCGATTCATCCAAGTCACTTAAAAGAGTCGTTCAAAAAGAAAGAAGGAGCACAATCAGGTGTAATTGCTGCTAATAAATCCTGTTAAAAAAAAAAAAACAACAAAAATAAACCCCTTTGTGTAGGCGGGTGACAAGCGGACAAGGACAGAGCTGAAAGACAAAGCTTAGGCTTGCAAATTGATTTGTTCCGAGTCACTCGAAAGAGTCGTTCAAAAAAAGAACGATTCACTGGTTGAATCGTTTCCAAATGCATTCCTGAGTCACATTTAGCAGTGTCGTAAAAGGCAAATTTTTAAGACTTTGAACCAATTCTAACTCATCTCTGTCCAGCCGAAGAGAGAGAGAGAGAGAGAGAGAGAGAAGGACAAGGAGGAGGGGAAGAAAAAAAGAACGAGAGACAGAAAGAATTTTCATATGGAAGAGTTCTACAACAGGATGATGGAGGGGAAGCCGATGTTTCACTGCATGTCTCTGTTCCCTGATTAGAGTCAGACCAGTGAAGATCCTCATGGAAGTCATTTCTCATCAGCGTTTCATTACGACTGCTGCATATTTCCTTCCTAATGCGCTCCATGACCAGCTCACAAGAGCTTCCCAATCATCTCCAAATTATTTTCCTGAAGAAGCCATTTGAAATCGACGATCCCTTGGGATAACTCGGCCGGCCAACGTTTATTTTCTCTCTCCTTTCACTCACAGACACACACACACACACACACATACACACACACACACAAAACCATATGCAGCTCTTCATCACCATTAACATCAACTTTGACTAGCCTCAAATAAATCACTTATACACAGGAATAACAAATAAATAATTTGTACATCGTGCATTAAATGTTTCCGGGATTCTTCTTGCTAAATACAAATAGCAGAACTAGCCTACCTGATGCTAAGCACTGCGTTTTTGCTAAACCACTTCACTAGGGGGATCTGTGTTATCTAGCTTTAATCCAAATTTATCTAAAATATATGAAAATTTAGGTTGAGACAGACTTCCATAACTATCCTACATAACGCTAAGCACTTGCTATACAACAGTTCCCACTTGCTAGCCAGCAGTCATCCATTTTGTGGCTTTTTGCTAACTAGCAGATATTACACACATTTAATTAATAAAAGTTTCCCACAACTAGCTACACATTCAGATAATTATCAAAGCACAGCTTTATTCTAATATTTATATGATTTTGGCTAAGACAGACTTATTTAGACATAACTATCCTGCATAATGCTAAGCACTCTCTCCTAGCTAGCTAACATTCTTCCACTTGCTAACGTTTTTGCTAGCTAGTGCTAATTGAATATATGTTTAGTTAATAAAAGCATATAATAACATATAATCAAATTACAGTTTTATCCCACAGTATCTAAGATATATTAATATTTTGTGTGAACATCCAGAACTAACTCGAGTAATGATAAACATTGTCATATAGCTAGCTAACACTTGCTAGCTAATAAGCCAGTTTGTAGATTTGGTGCTAGCTATCTCTTTTATATATATATATATATATATATATATATATATCTCAAATAAGCAAGCTTCTCTTAACTATCAAAGCACAGCTTTATCCCAAAGTATCTACTATATTACATCTTCCATTAGAACCTTCCACAACTACCCCATGTAACGCTAAGCACTGTCTTATTAGCTAGCTAACGTTCTTCCACTGTAGGGATGTTTACTATCTAGTTCTTATTAAATATAAATTCGACTAATAAAAGCTTATCTTAACTAGCTATAGATTATCTATTTATTAAGAGATTATCTCGAATTTATCTAAGACATATTAAGAATCTGGCTGAGACGCACTCCATTAACTAGCCCGTGAAATGCTAAGCACTCGCTACCCAGCGTTAGCTAGCTGGAGGGTGTTTTTGCTAATTAGAACTCAGCGTTAAACCCAGCTACTGTACTCGGTAGCAAGCAAACAGTCAAATCACGATTCTGCCCCGATGTATCTGTGTCACAGAGCCCTTCTCGCTTTGTTGCAGCGTTTTTCCCCGGACGCATATGTTAACATTTAACACGAGAGTGATTCTCTCTTTAGACTCAAGAGGAGGAAAGGAGGATAAACAAGTGCCTTTTTTAGCCGTGTGTGTGTGTGTGAGTGTGTGAGAGAGTCTGTGTTTGTGCTGTCGTGTGTGATTGAGAATCCTAGACTTGATAATTACTCAGCTGTGGGAAAATGAGAGGTTGTAGCTCTACTGTGGGTGAAATTAGCTCGCTAACAACACTCGCATCCAGGACTTCAAATTAACAACCGCCAAAAGTAATTAAAACGTTCAAACGTCACTGCTCTTTTCTTTTCTTTCTTTTTACATTTATTTATTTATTTATTTTTTAAGTATGCGTCTTTGTACAAGTCAGACGTGTTTCTCGGTTTATCCTTCTCACCTGGTGGAGGTAACGGAAATCAAATGCTTTATACTGTACATAAATAGCTAGCTAGCTAACAGAGCTATACAACATTCTGGATTGTGATTGGTCGTCAGGTGTTGATTAATTCTCTATAATGGCAACTCTGACTGTAGTGCAGCTGCACATCACAATGACAACAGGAACTAACTTGCTACACAAACATTAAACGTAACTATAAATGGATAACGCATACGTATGGTGTGTCGTTTTTTTCGTAAACACAAAATTGTTAGTGTTGTCAAACTGCTGTGGTATGAGAGGAATAAAACACTTGGCGGGGTGCTGTTGGAGGAAAATGATAACACGACACTAGAATAGTTACCTAGCTTGGACGTTAGCTAGCACCGAAAGGGCTAAATGTAGATAAGGTATTGAATAACATGGTGATACACATTTTTCTTTCCGACAAGGCTGTGGTACAATACATCACTCTGGACACTTAAAATGAAAACGTTAGCATTAGGTTTCCCATCAGTGAGTCCATTTTTTTGTACTCATAATTAGCCATATATTGCCTTCTTTTCTTTCATGTCAGCCTGCCAAGTGAAGATTAGCGCTGCGGGTAAAACTAGCCACCTTGCTTCACCCCTGGATGGAGCTTTCCATTATCGGTCACATGTAGGGGTGTGTGAGGGGTTTGGAGATGAGCCATGCCAACATTCCTGTCCTCAGATTGCTTTGTCAGAGGGATTTCCTGCAGCTTTTTTTATGCGTATGCTCTGAACCCCCGAGCGCCGGGCGTCCCGTCTCTCCACCAAGACGTCTCTTTAGATTCGACTTCATCGTCTCATGGTCTCGGTTGAGACGATCGTCTCATGGTCTCGGTTACTAAACGTGCTAAAGATGCTAAACATGCTAATGGAGAAGAGATAAAGTGATGACTCTAACATCAGAGTTGTGGTTTTTATTTCACGTTATTACTCACTGTGGTTTTAAACGTCACCTCTGTCACACAAACCTGATGTTCTTTATAAAATATTAACCCAAGCATGTGTTGGAACAATCATTTTGAATTTGTTTTAGCGTCTCGGCAGGGATCGGTCACACAGAAATCACATGAATTAAATAAAATCAAAGGAAATGATCCGGATCAGAATCTGAACGTCGTGGAGAGATTTTATTATTATTTATTTATTTATTTATTGTATTTTGGAATGACTGAAGAATTCTTTGGCTCTGAAACGGACATCATTGTAGATAACGCGTGGAGTCGTTCCCAGCGTTTAACAGAAATATATTCACAACACTGGACTTTTTATGAGATTGTGTTGAATTAAAGGATTTATTAGCTGGACATTAAATCATGTTTGGAAGAGAAAAGTTCACGAAAGGATCGGAGATCAGTTACAGAAACGCCAGCCAATATTAACCTGGCATCAAATCAGAGACAATTCCACTTCAATTACAGTAATGACTCTCTCTCTCTCTCTCTCTCTCTCTCTTTCCATCTATCTGCCTGTCTCTCTCATCATCTCTGTCTCTCTTTCTGTTTCTTTCTCTCCGTATCTCTCTCTCTCTTTGTCTATCTATCTATCTATCTATCTATCTATCCATCTATCAATCTATCTATCTGTCTGTCTCTCACTATTTGTCTATCTGTCACACTCTATCTATCGATCTATCTATCTGCCTGTCTGTCTCAGTCATTATCTCTGTCTCTCTGTTCCTTTCTCTCTCTCTCTGTCAATCTCTGCCTTTGTCTCTGTACTTATCTCTCTCTCTCTTTCTATCTATCTCTTTCTCTCTCTCTTATTATAACATTATTAAATAATTTCAAATAATAATAAAATATGAACATAAACATGATTGTAAAAGAAAACAAAAAGAGTGAAGTCCATATTCAGACATCCGCATCACTTCCTGCTGTGATTCCTTTCCAATTGTAGTGGGCGGGGCCTAAGTGGCTGGAGTGATCCCCCAACTGCTCTAAGTGAAAGAATAATTTAGAGATGGACCATGCACCTTTTTTGTAAAACCACGTCCAAATGTTATACAGTATACTTGCTTCAAACTACAAATGGCGGCAGGGCCTTGAGGGCGGGACCTAGGGGGTGGGGAGGAGTCTACGGAGCAGCGTAATAACAAAACAAAAAAATTTGTCCAAGTTGATGGCTGTCGTAAATAGCGCTCCAGTGTTCTCAGTGTACGCGGTAAGGGGTAGGTTATGTTTATATATAACAGGAAGTCTCACTGTGTAGACGTTTTGTCTGAGAAAGACTTTGAGCACTCTTTAGCGTCATTACACACGAGACGTGGAACACGCTATGACTTTGAGGGTTTCAAACGAAGGTCACCAGAATCCCATCACTCTGTACTTTCCGTGTATTCCTGTTATACAGAGTGTGTAAATAGTGTGATATTTACACAGCGAGGGTCGCTGATGATGATGATGATGATGATAGAAGGCCCGATGATATTTGGATACGTTTATGAAGTTCATTACAGGGTATTTTTTTGCAGTCGGCCCTGAAACGCTGTCTCTGTCTTCATGCAGATTTTAATTAAACCACAACAAAGCGGGTATAGAGACTCTGATTGCTCGGCGCTCTGTTTATAAGAGATGCTCTCGGGCTCGGATGTCTTTGAACCCCGGCTGTACGAAATGCGCTGCACAAAGCTGCCGTTTGTGTGCAGGAGGGGAAGACGAGCAGGACGGCGATTTACACATTATCAAAAACACAATCGCGCAAAGCAAACAAACGATTAATCAACGAGCTTGCGGTCAAATTCCAACCCGAAGGGAGGGGAGGGAATTCTGCGGCCTCGGCATGCAGTAGGAGACAGAGGCATGATTTACAGTGCTTTCAGTGAGTGACCTGGTCACGCACACACACACACACACGCATCCAGACATTCAGTACCATGGCTTCTTTAATTCTGCACTGGAGCTCCGAGGCTGATGGAAGTAATGGAAGCTTATAGTGTTGACATTTAGTGTAAACCATTACCATATGATCTCCCTTTAACTATTCAAATTAACGTTTAATCCATTTCTCATGTTAACATCATGTGACCTAAAGGACAGGCTGTAAAGTGTAAAAGGAGTGGTCCGAGTACAGAGCCCTGAGGGACACCTGAGGGATTGCTTCTGCATGTCCTGATCTGTCAAAACATGTTCTGTCTCTCTTTACTTTTGCACTGGAGATCTGAATCTGAAACAGCTAACGAGTCACAGAAGCGTCCGGCCTCCAGTTTAACGCGGTGCGCTAAAGTCTGGAGTAACAGCTTACATTTATCCCACATGCTCAGGTGTTTTTTTGGGGGTTTTTTTGTATTTGAAAACACAGAGGTCTTGCTGGAACACGTGTGTGAAAGGTGTTGAACCTTTCATGCGGCGTCCTGGGATATGTTCTACCTGAAACGAAATCATCTGCTGAACAGACCCGAGAGCATGAAAACTCGCTAATGTCCCCCTGAGGCCTTGTGCACATACAGCCGGAGAGGAAAAAGGAAGCAATCCGTTTCTCATCGGCCCACTTCCTGTTTATTTTGGATTTAGCGATAGCGAGCTCGTGTGACGTGGAGTCAGATTTTTAAAAATTTTGATTTCACGGCACTCAGTTCATCCAATTTATTATTCATTAAAAACAAATCCATTATTTAATAACAGTAATCACTTTCTCTCTCTCTCTCTCTCTCTCTCTCTCTCTCTCTGGAATAAACAGAGTTTTATGTACAGTTGAAGAAAATGAATTAATACTGAACTGTTGAATGATTTTGTAGTTTGTTGATTTTAATTTGCCTATTTATTTATGGATTTATTTTCAAATTTTTATTTATTTCCCTTTCTCTCTCTCTCTCTCTCTCTCTCTCTCTGTGTCTCTCTCTTTATTGGCCTGACAAATAAAAGTGCACATGTATTGCATAATTAAAAAAACAACAAAATATAAAGTTCACTACTAACGATAAAGGTGTCTAAATGCTAAAAATGGATCAAATTAAACTATAGAAATATTTACAGTATGTTTCCTTACAACATTATGTCTCAGAAATCAACTAGGATGAATTTATTTTTTAATGAATTAATTTTTTATTTTAATTTTTTAAATGTTCGAATGGCATCTCCTCACATCCTGCTTTCCCTAATCCAGCCCTAGTTATCATTCTTAACAAGAACATTTTTGAACCGCATGGTTTTGCGTCATGACCGATTTCCATCCTCTCTGATCATGTGACCCCCCCACTGTGAGGTGAACTAGTATGATCCGGCTCAAACATGGCTTTTCCTTTTCGATGCGTGTGTGTGTGTGTGCGCGCATAATTTCCTGTGAAGTCCTCATGTTTTTTATATTTCATCAGCTTTCAAACACCTTTATCACATGTTTCTCCAGCATGTGTTGCTAATACGAGTCCAGTACGGTGCAGTGCATTCTGATTGGCTGAGAGCAGCAACACATAGCAGAGTGAACTGGTTTAAGGTGTTAGTTGTTAAGAAATAACAATATCTAATATTCTTTCCACTGTAATCTCTCTCCAAGAACAGGAATCATGTTTTCACGCAGAATAAACGTTTAAATGCAGAACAGTCATGTGGCGTCCCTCAAGGCTCAACTCTGAGGTCACTATTAATATTAATATTAATATTAATATCAATATATATTTTTTTTAAATCTTGTAAAAAAACAAAAAACACTAGCATGACTACAAAACACAGATTCCAAACTATCACCAATAAGCGTGTTCAAATGAGACAGATGTGAGAGAAACTCTTCTGGACTCTTTAATCGTTAGCGTTCTCACACTGCAGTAATGCAGTAAAAAGTAGTTCCGGTTACTGTACAACTGAAGCGTTTGTGGTGTCCATACGCCATCAGAGACACACAACTACACGTTCTTCCCTCTGGAAAAGTAGTCCCATTGCAGAAAAGACATATTTTACAGATTTTACAGCTTTAATTATGTATAAAAACGCGCTCGTGTACGAAGTCACCCAGCGTACATCTTTAGCATTAATCTCAAACCACAGACAGTGATGTCACCACGACGTCCTGATGTGGTTTAGGACACAATGTACCTTCCTGTCTTGTATAAACATGAACTCAGTTTCACCGCCGCAACATAATGGCGGCTGCCATCTTGGTCAACCGCAGACTATTTATATATATATATATATATATATATATAAATAGATTAATGATGTCACTTGAAGCAAGTATTTGGGCGTGTGTTTAGAGAAGGGATTTAGGGTGAGGTAGATCTCCACTACTTGTTTAGCCTCTTAGTGCCGTAACTTTATTTACCATAAAGGGGAAATGTTTTAACTGCCATGCAAACAATTTCACGTGCGTTATGTGAAACGACGTAAATGACGGCATTGCGTGACTTTTCGGGATAACTCCGCCGTTTAGCGGCTGTCACACGTGAATTGAAATGTCAGTGTGAAACACAGCGTTCAGCTGCGGGAGTCTTTCAGCCAGCTGTTGTCCCACAACTGCACACTTCATTCATCTGTACCGGGTTAGAAGGTCACACTCGTGCCGCGTTACTAAACAGAATTTCCCCCAACATGAAGCATTACGTGCTTGACGGCGTTTCTCTAATAACCATGATGAGTACACATGATCTGCGCTATTCAGTGCTACTGAGCGTTCCTAACTAAGCCCTCGGTGCTGTGCTTCGGTCCAACACGGGTTCAGATCTTATCGACTGCTCACGAACGCTACGTAACACGATCAACATCCAGCTCAAGGTACTTTCACCATCATTATCATGTGCTGTCCCTCAAGGCTCTCTTCTGGGGCCACTGCTATTATTGTTCCTCCTAAGCAGCACTAAAAGCTTCCTAGCAAACTGGTTTTTCTTAAATCTCGTTACAAAGGAACTCGAAGCTAAGAGAAAACACATGTTTAGGATTATTTGTGATTCGATCTTACTGACATAAGACTTGCCAAGACATAACCTTTTATGTTTTCACAGGTTTTGAAGCTACTTTATGCTCTAAGAGAGTTTTGCCCAAATCTGCCATTTAGGAGCTACTTCTAATCTTAATTTATTCACTTTGAGCTCCTTTTAGTCTTAATTTAAACATTTTGAGCTCCTTTTTGTCTTACATGTAGACATTTTGAGCTATTTTAGTCTTAATTTAAACATTTAAAGCTCCTTTTAGTCTTAAATTTTCTCACTTTGAGCCACTTTTAGTCTTAATGTAGACATTTTGAGCTAACCTTTGTACACATGAAAACAGAATGCTAATGTCCCTTTTATTCTATCTCTTTTTTCCCCCCAGGAGTCCAGAGCAAAGGGAAACCATTCAAAACAATTCATTAACTCAAGATCGTTCATTAATTTTAAGCCCCACAACGAATCTGAAATGACGGAAAAGAATTATGACCGCTTTTTGTAATATTTGTCATATATTTTTTATAAGCCAAAAAATATTTTGAACCTCTCGTCTATATTTTTTTAAACATTTCTAAACAAAAACGAAAGGGGAACAAAATCAAGGAAGCGTACGCAGGCAGACTTCTTTTCCTCCGCCTGATGAAAGCACAAAGTTCTTTGTGAAGCACTTTCTAATGTTGCTTTTAAAAGATTTATCGCTATCGTGTTATAGAACAAAATTCATACACTTTTTTTGACGAAGGGAGACTTTGCTTCCAGATGAAACGTTAGTACTGATCCTCACGGAGATAGTTAGCAGATAAATTGGGCTTCTTATAATAAAATAAAATAAAATCACGTCTAAATAGATGTTCAGTGGAACACAGCGTTGCTGAGTAGTTCGCACTACAGGAGGGTGAAATTCCTCTCAGTCCAGTTCATAAGCGCAACTCCGCCGCTGCATATGTTCATGCGCTGTTTGAGAAAGGACGTTCTGCTCGATCTACACAGGAGGCCATTTCACATCCATAAATCTCTGAATCTCTCCAGCAGCCTCAATTTCATAAACAGAAGCGACCGGACGCTTCAGCCAGCTGCTGCTTCTGAAGGAGGAAACGATCTGGGAAAATTACACACTTACATCAAACAGAGGTGCGTTCCGACTGCATACCGACTGAAATTTAGAGCCAAAATGGCCACCGCGACAGATTTCAGCCATGTTCATTTTTAGAATTTTATGTCGTGTCATACTTTACTCTGTTTTACACCACAGCGCTGCTGAGTTCTGGATTGTGATTGGTCGTCAGGTGTTGATTAGTTTTCTATAACAGCGGCTCT
>JANDJT010000060.1:21707929-21719908 GCA_024331685.1 Stegophilus panzeri | reverse complement strand
CTTCTCTCTTTCTCTCTGTGTCTTTCTCTCCCACAGCTTCTCTCTCTCTCTCTCTCTCTCTCTCTCTCTCTCTCTCTCTCTCTCTCTTTCTCTCTCTGTCACTACAGAGACAAGAAAAGCATTTATGCACGGCTGTTCTTCCAGAGATCCGAGTCTGGCATTCTTTAGTATCCCGAGAGAGACAAAAGACAGTGTGTGTGTGTGTGTGTGTGTGTGTGTGTGTGTGTGTGAGTGTGTGTGTGTGTGTGTGTGTGTGTAAAATATGCAGTATCAGATTGTTTCACCTCCTCCTCGATTTGCAGGATATACGACTTTACACTGAATCACACACAGACGTGTAACACATGCACGCCGCACATCTGGAACAGAAATATTCTTCTTCATCATCATCATCATCGTCATCGTCGTGCAAGACAGCAAAATTTCGAACCTTTGTTCCTTAGAAGCGATGTACATACGAGATTTAACTGGTTTAAAAAGTCGGGGGTGTTTATGATATATTTGAATATGTTTTAAGGTCAAGCATTTGATAATTATTTTCATTTATTATACAGTAGACTGAGCAATTATTGTCCTTTTTAATTATAAAATACATTTCTTTAATTTTCAATTAAATTATGCAGCATGAAAGCATGAAAAACTGCTTTAGTTATTAAACTGTACCTGTGTATAGTAAAGTGAGACATGGGAAGAGAAAATAAAAGGAAAATACCAGTGATATAAAAGTCACGTAAATATTCATCCTCTGCATCTGCAGGTCTCCAGAGAGAGCTTAGCGCTGAGGAGATGTTTGAGGAACAGATGTTAGAACCAGCACTGAGGTATTTGTGAGATGGAGGAGGTCAGCGTGTTTCGTCCTCCTTAAAGAGGCGTCGGTGTTTTAAAGCTCAGTGGGAGAATTTCAGAGTGACGTTCTTCTCTCCATCAGTCCTGCTGCGTTAACGCTGCTCCTAAACAGAGCACGCAGCTGACACCTACGTGTGTGAAAGAGTTTAATGCTTTAAATCCTTGAGTGCTCTGTGTGTGTGTGTGTGTGTGTGTGTGTGTGTGTGTGTGTGTGTGTGTTGCGTTGAAGGAAAGGAATGACATTTTCATCCTTTGGTTATATAAGCACAAATGTATGGCTCTCTCTCTCTCAGTCTTTTTTTATAAAATCTATGGTTTGGGTGGAAGTTTGCTGAAATTTGTTGTTTTAAAATTCAAAAAGCAAACCAATTCCTGGCTTCTACACGGTGTTGCTAACTCGTTATACAGATGGGCAGCTAACAAACGCTCAAAACATTGATCTAGTGATGTCATAGATTCAGCTTCATATTCATGGATTTGTCAAGATCATTTGCATATTAAATTACAAGAATTTCTGAAGACACTGAGAGCAAAACAAAAAAATGCACAGGAGGACAAACAGTGGTGGTCAGGGATTGGACGTTAGGTACAATGGTGGTCAGGGATTGGACGTTAGGTACAATGGTGGTCAGGGATTGGACATTAGGTACAATGGTGGTCAGTGATTGGACGTTAAGTACAATGGTGGTCAGGGATTGGACGTTAAGTACAATGGTGGTCAGTGATTGGACGTTAGGTACAATGGTGGTCAGGGATTGGACGTTAGGTACGATGGTGGTCAGGGATTGGACGTTAGGTACGATAGTTGTCAGTGATTGGACGTTAGGTACAATGGTGGTCAGGGATTGGACGTTAGGTACGATAGTTGTCAGTGATTGGACGTTAGGTACAATGGTGGTCAGGGATTGGACGTTAAGTACAATGGTGGTCAGTGATTGGACATTAGGTACGATGGTTGTCAGTGATTGGACGTTAGGTATGATGGTGGTCAGTGATTGGACGTTAGGTACGATAGTTGTCAGTGATTGGACGTTAGGTACAATGGTGGCCAGTGATTGGACGTTAGGTACAATGGTGGTCAGTGATTGGACGTTAGGTACAATGGTGGTCAGTGATTGGACGTTAGATACGATGGTGGTCAAGGAATTGGACGTTAGGTACGATGGTGGTCAGGGATTGGACATTAGGTACGATGGTGGTCAGTGATTGGACATAAGGTACGATGGTGGTCAGGGATTGGACGTTAGGTACAATGGTGGCCAGTGATTGGACGTTAGGTACAATGGTGGTCAGGGATTGGACGTTAGGTACAATGGTGGTCAGTGATTGGACGTTAGGTACGATGGTGGTCAGTGATTGGACGTTAGGTATGATGGTGGTCAGTGATTGGACGTTAGGTACGATGGTGGCCAGTGATTGGACGTTAAGTACAATGGTGGTCAGTGATTGGACGTTAAGTACAATGGTGGTCAGTGATTGGACGTTAAGTACAATGGTGGTCAGTGATTGGTTGCTTGCTTTACACACTGGGGGTGAGTGGAGTGAACCTGCTCTCTCAACTCATATAACCAGCAGCTGTGATGTGAGCTGGAGAGCCGTATTAAGTTCAGGACAGTCGCTAATTTCTGTTCATCGTCAAGTTGCTAAATTTGGTGCTAATCTCTTCTCTGAAATAAAATTACTAACAGAATCAAAAATATCAAAGCCAAATCTTCAGCAAACCCTCCCCAAAGCCACGCCCCTAAAACACTAGTGTAATTCGTCACTTTACACACACACACACACACACACACACACAGGTATGGATGATATTGTTTAAGAAATGTAAGGAATTAGTTTAAGCTGAAAACCCGTCTGGTGGAGAAGCGCAGGATTAATGTCACATGATCACTGCTGCTCGTGTTCTGAACAGCACAAGAACGCACAAGAGCACAAGAGAAGCACAAGAGAAGCAGCGAGCGCTGAAATGAATAAAACACACCAAGAGATTTATAAATTACGTTCCGAATGAATAAACCGAGCTCTGATCTTACACACAAAAAACATCACGTCTGTTTTCCTCATGAGTGTAAAAGGACATGGAAATGAGCTGCCTGTGATTATACCATAATAAATCACCGTCGTTATTACAGCGTCCGGATAATCTAGTCTAATAATAAAGTCCGATAATAAAGTCTAATTAAACTGTAAACTCAAAAGATAAAATCTGTAAATCTGTCTGTCTATCCATCCTTTTATATGTCTGTGTCTATCTGTCCATCCTTTAATTTGGATAGCTGTCTGTCTATCAGTCTGCCTCTGTCTGTCTACATCTGTCTGTCTATCCTTTTATCTGTCTTTCTTTCATTTACCCGTTTGTGTATCCTTTTATCCAGTCTAGCTACCTGTCTCTCTAGCTATTTTTCTATCAACCTATCTGTCTGTCTCTCATTTTATCTGTCTATCAGTCTAGCTATACGTCTAGCTAATTATCTACTGTATCAGAGTGACTATCTTCTAATTTGTCTAACTGTCTGTCTCTCTTATCATCTGTCTAACTGTCTGCCTGTCTGTCTATCTAACTGCATGTCCATCTAATAGTCTGTCTATCTCATCATCTGTCTAACTGTCTGTCTGTCTGTCTGCATGTCCATCTGACAGTCTGTCTGTATAACTGTGTCTGTCCATGTAAGTCTCTCTCTCAAACTGTCTGTCTGTCTGTCTTTCTGTCTGGCTAATCATCTGTCACTCACATTTCACATGAACAGTGTTTAGCACACACCCTTTTCCAGAACACCTTAATGAGTAATGAGTACTGATATTAAATCTGTCTGTCTGTCTTTTATCTATCTGTCTGTGTGTGTACCTTTTTAGCCGTTTGTGTCTGGCTATTTGTCTGTCTGTCTGTCTGTTACTGCCAAACACAGAACAGAACTGTGTAATGAAATCCACTTTTAGTCTCTCTAATCCTAATCACACACACACACACACACACACACACACACACACAGTGATTATTATAAACATGTGTTCAGTATAAATATAAATTGGCAGAACATCTCTTTACAGTCAGATCTGAAGCGTTAGAAAGCAGATTATTGTTCAGATATTTATATTTAAAATAATTACTGCTTTAAACACGATTATTCAATAACTGAGGAAGTTTAAAGTTTTAAAAAAGAAATCACAGGAAACTTATTTAAAATTATTTAAAGCCAAAACAATGACATCTGGTTATTAGCTGCAGGTCACTTCAAACACAACCGAAAGGTATATTTTTATTTCTAAAATCCCAGACATCTGTTTTAGTTTCGAAACAGAAATATGAATGATTAAATCCGGGCTTCGTGTTATAGTGTCCTCCGCTCATGTGAGGTTCAAACTCGTAGAAATTCCCGATAATAAGAAAAAGAAATTGCTTTATTTTTGCTCGAGTTGCACTCCTCACCTTCACCTTCAGGTCAGAGAAAGCTCCCAGGAGCAGAAAGAGAACCCCGCCCACCCTCAGAGCCTGGGGTCAAAGGTCACAGACATAAAGGTGACCCCTGTAACCTGTGTGTTGGCACCCGGGACGAGCGGGAGCGCCGGTGATCTGAACACGTTCTCACTGTGAGGAGAGACAGACTCGGCTTCTACTGCAGATCTTCTAAACGTAGCTTACGGCTCTTAGCTTCTACATGGAACCTTCTTGAGAGGAAAAACTCCTCTGTTATTGGGTTGTACACAGAACCTTTAAGGGTTCCTTCTAAAAAAAAAAATAAAAAAAAAAAAAAAAGGGACAACTAAAGAACCCTTAAGAGTGATGGTGGATCTAGAAGCTGACTTACACTTGAGGATTTCTGGGGATTAAAAGTTCTGGTACAGTTTTAGGGGGGAAAAAAGCAACAATAAATTTAACACCATTAATGATTAAGGTTGTATGTGTAACCGAGGGTTTTCCTTTTACAAAAGATTCTAAGTAGAAACCCATTAGAAAGCTAAAGCCTTCATCTAAACTCTTGAAAAACCCTCCAGAATTTTTGATTCATGACTCATGCACTCTAGAACCTTTCCTCAGTTAGCTGCTCAGACCTGAAGGTTTCCCAACAGAAACCATTTAGGAAGTTAGAACCATTTACTGTCCATAGGAACCCTCGAGGAACCTGTTTGTTTCTCTCAGAGTGTGCACCTCAGTGGGACTCCCAGCTGGCCTGCAGTACTGGGGCAGAACGTGGTAGGACGTGGTTCTCTGAAGCCCCTGTGGCTCAGCTCTGGTGTTTATTGCAGGTCAGTGTGAGGGTCAAAGGCTTGTAGAGGCCTGAACATCAGCATTATCTTCTCAAAGCTAACCTGCACCAGACTCCTGAAGATCCAGCAGATCGTGCTGAGACCTGGGGGTTTGAGTGACCAGAGATTTACTGATTCACCGGAATCGACGCAGACGCAGGGCGACTAAAGACTAAATGACTGTAGAGGAATGCTGTAGAAAATGCGGAAAACGTTCCTACAGAGTCGCCGTACCGTGGAGTCTCTCTCAGAGTTGAAGTAAAAAGTGGGCGTTCCCAAATGAACATAAAATACGTAATATACTGAGTGATGGAGTGGTGTGATGAAGCAGAGTTCCTGTTTCCACCTTCCCAACTTTCACCATTTATATTCATTACGGAACGACACATCGTACTTTTTATCACTTTATAGTTACATTAACATTAGTTCCTGTTCTCACTTACGTTACAGCAGCTATAAACACTCGTTCCCTTACCAGCTTCTCTTTATTCTCTCTCTTTATTCTCTCTCTTCAAGTTAATAAGACAAAAAAAATCGCAGCTTGTTACGCACGTTATCGAGAAACCGCAAAGAAGCGTAAACTCTTCTGTCCTGAAAACGTCAGAAAACTTACAGTTACAGCTTCACTTCTGACTGTTACACAGCGCCGACACTGGAGACTCCTTCCGTACACGTTACATTTACAGAAAACTTCACCAGATCGATGATTATTTTTATCCATTTATGTTGAGCGTCCTCCGCACACGTCCCTGCGAATGAGGTGTTACTATAGAAACGATAACGTATTATAACGCTATTTTTTAGAACAATAACGTATTTTTGTGGTGCGCGATTAGGTACGGTGCAATTTATTTAACGTTCTTTACTTTACAGTAATATAATTATATATATATATATATATCTGTTTAACTAAAAAATATAGCAGTGAACTTTAATTTTTTTTTTTTTTGTCCATCTCATGTCTCATCATTCCCCTGTATAATCATGTAAACTCATTTCCAAAGGCAGCACACAGAGAAGAAAAAAACCCATTTCTCCTCTGTTTCTAACATCGTTACGTTTAGTCACGGATTCTGAGCACAAGGCTGATTTCTTTAGCGATCGTTTCTCAAAAGGGTTTGGACAATCATTTTTAATTTTAGTTCATGTCGACAAAATTATGAATTCTTTTTGGAGATTCCAAAAGACATAAAATCCTTAAACATGTCGGGCGACTTTTGGCCCAAAATACACTGCGCTTACAGTCAGCCATATTTGGCCTGGAATTGTCTAACTGGTGTCTAAAACACGTCCTTTTCTCTTGAAGCAGTGAGAGAGAGAGAGAGAGAGAAAGAGAGAGAGAGAGAATGCTGCGTTTCACTTGAGAACAAGAGCAGCTTTTATTTTTCCGTCCTCTTCAAGTCCAAACGTAATTTACTGCAGAACGAGGGACGAGGAGACAACGCTGTTGTGTGAGACGAGGCCCGGCGTTGCACCGAAGAGGTTTAGTTCTCACACCGCACCGCACGCATCCCCGTCCTCGGCCTGCTAATAATTTACAAAAAAAACGCAGAAACAAATCGGCCAAGCAGGAATGTGGACAAAACCATGGAGCTCTTTGATGAGGGGGAAAAAAAAAATCAGAGCATCGGGTTTCGCAAACACGGCAATTCCCGAAGCTTTTAGTGACGGATATCAGATTTTAATGCACTTCAAATATGCCCTGGATTTATTTTGAGTTTTTATTAAATGTAATATCCTTCAGTGTTAGGGATTGAAATTTAAAACTGTGCACTGCATTATGGGTATTCTGGGGGCGTGTCCCAAACCAAATATGCCCCTTACTACATGGCAGACAAACATCAACATCAATCCACTGCGGGCGTGTCCCAAACCATACACACTGTTCACTATATAGGTGAAAGTTGATGAAGAATGTGGATTAGGACACACCCCTTGGACTTTTCTCGCTGTGTCACACTTGAGTGTGCAGTTATTCAGTAACTATGAGCTAATTCCCTAATAACCTCACTTTCTGTCTGCTCCACCTGTCGTCTTTTTTCCTGATAACGTCGCTCGGCTGACGAGTACAAGGACACAAAAACACCCAAGACGCCGTTACAGAAAGAGCTGAGACACAAACCAGTCAGATATTCCAGATCATTCTGTATATTCTGAATCTCATACTTTCAAATTAAAAAGTACCAAATGTGGGCGGAGTCATGATACAGCGATTTTAATTGGCTTGTAATAACAGCGTAGCTCACTAATTTAAATAACTGTAGCTAGCTAGATAATAGAAATCATAACAAAATTTGTTCTTTGGTAAATGTGAGACAATTCTGAGTAAAATGAGAAAACAGTGTACGGCTGGATTTGGGTTTTATCTGGCGACATTCGATTGTATTGTTTAAAAATTATTTTTTTTTAAGTGGGCGTGTCCACATGAACATGGTGTGAAATTATTGGCTAATATTGTTTCCTGCCTGTGTCTGTAATGGCGATGAATTATTACGCGGAGCATTGCGTAAACACTGTTACAGCTTTACCTCCAACTGTAACAAAGCGCCGACACTGAAGACTCCTTCACCATGTCCCTGTGAACGAGCCGTCACTATAGAAACGGTAACAGTAACGTAACCTGCTGTTATAGAAAACTAATCAATACCTCCTGACATTCAGCAGCCTTTAGAAACGAGAACGTTAATAGAAACATGATCACTTCCATATTCTCTTCGTTCTTTGAAGTTTGTAGCTGCTGTCCAGGCTGAGGCTCCGCCCATCACGGGGCTCGCTCTCAAACTGGCAGCCGTTTCCATCATTTCATTTTTCACTATATGGCTGAATCCTTTGTTCATGTCTTTTCTTCTGTGGGTTTTTCCTTTTCTTGTGTGTGTAATGAAACTATGTGGATTGAATTAAGCTCATGTCCCGCACATTCCCAGCTCCAGATTAGGATCATAATATGATTTGATCGCGGTTCTGTTTTTGACGGACATTACAAAGCGACTCCTGAGGAGACTGACAGTTAAAAAATGGAGTTTAAAATAAAACATTATGAAATGTCCTTTTACGCAACGTTATTCATGTCCAAATATTTTTTCGCAGGATTCGATACAGATGGCATAAAAAAACGTCGCAAGATGCACGTCTGTCAACGCGCTCGCACTGATTACTAACACCATCACGTAAACAACAGATCCATCTTCAACCGCAGAGTTCACACGTTTTACGGACGTGACTGCTGCGGCTTTTCTCTCTTTTCAAATGAACAGGATTCTAATCGGCCTCGTCCCAAATGCCAGTGTTGGATACAAGACTCTTTATTACAGTGATAGCTAGACCGATTGCTGTGTCTCACAGAAGAGTCGCTAAAAGTGGAGAGAAATCGCTGCACGCGGTTCTGATTCAGAAGAATCCCAGACCCTCAGTTCTCTCAGTTCTATGTTCTTTTGAAGATACTGCCCTAAAAACATAGACTTAGGAATATAAAGCCTTAGGAACATTGAACCCTAGAGACATCCTGAAGATGTCCTTATAGACCCTGGATATATATGTCCCTTGGAACAAACAGCCTTATAAAAGTAGGGCCCTAGAAACATAGGGAACATAGACCCCTGAAGAACATAGGACGCCTAGGAACAAAGAGCAATAGGAATATCGGGCCGAGGGAATAGAGGATGCTGGAAAAATAGAGCACTGGGGGTGAAAAAAAAGGAGCCTTGAAGCTTTGAGCACTAGAAATAGAAAAAGGGCCCTTGAAACAAACAACCCTATGAATGTAGGGCCCTGGGAAAATAGATCCCTAGAAATACAGTGCTCTGAAAATACAGAGCCCTAGGAACAGAGACCTTGGAAAAGTAGGGCCCTCAAACAAAAGTACATAAGGAATATAGGGCCCCAGAAACACGGGACCTTCGGAATAAAGGATCCTGGGTACTAAGCACTCTGGATATATCGGGCCTTGGGAAAATAGGGCCCTTGAATCAAAGGAGCCAGGAAATATAGGGTCATAGAAATATATATATATAGGATCCTGGGACCTCAGTGTGTAATTAGTGCTATACAAAGATAATCAAAGACACTTCTCACACACACACACACACACACACACATACACACAGCTCTCACCACTAGCACAGGCTTCTCGATGAAGTGTACTTGACCAGGAAGGGTGGAAGAGTGCGAGATAAAGAAACACACTCCGTCCCCCGTGACCCTGAATAAAGCGCGCCCTTCTCCTCGCTCCCTACTGAATAAATGTTTGAACACTGCAGCATTAAAACGTGTGGCGTTCGATAAACAGGATGGGGTTTAAATAAGACGTGGCCGCGGGTCCGGATTGAAAGGACGCAGGAATGTTATTTGTTTGTCCAGTAACCGAGGCTGAGTTTGTCCTGCAGCTCCTCTGACTTCTGCCATGGCATTGAAAAGGAGGTCTTTAAAATAAAACCCCACGTTCTGCTGAAGCGCGTCAGCAGCCGACGCCAAAATTACGGCCCAAAAAAAACGAGTCAACAAACACGTCTCCACTTTTATTCGCCTCCTCGCTGACTGAGTGTTTTTATTCCTCCAGCAGGAGGTGAAAAGACTTTCAGCAGCAGCTTCCTGTCACTGGGGCTGAAGAGAGCAGTGTGCAGTCATCATCATCATCATCATCATCACCAGGACTCTCCAGTAAATAAATATCAAATTAAACACGTAGAACTTTAAAATTCTGCACTTGTAATAAAAGTGAAAATGATGGAGGGATTAAAGGAAGATTTTTTAATGTCGTGTTTTTGAAGCTCAGCAGTTTCTCTTTGAAGTGATGAAGGAAGAATGAAAGAAAATAGAAAGTCTGGAGAGAGGGAGGAGGGCGAGGGAAAGGAAGAAGGAAGGACACCAAAAAAAAAGGATGTAGGAAGAGGTGAAAAAGTAAAAGAAAGGCAGAAAGGATGGCGTGAAAGTTTGTGCAAAGGGGATGAAAAAACAAGGAAATAAGGACGAAAATAAATGAGAAAAATACAGAAAGAAGAAAGAAAGAAAGAAAGAAAGAGAGAATGATGGAAATAAAGAAGGAAAGAGGAAATGTGTGTGAAGGAAGACGTGAAAGAAAAAAAACAAAGTAAGAGATAAAGAAGGAACAGCGGATAGGAAGAAGAAAAACAAAAAAAAAACAATGAGATATAAAAAGAACAGGGGAAAGAAAGAAAGAAAGAAAGAAAGAAAGAAAGAAAGAAAAAGAAAGAATGGAAAAAAGAAAAAAACAATATGATATAAAAAGAACAGGAGACAGAAAGAAAGAAAGAAAGAAAGAAAGAAAGAAAGAAAGAAAAATGGAAAGATGGAAGAAAGAAAAAACAAAGTGAGATAAAAAAAAAGAACGGGATAGAAAGAAAGAAAGATGGAAGAAAGAAAGAAGTATAGAAAGATGGAAAAAAAGAAGAAAAACACAGGTGTCTGTGTGAACTGAAATTGTCGAGTTTCAGAAAGTTTAAAGTTAAAAAAAAACTCCGCTGAAATTCTACACAAACCTCAGAGTGAGTCGTTGTATTAAGAGCGACTCATTCGAGTGAATCAGATGAATCAGTTCACAAGTGCAGACATTTTTATTTCCATCTAAAAACAGTGTAACTAATTTAGTATTTTTTAACTCTAATAACTCATCACATCTCCAGCCCTCACATCCTCCAGATTGTTCTTGGATGCCTCTCTGAACTGTGAATCAAATGATTCAAAGTTTGATTAATTTCTCATACAGTCATAGAATAGTAATCATGAACGTCCTTCATATCGGCCGTTAATAAGACACAAAAACTCAGCGGCATGATCAAATCTGTGGTTTAATAAGTGACTGTTAATTACTTTGGGTCATCAGCAAAGATTCATTGAGCAAAGATTCATTAGCAAAGATTAATTTAACAAAGATTCATTAGCAGAGATTCATTTGCAACGATTCATTTAGCAAAGATTCATTAGCAAAGATTCCTTTAAAAAAGATTCATTAGCATAGATTTATTAGCAACGATTCATTTAGCAAAGATTCATTTAGCAATGATTCCTTTTGCAATGAATGTGTTTATTTTTCAGTCTCTGTAGTTATGTAGCTCTGTGTTTAACATGTATGACTTAATTGTTTTTGTTAACTATTTTTTTTACAGTATCGGTGTTAGTGAGTCTGGTCATCAGCGTGTTTGTGCTGTCGAGATATTAAAGTCATTTGTTATAGTTAATAAAGTTCACTCTTTAGATAAAAATAAACATCTTCATTCCCTCTCTGTTTTTCACTCTGAGCAGAAGGTCTGTTTGTTCATTATTAGTCAATAATATAACACTGTTGACACTGAAAACACACACACACACACACACACACACACACACAGACGGATGGTGGTCTTTCCCCCCGTCTTTATTTATGTCCGTGTTCGAGCTCTTGTAAGGTAATTAATAATGACTTCATTCATCTTGGTCCAGAAGCAGTGAGCGAGAGACTGCTGTGTGATTTACACCCTGCTGTTCCTCTCGGCTCGCTTTCAACTTTACCAAATGTGGAACTGAAAACTTTCCTACATTATGTTTGGCTTCAGTTTTTCTATATGAACATGAAACAGTAAGTTGTAAAGAAGCTTTACGTTGAGTTCGCTTCAGCGCTGAAACAGGACGCTCACTCCAGCAGCTCGAACCTCACGTGACTGAGGCGTGTGCGCTAAATCAGGCAGTGCTAGCTGCAGTAGCATGTAGTGTGTTACCGTGTGTTAGTGTTACCGTATTACAGTGTGTTACAGTGTTACCGTGTGTTAGTGTTACCGTATTACAGTGTGTTACAGTGTTACCGTGTGTTAGTGTTACCGTGTTACAGTGTTACCGTGTGTTAGTGTTACCGTATTACAGTGTGTTACAGTGTTACCGTGTGTTAGTGTTACCGTG
>JANDJT010000060.1:21687685-21703243 GCA_024331685.1 Stegophilus panzeri | reverse complement strand
AACCAATTTCTAAACCAGTTCATAAATTACTTCCTAAACCAGTTCCTAAATCACTTCCTAAACCAATTTCTAAACCACTTCTTAAATTACTTCCTAAACCAGTTCTTAAATCACTTCCTAAACCAATTCCTAAATCACTTCCTAAACCAATTCCTAAATCACTTCCTAAACCAGTTTCTAAACCAGTTCTTAAACCAGTTCCTAAACCATTTCCTTGGACAGGGGCACACTTGGATTCTCTGTAACAGCGTCACAGACACACTGTATCGGACTGGGTGTGATTAAACCTGGTGACCCGTGTTTCAGTCACGTTGGTGGTGGTGTTTGTTTTTCTATTTAAAGCCGGGAGCGCGATGGCGTCTCTGCTACCTGCTCTGATCTTCTGGAAACATCGAGGTTGTTATATTTGCCTGCGGCTTTGTGCTGAGGTTGTTTCCGTCTTTGGAGGAACCTGTTTGACCTCCAGCAAGACGGAGAAAAAAACCCACTCAGTTCCATGGGGAAACCCTTGGGACGGAATATTCTGGAACAGTAATATTTAGTGTGTCAAGTCAGCTTTGTTAGAACAAAGAAAATAACGACGCTAACGAGCAATTTACATCTGTATCACCCAAAATGTCAACTATAAACTACAAATCAACCTTATTAACGTGAGCGGCCATCTTGGACCACCATGATTGCATTTGTAAAGCCCCGCCCCCATAGGCCCCGTCCCCAGTGTTCGAGGGTAGATTTGTAGCTGGGGGTAATGTGAATGAGTGTATAAATACATTAAACACTCTCACTGCTTTTTTAGACCATCATTTAGTTTTTAAATGTCTTTACAGATCTTAATGACATCGTTAAAAGTGAGATTAAGGTTTTCAGTGTGAGACGTTCATTACGTGTTAGCGACGTTAGCCTTGTAGCTCCAGTGCTCTAGCTAAAGAAGCAGGCACTCTCTGGCTGAAATGCTCCTCTTAACAGGAAGATTAATGTAAAGCTTTATGCTAAAAATAATTGTGAAAGCATGTATTCTGCAATGTGTGTGTGTATGTGACCTTGTACACCGACAGTGGAAATTTTGATGCAGACTGAAAGTTGTTTTTTTTTTTTTTTTGGGGGGGGGGGGGGTGGGGGGTTGTGTGTGAAGCTGTTTTTAAACATGTGATGAAGTTTTACTGTAAATACGAGCAAAAGTGCCAAAAGTGGCACCTTGTGATGACGCCCATGACCTGATGCACGTCAACACTGTGTGTGTGTGTGTGTGTGTGTGTGTGTATGTGTCTAATGCTGTAAATACAAATAGGCATCTTTCTTTATTATGTGCTCAAGGCGTTCTTTTTGCCAACATTATACACACACACACAAATACACACACACACACACATCAAGCCAAAACCTGAGGGTGTGTCCAGTACATAAACCACACACACACACCCAAACACACACACACACACACACGGTGACCTCTTTGGCAAATACTCTCTTACCACATGCACACATTGGATGTTAGTGACCCTCCAACCACACACACACACACACACACACACACACACACACACACCTCAGGGTCATGTTTGCACATGCCGAATTAGAGACACGGGGACTTGGCAAAGCAAACTGACTGGCAACAAGACACACACAGACAGACACAGAAAGAGAGGGAGAGGGGGGAAGAGAGAGATAGAGAAAGAGAGAGAGAGAGAGAGAGAGAAGTTGTGAGGCTAGCATTGGGCATATTTTGTGTGTGTGTGTGTGTGTGTGTGTGTGTGAAAGAGAGTGAGAGACCTTAAACACCATCATTTGCGTTAAGAACTCCATTTTGTCATGTTAGAAAATGATATAATTATATAAAATTATTCATGAACTACAAGCTCCACCTTCCGAGCATCTCTAGGCCACGCCCCCCACCCGAGTCTGATATAAGTAAGCAATAAACACTCGTATAATAAACACATTTAATGTTGTGGAACATCAGTGAAACTTGTTATTTCTGCTGTTTGTAAGTTAACGATTTCCCTCAGGAGTCACATCTGGTCTTTCCGTGTTGGTCTTCAGGTGGGGGCGGAGCTCTGTAGGTTCATGTCTGTGGAATAATCATTACCCTAAGGTTCCTATTTACCCCAAGATCCACTACTTTCAGGAATCCGGCTCTAAAGCCTTCACAAGTGGAATCAACCTCACAGAAAATACACTGACTATCACACACTGTCCACACGTACACGTACGCACACTCTCTCTCGCTCTCTCTCTCACACACACACACACACACACACACACATTCTCTCTTTCTCACACACACTTTTCTCTCACACATACACACACAGGTCATACTGTCCACTCTCACGCAACGTGTGCTGGATGACAGCTGTGTGTTTCAACTTCAATAAACCCAACTGTCTGAGGAGGGCTATAACTAACACACACACACACACACACACACACACACACACACACACACACACACACACACACACACAGAACAAGTGGGAAAGGAAATTCAGAAGTCCACTGGTTTGTTTTCTCCAGCAAAGATTAGTTTTATATGAAGTCTAACAATCATTATTCATTCATTCTCTCTCTCTCTCTCTCTCTCACACACACACACACACACACACACACCTGTCCTGCTGTGTTTTTCCAGTTCTGAGCTGTCAAAAATCTCCCAGTGACAGAATGTTCCCTTCAACACACTGAAAATAGCGCGCACACACACACACACACACACACACATACACACAATCTTTTACATTAGAGAACATGACCCCAAAATGATGTCTACAAACAAGCACAAAGTTCTCCAAACTACCACTACCTACCACTAACTACCCCAACCAACTTCATCACCCTGAACTTCTCTCCACTAAACCCCAAATAAACCAAATCTAAGGTACACAACAGCACACAACATGTAAATCCAACCAACTGGTCCCAAAACAACTCCCAAACTACCCTTAACAACCCTAGACTGCTCCCTGCTACCCCAACAGTGACATAGCCTAATACCCCAGTAATGCGGGACTGTCATAAGCTATTGCAAACTGCCTCAGAACAATTTAATCTACACTTAAAATTACCCAAAATAAGCCCAAACTACCATAAATAACTAGACCTTGGGTACCCTAACAGCCTCAAAATAACCCAAACACTTGCACAACAATCCCTGAGTACAGCTTCTCTCAATAACCCCTAATCTACCGGCAGTGATGCCAAAATACCCCCTGGCGAAAATCCACTAAACCCCACAGCCCACCTCCAACAACCCCAAAACACTTCACCCTACTCACTCACTATGTTACACTAACCTTTATTGCCCCAAACTATCTCTAAAACACTTTCCCACATAAAGCATGACCCCAGACCATCACAGAGTACCCTCACCAACCCCAAACCAAACCCCACACCATTTCCAATTACCCCAAATGAGCTCTAATGAACAACTCACCGCAAATGTCCACAATCTACCCCGACCTATCCCCAAAACCTCCCAAGATTTCTTCACAGATCACTCCAAAACTACCCTAACAACCCGAAATAATCCCCAGTAACCCTAAACTACCCTAACAACCCGAAATAAACCCCAGTGACCCCAAACTACCCCAGACAAAAAGCCCCACAACACCACAGTAGACTCATCCAACCTCCCACAACCTCCTCCAACCTTACCCACTGCCAGTGACTAAAACTGACTGGACTACACCTTACAACTCCAAACTACTTTAAATTAGCTCTTATGGCCCCAGACTACCTCACCTGAAACACCCGCACACCATAATTCCCTCAAATGCTCCAAACCTCTGACCATCTCCAATACCCCCAAACTACCGCTTACAATCCCAAACGACACGTGTGATTCCAAACTACCTACAAGCTTCCTCAAATGACCCCATCCCTCCCCAAAACAACTTCCTTCAACAACCGTCTCTAGTTACCCCAAACTACCCTAACGAACCTAAATGAACCATACTGTCCTCAAACTACCGCTAATGACCCCTTAATAGACTCAAGTGATTCCGAACTACGTACAATGTTTATGCTTAACAGGCTACCTTAAAAATTTCCCTACATTACCACGGACTTACAACAAGCCCAAACGACTTCCAGTCACCCCACAGCAACAACCGCAAATGACTTCAAAATACTCACAAACTACCTACCATAACATAAAACAACCCCGACCTCATTCTATCCCCAAATCTCATCACAGACTCCATTCAACAAGCACAAATCACCTCCAATCACCCCCAAACTACCCATAACGACCCTGGATGAACCACAGTGACTCCACACTACCGCAAATGACCTCAAAACAACCCCAAACTAATCTCCGAATACACCTCGCATAATCCGGCATATCCGCTCCCAACACCTATTTTACCCCACCCAAGTACGCAACCTGTTGCTCAAACTCTACAGGGTGTTATTTACAGCTGTCGTCATGGTGATATGATATCCCAGGACGGGCGAGGCACTGTGGGTTTAGCTTTTTAATCGCGCTTCTACTACCACCGTGATTTATTTTGCTCCGTTAAACCAAACCATGTGGTGCTCGAACAGCTTCCAGCTCAAAACAACTTGAGGGAGAGAAACACGATGACGCCATTAACCACTTGTACCGTTTGCTCAACATAAATATTAACACAGAAACCGAAGGAACGTGTAAAATTAGCAGGCGCGCCATCTCCAACGGTCTCGCTTCAACTTCCATTCCCAAACATAAACGTGAGATAGACGAGATCACGGAACCGCAGTTGACGTCATTCTTTACAAACGATATCCTCGCCAGCAGCATCGTGTAATTAATCTCGGCACAGAGGTGGAACCCGACCCGCTCGGGAACGCCGTCTCTTTCCTTCCTGAAGTCGTGTCAGGATGAAGCACCTGCTTTGGGGAACACATGTAATCCGGCCCGGGACAAAAGCGTGAGATGTAACCGGGATCTTCGCCTTTCTTCTTATTATCGAGCGCAGTATCGAGTTCACGCTCGGACTCTATTTATAGAACGCTTTTGTTTAGCCGGAGCGCTCGCAGGAGGAGAACCGCTTTATTGTTGAGGCACTTCCACGTTGAGGAGGATCTCAGGTTTAGGTCTCAGGTCTCCAGTTTCATCGAGTCTCACGTGTAAAGCGTTATTATTGTGGCAAAGTGGTGTTGAAGAGTGATGTAAACCTGCAGTAAATCAGAGGATCAGTGTCACTGCGACGCTCCGAGACTCGAACAACAATGTTAACGACGTCAGCTAATAACCGGGGGTTCAGCCAAAAGTTCTAAAGAACCCCACACTGATGGCATGACGGAAACTTCTCTAACTGCGTGCTGGAGAATCGGTGTTTCAGCCTTTCTCCATCCGTCTTTCTTTCATCCCTAATTTCTTTCTTTCAGGGTTTTTCCCGCTTCTTTTTTTCTTTCTTTTTTCTTCCTCCAGTTTACCGTTCATCCTTTCTCTTGTTCCTTCTTTCACTCCCCCCCCATCACGCAATCTTTCCTTCCATTTCCCTTGTTCCTTCTACCCACTCTATTTCTTGCTTTCATTCTTCCTCTGGTCTTTCGTTAGGTCTTTCTCTCTCAACCTTCACTGTTCCTTTCCCAATCGTTCTTTCTTTCTCTTTCCTTCATTCGAGGTTTTTCCTGCTTCTTTCCATCCTTCTGTTTCTTTCTTCATTTCTTCCTCTTGTTTATGTTTCGTTCTTTCTCTTGTTGTTCCTTCTTTCATCCCTCCATCATACTTTTACATTCTTTCCCTTGTCATTCTTTCCTTCTACTTCCCTTTCCCTCGTTCCTTCTATCCCCTCTCTTATGTTTTCTTTCACTCTTTTGTTGTCTTTCTCTCTCGACCTTCACTATTCCTTACCCCGAGGTTTCTTTCTTTCTTCCTCTTGTTTATCTTTCATTTTTCATCTTGCTCCTTCTTTTATGCCCCTTATGTCATGTTTCTTTCCATCTTTCCCTGATCTATTTTCCTTTCCCTTGTTCCTTCTACCCACTCTATTTCTTGATTTCATTCTTCCTTTCCTCTTTCGTTAGGTCTTTCTCTCTCAACCTTCACTATTCCTTTCCCGATCGTTCTTTCTTTCTTTCTTTCTTTCTTTCGTTCACGGTTTTTCCTGCTTTACCGAGCAGACTGAAGAACTGGAACGTGACGTCTCCTGAGGTTCGTTTTTGGTTAAAAAGCTCTCCGATGTGACAGAAACCATTTAAAGGTGTTTAATAAGACATCCAAACCTGAAGAGGTTTTCCTCCATTTCTCTCTCGTCGCTCTCAGCCCATTTCACCCGTTCCTGCTACTACAGCTCTCTGTGCTCCAGCGTCTTCCAGTCAGCCGGAGCCGAATCCGTCTCCCGGCGTCCTGAAGCTCCGACCATAAAGTGCTTATTACTCACACAGGCCCGAAGGTCATCAGTCAAAATACAGCCTTCCTAAAAGCTGCTGCGTTTACTACGACACATCACAGCCGGACGTTTTCTCAAGGACTGGAATCCATTAAAAACGAGGAACGCTTTTCATCATGAGGTGATGTAAACTCCCCATGGATGCGATGCGCCGCTTGAATGCGAGTTGCACAACGGCCGAATTGTCCATCATAAAGGTCACGAAAAGCAAACGGACAGCGAACACGGTTATTTCGAACAGAAACTATAAATTAGGAGAACATCAAACGATGGAAGAAACGAAAGTGAAAAAGTCGTTCTGTTGTGATACACAAGATGGATGACGGTGCGGCGAGTCAGACTCTGGAACTGATTCATTCCAGGCTTATTCCGAAAAGCAGGAAAGCTTCGAGTGCCACGTTCGAGCGCTCGGGCCATAAAGAAAGAACACAACAAAGAAAGGGTCGTACTGAAACAGAGCTTTATCTCCATAATCTCAGGGATTGATGACTCTGTTCTACACAAATAACTCTGAAACCGAGCACCAGATCTTTATAAATCTGCCCTCAGACTCCGAGCATCGATATCCTGCTTTAACACCACTACGACCTTTAATCTTTAAAGGAATAGTTCAGTGAAAAGTGAAATGTACACAAGTCCATTTAACCCAAATGCAGTCAATCAGCTCAGACATGCTTACACAGATAATGTATGGCCACCAATTTAATCTAAAATCATCTCACACACACATACACCGTTTTATCCATTTATAGTTACATTTAACATTACTTCCTGTTCTCACTTACATTATAGCAGCGATAAACAGTCGACCCCTCACCAATCTCTCTCTATTCTCTCCTGAAAAATAAAACAAAGCTTGTCATGCAAAGAGTAAACTCGTCTGTCCTGAAGATGTGGGAGAACTTCAAGTTACAGCTTCACCTCTGACTGTTACACAGCGCTGACACTGGAGACTCCTTCCGTACACGTTACATTTACTGCAAACTTCACCAAGTCGACGATTATTTTTAATCTGTTCTCATGGAGCGTCCGCCGAACACGCCCCTGTGAACGAGCTGTTGCTATAGAAACGATAACGTATTAGAATGACTCTGCTGTTATAAATGAGCCAATCAGAATCCGGAGTTCTATGGCGCTGCGGGGTCGAACGGCACGTGCCACACAATTATTTTATAAATAAATACATGATCCAGTAAAGTGAAGGCAAACACCGGAGATCGTAGATCCATTACACGCTGAGGAAGCTTATATACGCACAGACGCCATTTTGAAGATTCTTTGCGACACTTTGTGAGCTCTACATACCGCCGAACGACGTCTACTCAAACCCACAAAAAGTCGCTGTGAAAAGAAAATCTGCTTCGGGGTTATGTTTTTGGTTTCGGCAGCGCCGTGGGAGCTGAAAACAAAACAGGGATTTATACGCAGCAGTCTGAAAATAAAGCAGACATAAGACAGGAGTAAAATATTACAACTCCAATATCTCTGGCTTTCCGTCGTGCAGCTTTGAAGCACGTCTGAAAGACGGGCTTTATTAAAGACACGGGATCCGAGAGGGATTGATTAAACCCATCCGTCACTGCGCTGACATCCTACAGCGCTGCGTATGGTACCGACAGTAACCGAAACCCGCTTGGCATCTCGCTGAAGGTTTAACGCAACATTTATACGACGTGGCCTTCGACATCGTGCCGTAAAAACGTAGAACAATGCTGTCTTTCAGCGCGGCGCGTTTCAAACCCGGTTCAGGTTTAACCGCGTGCTGCACGTCGAGACGAGTCCTCGAGGTCAGAGAGATGGAAGAAGACAGGTACGCGGTGCAGATGGCGGGTTTTAACACACTCCTAATACACTCCAGGCCTTGAAGGGGGCCGCTCGGATCGGCACTACTCATCACCTTACGTGTCGGGATCGTCTTCATACAATCCAGGAGAAATAACGCTCACATGGGAACACGGGGTAGAGGTAAAAGGTGTTTCGTGTTGACCCGACCGGAGACGGAGTGACTCTGATCCAGAAACGGACCACCAAGTCCGCAAACGAGGAGCGAGAGCTCACGCAGGTGAAGTGCTACTGTTCAGACTTAAACCGCAAAATCCCCAGAACGCTCACTCATCCTACAGCTCGACCCGCGGGTCAGACACTGACTCAAACCAGCTTTGCACAGACCCGCCGCTGTTTTTCTGATCTCCCGGTTGCAAATTCACACTATTTTGTGTTCGTACACTCATACTCCAGCTTCACAAACGTGGCATGAGATTGGAGTCGGTCGATGCAGGCGATATAAAACATCACCAAAATAACGCATCCAGGCACGATGTCACTCATGCAAGCAACCCAAACCCTGATTTGAAATGTTTGTATTTGTTTTATGGTGTGTTTGTGTAAAAGGAAATATGTCCGCCTCTAGGGAAAAAAACAAAAAACAAAAATGTCTCCTAAAACCCCAATCAGAGCTTACAAACAAATTTCTGTTTACAGGGAACTCATGGTCGGTATATTCCAGCTCATTTTCCAAAAAATTACACACTCCATTTTCCAGATTAACCGATGGGAGCCAGAACAGTGGAGTGAAGACTTCACTCAGCTTCTTCTAAACAACGCAGATACAAACAAGCATTTAAACCTTTCAAACATGATTCCTTTTTGATGGCTGAATCACTGATCTGGGCATGTGGGGGACGGAGAACGCCCCCTTCCTCTCGTAGGAAACCGAGTCCAAGCTTTAGTCTCGCAGATTGTCTGGAATTCACATGGACGGCTTTCTTCGAGGCGTCGGAGATCAGCTCTCCGGACGAGCTCTCATGAACGCGTCCTCTGTACGTTTTGCGAAAGCTTAATGTTACGGCGTTACGAAGCACCGACGCTGGAGATATTAAACAAATAAACATCTCCTTAAAGAAAACTTCACATCAACGTTTACGTTTAATTCCTCTGTTTACTAACAACACATCTGGTTATTATTAGACGTAGATTATGTGGAACGTCCATCACACAAATCCTGTTGATAGCGAATTGGAAGAAACGGAAAAACAAAATCATTGAAACTGTTGTGCCTCAGAAATGTTTTATCATTTTCCATTATCCATTGATAGCACCATCAGGAGGAACGTGAAGAAGCTAAAATTGCTTTGGAAATCAGGACCACCCACTGGCCCACCCGCCCCGGCACAGACATAAACACCGTCACACAGATCTCAGCTTTAATCACACTGCAGGATTTACACTCACTCTCTCTCTCTCTCTCGCGCTCTCTCTCTCTCTCTCGGTTTCTGTAGGTAATCAGACGTTTGTGGTTTGGTGGTTAGTCACTCAACAAAAGAGCATGTTTGATTCTCCACACCCTGACTGGCGGTCATTGGGAATCTGCGAGTGGAAAAGTTGAGTGGAGTAAAAACACGCTGACTCACATCAGCAAACACAAACCAACATTACTGCAGCCCTGATATCAAAACTCTAATCCATACTGACACCAGTAGAGAATTCTGATCAACTGGAGGTCTGACGTCTGGCTCGAAACTGGAGCTCCAAAATCCACCAGGTTTTGGTTTTAGACACCTGACAAATTTCCACAGCTCTAATATCCAGATCAACTGCAGGTTTAAACTTCAGAGTTCTGCGTTCAAATCCATCTCAAGCTTCAGATTCAGAGTCTAGATCGACAGACCATGTAGAAACCGGATCAACTGGATTTCTACGTTCAATGGATCAGCCGAAGTCCATTTTAACTGGAGTTCCAGAGTCTAATCCACGTACTCGGTGACTAAATCTAGCTGCTGTGAACATCGCAGAACTTTATCTTGGCTGTGAAGTGTTTAGAAGCGAACGTTTTGTTAGCGTATAGACGAGAACCTCAAGTCTATGAGAGTGAGGAGACAACAACCTGAAAGTGAAGGACCTCACCGTGATGAGTACAAAAAACAAACAACAATGTGACTAATATTTCTCACAAAATTCCACAAAGCCCACAGTGCTAGTCCCGTTCTCGGCGTTCTCATGTCCAGACCCAGTGCCTTAACGCGCTTTGAAAATGGATCTGGTTGGAGTTTTTTCCTTTAATAATGGAGCAGTCGTATTGCAGCATTAAGCTCCTCATGATTACCGTTTTTACTGTGAAACCAGACACGGCATGAACGAGTGCCAGCTGTTTGTATCACCAAATAATGGGGATTAGTGCAAAATAAACCCATTTCATCTGGGATAAGAGAGGTGGCACATGTCATTATCGACAAAGACATCGTATTCAGTTGCTTTTTATCAGTCAAAAATCCAGAAAATCCCCTTAAAGTCAACGTATCGTATGAAGCTACGCCGTGCCATGCCACTGAAAGAAAGCCTCTTTTTTAAAAAAAAATCAGTTTTCTTTTCTTTTAGCATCTCGGCTCAGCATCTCCTCTACACACAATGGCGTCTGTTTTTAGGCCTGGTAATGCTCCTGTATCCTAGCGTTCCCTTTTAAATAAATAACAGCACTGAGCAATGTGATACACATGCGAGTGCTGAAATCTCTAGCCTCTTCATCTCCCTCAGAGTCCTCAACTTCATCACACGAGCTGTTCTCGTTTCGTTCATCTCCCAATCTGTGGAGCATCAGAACATCACACGACGTCCGACTCACCGCGAAGAAACGTTTTCTGAAAAACATGATAATGTGACTAATTTCCTCGCGTAAGTGAGCCAAGAAATCCAAACAGTCGTGTTGAGGAATCCAAATAAAACCAGGAGCGTGAAGCTTTTGAAGAAGCAGAAGATCTCTGGACTTCCGAGACTGTAATAAAGTGATTACAGGAAATGACGGATTCACCAACAGGGGACACACACCGTAACTACGCTAGCCGTGACATCAGGGCGACACACGGGTCTGACAGGAATAAAGAAAAATACAGCACCGACCAACAAATTCTCACCAGCATCACTAAACACATCCCAGTTAGATCAATATAAACATGAATGTGTTTCAGGGTGGAGTTTCACCTTAATATGTCCTCAACGGTTCGTTAGTAAACTAGTGGAGCTGTTGTGATCTTTAGAGATGTTTAACATCCAAGACTACCACACTACCAAAGCAGAAAACATTCTCACACACAAACACTGGCGGATAAACACCTTCAGAAACAGTAGCTCTGCAGGAAACAGCGGCGCGGTGGCCATTTTGTAAAAATCCCTCAGATCACTCCCTCGCTCTCCTGCTGAACATTCACACTTCCTCCCAGCAAACTGTACAACAAACTCTAGAACAAAAATCACACCGTGAGATGATAATTTCTCAGGTGAATTCAAAAGTAAACCCATGAGGAGAGAGTCGAGCTAGCTGAAGGAGCAGGTGGAAGAATCTCTATTTCCTTCCAAATATTTCATCCTGAGAGGTTTTTTTTCTCTCTCCCAGTTTAGTTTTTTTAAAACATATAATCGAAATAAAATCCGAAAGTTTTGCTCGGTAGGTGAATAAATCCAAAACGTTGCAGCGAAGTGAATCTAAAATCAGCGACTTCACCTGTAATAATCACCTGCATCTGCACCTGAACTGCATTAAAACATACACCGTGAATTCAACTACTCAGTGATGGATATCATCATTTCTTTATGTGGAAGTTTTTTTTTTGTTGTTTTTTTTTTAGTAGTTTAGGCTCAATTCGAGTGAGATTATTAACCCAGAACCCATTTTAAACACCCTTTAAACAATAACTGTTCGGATTGCAGATTAATTTGGTTATGTTTCTGTGGTTCTTTAATAAACCCGCAGGAGAACCCGAGCAGGAAGTGCATGAAGAACAAACACAAACGCACGGATCATTTCAGCCACAGCTTTATTTCGATTTTGTTTAAAATCTCGACAGAAACGAGACACACCCTGTCCTCCTCTCTCTGTGACTCCATCAGTGCTCAAGCTAGTGTTTCAGGGGAAATTACCCACCCAGTCCAGGCGCAAAGAGGTCGCGAGAACTCGCCGGGTGACGTCATTAACTCATTTGCATATTCATTGTTCCGTCATGGGATTTTGCATATCAAAACGTGACATTTATCACGAATGGAACAGAGCAGAATTATCAGGATTTTTATCAGAGTAGGAAATATTAGATTATAACCTTCCTTAGAGAAACTCACCATTTACATGTTTACAAAATTAATTCATTCATTTCTATAAAAGTACGCAGAAATAACAAAGCAGTGGTATTGAGGAGTCGGGAAATAGACACGAAGGAATCGGTGACAGACAGAAGAACTCTGAAATGACTGTAAATATCACCAAGAACAGAGTTTAAACCCAATAACAAAGAATGGACAAATGCGGTGATCACCGAATAATATGGTGAGGAAAAGCCTCATTTACATCTCATTTGCATGTCGCACACCCCAATTTGTTTCACGTAAAGCAGATGTGTAAGGACATAAACACATACGACAGGTAAATAAGAGCGAGTGGGCGGAGCTTGTGTCCACCCAGATGAAGCTGATCCATCGCTTGCGCTGGTTTTCACCTTCAGACACAGAACCAGGTACAGATCTGTTCATCCGCTCGCGAAGTCGCCTTTGTGATGAATACGTTTATACACCGTGAGAACTCGCTGCTGCGGGTTTATAGACGTGAGGAACGACACAGTCTCGCTGGAGAAATATAAACTAAAATAAACTAATCCTGTTAGAGAGAGTCACATCATGTTATTTAAGTAGATGGTGACAAAATAAAGTGAAGAGAGAGAAAGAGAGAGAGTGTATGTGTGGAGCCGTGTTGGCGGTCCAGTGAGATGAGGACACTCTGGCTCTCTGAAGTGCTGCCACTCCGCAGTGTGACGCTGTGATAAACATTTCTGCTGGTTCTCCTGTTAAAGCGGTCCAGCGGCGAGTTCCTGTGCCAGCTTCACTCTTCCACACCCTCCATACTCCGGCACCCCAACACACACACACACACAAATGAGCTGTGAGACAAAATGAAAAATTAGGAGAAATGAAAACACCTTGATGAGAAAGACAGCAAAAAGAGGTGTGTGAGAAAGCTCAAACACACACACACACACACACACACAGGATAAATCAGTTCCTTCATTACAGTGCTGAGCTCAGATGTTAGTGTAACCCTGATAACCCTCACCATCTCTCTCTCACACACACACCCCTCCATCATCTCCACCCGTCTTCTCTCCAACACTCCTCTGCTCCCTCTTTCACCTCACCTCCATTCATCATTTCCCCGTTCCACTCATTTCATCACTCATCTTCTTCCTCCTTCTCGCCCCATCTGTCAGTTAGCGTTAGCGCTCTGAGCCAAAAGAGCGCCCATAAATACAGTAGATCAGAGGTCATAGGTAAAAAGATTATTTTTAAAGAAGGGCCGGGGGGGGGGGGTTGCAAAAGTTTAGCAAAGAATTTCCATTGCAGAAGATTTTCTTTATTTTTGGTTTTGAGAGAGAGGCTTCGGAGTCTCTCTCTGAAACAAATGAACATGCGATGCGTGTAAAATAACAGTTTAAAACTCACGGATGTTAGCGTGCGCGCGCGTGTGCGTGTGCGCGTTCATTGTTCCGCAAAAAATCATTAGTTGTTTTCTCTGGCCGAGGCTTCGTCCACGAGTATATGAATATTTTGAAACGGCGTTTTAATGCACACCAGCGCAGTGATCGTGATGTCACAATTACATTCGGGAATGACGTTAAGAGCTGCTTACTGAGCGACAGATGAGGTGAAATGAAGGAAAACACACCAACATGGCAGAACGGTCTAAAATGAAAAACGACAAACACGGCGCTGCGGAACTACTCGAACACAGAGTGCTCTCCTGGGTCTTATCTGAACCGTGCGATCTCAGTGATCCAAAATGGTGCTTTTCATGCGAGTTGAGGCCAAAAGAGGGAGAAAAAAACCCCTATGTTTTTACAAAATATTCATCAATCTGTTTGTGTGTGTGTGTGTGTGTGTGTGTGGTCTGAATTATACCAGGACAAAGCATCAGGCTCCTGGACACAGATATCAGCATGTTCACCGTAGCCCCGCCCCCTCGGTCTAAACTGGCTTAACCAATCAGAGTTTTGCACGCCAACTGGATTGTGTGATTATTTCTCGACATTTGTGATGATGAACTCTCACTGATCTCTGATTCTTCACCTCAGTGGAAGAAAAAAACCCTCACAGCTCTGAGAGACGAAATGAACAATAACAGCAGAACAGGTTTTATTGGTCGAGTGAGAGTCATTTTGGAGAAATTTGACTTGGCAGTAGTGCTTGCACACACACACACACACACACACACACACACACACACACAGCAGGAAGAATAAAGTAGATAAAATTTGGAGAAAACAGTATAACTGAATGGTTAGAGTTCATTTCAGTGGGAATGAAGGGAAGGACAAAGGAAATGTGGTACATTTGTCTGACTCTGACTGACACACACACACACACACACACACACACACACACACACCTTTTCATCACCTCAGTCTGATCGGATTGTGTTACCTGTTGAACAAAAGATTCCACAAGCACTGATGACATCACCGACCACTCAAGTACAGGAACACCCTCTGAGGACATCCCATAATATCCTGTCCTGCATCTAGTTTTCAGCGTCTCCCACTTCTTCTTGTTCTGTATTTTCCTTCATCTTCTGGTTTTCTCGTCCATCAGCTTCCCCTAGCCTGTCCTCAAGAGGTTTATATCAGTATCCTCGTTCTAATGCGTTATCGTTTCTATAGTAACAGGGAATTGAACGCCGGACGCAACAGTAACAATAATACGATAATAAACCGATTAAAAATGATTGATCTGGTGAAGTTTACTGTAAATTTAACGTTTCTTATGGAAGGAGTCTCCAGTGTCAGCGCCTTGTGGAATAAAACACTCAGGGACGTGCTGTTAGAGGAAAATAATCAACTTCAGAGTAACACAACTTCATCACACCACCACAGCACGCGGTGTTTTATTGAAACACACACACACACACAGTGTTTATTACTTATGTAATAAGTAAATGACCAACACATGATATTAATAACTGGATATTGTTATAGAACCACTGAGAAAGAGAGTGTGGAGATATTATTACAGCTCAATTCCACTGTAACGAATGCTGAGGCGTGTTCTTCACACCAGGGTAATAAAATCCTCTGTGTGTGTGTGTGTGTGTGTGTGTGTGTGTGTGTGTGTGTGTGTGCTGTAGCACTTCATGTAATGCCCAAGCCAGAGTGGCTTC
>JANDJT010000060.1:21601213-21612852 GCA_024331685.1 Stegophilus panzeri | reverse complement strand
AAGAAAACCACATAAATACATAAAAAGAACACAAATAAAAATGTAATGTTATGTCATGATGGACAATGATTTCTGAACGTACGCTGAATTTGCATACATTTGCAGATTTCTGATCATTCTGATCAGGGAGAGAAAGGTGAAGAGAAATACGAAGAGCCGAGGCGCGTGAGTTTATGAAGCCAATTTTTTCTACGAGTCCATAGTTCCAGTGACTTTCAGCCAGCGCTGATGAGGAAACACACCCCGTCTAGACGTGATGTTGCTCAAAGTGTGTGTGATTTGTACAGTATCTGCAATAAAAATCAAAAGTCCAGTTGGCTCGATTCAGATGAAGATCGGGTGCCAGTGATTAGCACCTGCTTAGAGAGTGCAGGAGGAACCGGTCTTATTTTATACCCTTCTCATATCTAGTGTCTGGTGTTCTCTTTGCTATTGAGGTGCGTGGTGTCATCATACCAAGATCTAAAGAGTTCTGTAAGGCCTTCAGAAAAAAAAGAGTTGTGGATACCTATGAGTCTGGCAAGAGATTTAAAAAGATCTCCAAATTATTTTAAATACATCATTCCACTGTAAGGAAAATAATCTACAAGTGGTGCAGATTTTAAATGACTGACAGTCCAGGACTGGTTGTCCCTGCAAATTCAGCCTAAGAGCAGACCGTCTGATGCAAAAAGAAGCCTTCAAGGACTCAAAAATTTCATCACAGGATCTGCTAGAAGGATCATGCAGCTGTTGGTGTCAAAGTGCATGCTTCTACAATCTGAAAGAGATTGCACAAATTTGACCTGCATGAGAGGCGTGCCAGGAAAAAGCCTTAGCAAGACTACAGTTTGCCAATGAGCATACAGGGAAAGACCAGGCTTTTTGGAATAATGTGCTCTGGACAGATGAATCAAAGATAGAGTTGTTTGGCCACAGTAACAGCAGACAAGTCTGGCGCAGACCAAAGACAGTTTTTCAGGAGAAGCACCTCATACCAACTGTGACGCACGGTGGTGGAAATGTTATGGTTTAGGGTTTCTTCGCTGTCTCAGTTTCTGGACAGCTTGCATTCATTGATTCAACTATGAATCCTGCATTCTATTAAAGTGAGCTTGAAAATAATGTGAGGCGATCTGTCTGAAAGTTGAAGATGAACCGAAAGTGGACCTTTCAATCTAGCAAATCCACCAACAGATGGCTCAAAAATGAAGGGTTATGGAATGGACTAGTCAAAGCCCGGATTTGAATCCCGTTGAAATGTTGTGGGGGGATTTGAAACGGGCAGTACATGCAAGAAAACCCTCAAACATCGTGCAACTGAAAGAATATTGCATGGAAGAGTGGTCAAAAATTCCAGCAAGCCTGGTGGACAATTATGCAAAACACCTACAAAAAGTTATTTCTGCTAAAGGGGGCAGTACAAGCTTTTCAGGCCAAGGGTGTACTTACTTTTTCCACAGAAGAATATCACATCTATTGATATTTCTGTTGAATAAATGATTGAAAAAGCTAATTTTCCTTGTGGTTTTGTTCAAGTACATCAACTCAATTAATAGGCGCTGTTTCAAAGAGGATTAAAAGTTTGCTCGTCCAAATAAGTCAAAAAAGCCACCAGTCTCCAATCATTTTTCCACATGACTGTATACATACATACATTTACACCTAAATGTGCATGTCAAACCATTACAAATACTTTATGCTGAATAAAAAATCATTTCACATGCAAGAAGCGTATAAAAATGACGCAGGATCGTCTCTACAGCTGTATCCTTAATAAGAATGAAAGGAAACGTTAATATTCATAACATGCTAATTAAAACATGCACACATCCACTCCTCCAGCCATTCAGACTCCGCCCCTTTCACCCTCCACTACCCCGATTATTCCATTACAGATAAAAACAAATGTTTGCTACTTCTGTGTAGCTGTGTTGAATTATACCGTAGGTGACATTAGCTAACGTCGCTAACGTTTGCTAAACCGCTAGTGAGAAGGATTTCAGGATCAGAGTCATTAGAGATTTACATCCTAATTTTCTCACTCTTTTACTTTCAGCACCCACGTGAATATAGAAAGTATTTCAGCGTAACCATGACAATGGCCAGCTGGTCACAGCTAATATTAACGAGTTAGCTTTGTAGCCTAGCAAGCTGTCACGTGGTAGAATGCATGAGGAGGAAAAAATCCTGGTATTCCAGTTTGAAAGAGCGTTGCGTTTTCATTCACTGGATAAATGTAGCGGCGGTAGTTTGTTTCATTAGCCAGTAGTTTTACCATTAGTTACGATTATCACGATAAACTTCAACATTAGCATGATAGTTTCAGCTAAAAAAGATGGAATTCATTATAAACTAAAGGGATGCAAACAAAAATTTCTCTAACTCAGGCTTTATTTATTTTGAACAGGTTTTTTTTTCCCCCAGACTGAAGTTTGCTAAATTTGGATAATTTGCATATTGGACATGATTGGTCCATACAGCCAGCTCTTACATAGCTCCGCCCACTAATCTGCTTCATATAGAAGCACTGTAAGTCTCTGATTTCTAGATTCTTTTTTTTTTATGTAAAAATTTGTTAAGAAATGAGACGACAGTACAAATCTGTGCAGTCAGAATAAATCGTTTAAGAGGAGTTTAGAGGTTTTTCGATTTGAAATATGTCACAGTTCAGACGTGTTTGTTGCGTGCGTAAATGGCGTGTAAGTGTGTATGATAGAACGCTGTAGAATAGACGCTGATGTGACGTTACGTGCTACAGACCGATCCTGTAAGTAAAAAAGTAAAACTGTGAAATGTAAACAGAGCGACCGTGACATCAGTGGTCTTGATTATCATCACGTGTTTCTGATAAGTCCTGTGTGGTGTTCCTGCAGCGCGACCTCCATAAAACGCCTCATTTCTCCGGCCATCTGCTTTCTTTTTCCGTGTGTGTTTGTTGTCATTCGGGCGTGTTTGGCTGTAATTAACTCTGATTAAACCCATCAGGTGAATGTAATGGAGGAAAATGAGTGACTGTAATGGGAGGAATACGAGCTCTCTCTCTCTCTTACACACACACACACACACACCGTGCTGTTTTTCCTCTGTCAGTGACCAACGAGTTTAATGGGCTCAAAGTACAAACGTGGAGAAAGGACAAGGCAGGCGTGCTCGCAAACACACACACACACACACGCACACACACAGAGAGAGAGATTCGACTGATGAAACTATTTTTAAACTGTAATATTAAAGAGATAAAATGCACTGATATACATTTAAGGTGTAAGGCACAGTCATGTGAAATGCGCACAATTATCACGTCTGATCAGCTGCATTGTCAAGAGCCGTGCTGCTAATGTAGCTAACATGTAATGGAAGCGTATCTCCTCCGGTTTAGTGTTAAGGATAAGCATACTTCAGCTAGCCGAAGATGACTTTTAGTTACCTTCCACAAACAACATGATGCAGCTGAGGAGAAAACAGATGTTGCGAGAGACGGAGCTCAACAGCTGGATGAGTTCCACACGCTACACCAGTGGTCACCAGCCCTCTTCCTTGAAATCTGCCAAAAATCTACCAAACAACCAAAATCTAACACACCTGCTCTAGTGGATAAAGAACTTCTTAAGGTAGTGATTAGATGGTCAGGTGGGCTCCATTATGGGTGGAGCGAAAGTCTTCAGGAAGGAAGATCTGATCACCGTGCTACATGACCGAGCCCGTGATCGGTCGTTGCGTGTCCATGCTAATCTGTCCCAAAACGACTGACTTTTGCTGCGATCCATTGAAAACCCCGACTGCTGACACGGAAAATAGGTGCAGTGGAAATCCAAGTCGAGAAGCCGAGCTCTCTGACAGGATTTCAGTTGATGTGTAGCGTTCGTGTTGTGAACAAGTGTTTTTAACAGCTTAGTACGTTCAGGTTTTTAACATAATTCCACTGATCGCTAGTCACACGGAAACGGTTTACGTACAGCTTCTTAGTATGTTCATCACATTCAGAGACATACAACATACAAATATGGCCGTGAAGCACTGGAATGTCTTTAGATCAGAGCAGGGGAAAATCGACTTGGAACTTTCAGAGTACAGTGGATTGCAGCGTGCACGTGCAGCGCTCGAGCACTCATATACGACCGAGAATACAAAACCACGGCCTTTACTCATCCCACAGCGGCGTCTCCTCACTCGGCTTTCTTGGTGTGGTTTCTGACTCTGTAGGACAAGCTGTTATCTTTAAACAACAGGACAAAGTTACACAGATTAAAAAAAAAACATTCGCAGTGAAAATTCTCCCTTACCACACAGATTCGGGTAGGGGGCGTGGCCTAAAGTCTGAAGGCGGAGATTGTACATTAGTGATGATGATGATAATAATAATAATAATAATAATAATATAGTTATTTATAAAACAGTTTGTGAATGAAATGGTGTTGATGATTCAGACACACACTCACACTGTCAGTAACACCGCATACACTTCATTTCGTTTCATCACTTTTAATTAGACTTTTTAAAAAAAGGTACATATTAAATAGAAGACTGGACATTTTACAAAGGCTCATCTGTAAAGACAGACGTGTTGCGTTTCTAGAACATTCATTCCTGAGATTACATTCACAGATAAAAGTTACATCAGGTTACCTTTTTGGCAGCTCTCTATCTCGCTCACTCTCTCTCTCACAAACACACACACACACACACACACACACACACACACATGTACACACACTATTTCTGCCTCAGATGAAGACCAGGTGTGTGTCCTCGGGTACTCCGTATTTCCCCTTGTGCTCCTCGAACAGCTGCGTGAGTTCGTCCATGTAGAGCTCATGCAGAGCGTCCAGGTCCTCCGTGGACGGCTTCTCGTTTTTCTGCACTCTGATTGGTTTACCGACTTCAAACAAGTCACACACACAAACATTCGTGCATAAACACACACACAAACAAACACACACACACACATACCACATGCGAATGAACTTTGTGCTTCAGAAATGATGGTGATAGATAACAATTCCTAATTACCTAACAAACCAGCGTTAGGAGTGTAGAAGGGTTAAGATTAAAGGTTTAAAGTTTAGAGGTTAGGGATTTATGGATTATGGGGTTAGAGGTTTAGGATTTAGGGTTTAGGGGTCAGGGATTAGGTGTTAGGGATCTAGGAAGTTAGGAGTTAGGGTTTTAGGGGTTAGGGGTTTAGAGCTTTTGGGGGTTAGGGGTAAGGGAATTTAGGGTTAGGGGTTTAGGGCGTTTGGCGTTAGGGAACTAGGGGTTTAGGGATAAAGGGATAGGAAGTTAGGGTTTAGGATTTAGGTTTTGTTTTGGTTAATAATTTGTGAGCATTTCCTGGACGTACCCACGGTGTTGATGGGCTTTCTGTAGGGTATGAGGCCGAAGCTGTACTGGAAAATCCCTCGAGCGTGGAAGAGAGGAAGAGAAACACCCATGATGCTTTGCAGGGAGTCCTGTATCCACCGTAACCAGGTACCTTGTGGATTGGAGACCTGATCGAACACCTCGTTCTCTCCGAACGAATACACAGGAACCAGGCTAGCACTGACAGAGCGACAACACAGTGCCATTACAACTTATTCATACCACCTGAAATATTTATTTCATTTTCAAATCCTTTCATCTTTATCAAAATAAACCACCATTCATGTGCATGAATTAGCGAGATATTCTGACATCAGCTGTGTGAGATTCCTTTAATCACTTGAACAGCAAAGCTTGTCTTCCATACGCACCAACCAAATTCACAAGTCCTGACACAACGCTGCTGATTTTTCAGTATAACAGAACCAACATAATCCAGGTTAGCGGAACAATGCTAATGTAATCACAGTGTTATTTGAGCTGTTCTGAGTCTTTTATTAATAATTTATCAATGCATCTGAGGTAAACGTTGGTGTTCCTGATAGTTTTGTCTCATTTCCACTGTTACTGTGTCTTTACACTGCATAAAATACATAACAGATGGGTTCTAGCTAGCTAAATCTTTAGCCCTGGTCATTACCTAGCTTGTGCTTAGTGTCCACATTTCCCAGCTGCCTAGCCTGTTAACACTGACTGAGTTCACAACTCAGGACACAACTGTACTGTTTGTTTGTTTTTTTAATTGGTGGAACCAATATAAACTCGGTTAGCGGTTACAGCGCCATATGAAGTATTTTATTAATAATTTACAAACAAGTGAGGTAAAAGTTTATGTTCTGGATAGTTCTGTGTCATTTTCACTGTTGCTATCTGAAAAAACGTTCTGGCTAGCAAAATCTTTAGCCTTGTTAGCTAGCTAGCTTGTTTGAATGCAGCATTAGCTATGGGCTTGGTAATAAAATACATTACTTAGTAACACAGGCTCCTTAACAGTTTATATCGTAATGTCTATCTCTGTGTGTGTGTGTGTGTGTGTGTGTGTGTGTGTGTGTGTGTGTGTGTGATTAACAACAGTTTGAGATTTCTTTGTGACCCAGAGGAGGATTATTGTGTAAGATGCAACATCAGATATGTCAGACTGTTTCATCAGTCATATCTATAACTCTGTGTGTGTGTTTGTGTGTGTGTGTGTGTGTGTGTGTGTGTGTGTGTGTTTAAGTCTAAGGTCAATGGTCAACTGTTCCCCAATGGCCACTTACAGTCACTCTGTTGCACAGATTTCACAAGAATTCTGACAGCAGGGCTGACCGCTGACCACTGATCATACACACACACACACACACACACACACACAGAAACCCGGGTGTCCTTACCCATGCTCCATTGCGAGTTTGATAAACCCTTTCTTATTGGCCAGCAGGACAGTGTGAATTCCTGGGTGAGCGTCCAGAGCCTCCATAGCCCCGCCCACCGCGATGACCACCGCGTTCCCGCCCCCTTCCTTACGCAACAGGTAACTCGCACTGTCCTTATCAGAGGGGACCAGACCTGCAACACACACGCACACACACACACACACACACAGAGGGATTACAGGTTTAGAGGTTCGTGTTTTGTGATCTGAAATAGGGTTTAGATCTTACAAGGTGAGGTTTAGGGATTATGGAATAAGGATTAATGGTTGGTAGGTTAGTAATTTTAGGCTCATGAGATTAAGGTTTAAGAATAATGACTGATGAATAACATCAGAGAGTTTTTAAAGGAGGGTTTAAAGATCATGTTTAATGATTAAGGGATTATTTTTTAGGGTTAGGGATTAAGGGTTTAAGGAATTGGGGATTACCATTTGCGGAGTAGGTTTTTGGGATTCAAGGATTAGGGATCAGGTGTCTATGGATTAGAAGTAGCTAAGGATTAGAATTAGTTTTAAGAGGTTAGGTTTAGCAGTTAAGGGATCGTGGTTCAGGATTAAGGGTTTAGGGATTAGGAGCCAGGATTAGGTTTTTAGAGTTAAGGGTTAGTGGCTAAGAGATTATAGGTCAGGATTAGGGATGAGGAATTAAGGGTTAAAAGATTTGGGATTTGGGATTAGCATTTGTAGAGTATCTGGATTAGGTTTGCATGTTAGGGGTTGGAGTTTAGAGATTAGGAGCCAGGACTAGATTTTTAGAGGTTAGAATAAGCAGGTTCCATTTTGGGGATTAAGGGGTTTAGAATTAGATTATACATGTTAAGGGTTGGAGTTTAGGTGTTAGGGGCTGTGCTTAGGCGTCAGCACTAGCTTTAGGGTTAGATTGTTTGGGGTAAAGGATGACAGGATTAGGGTTGAGGTGTTAGTAGGTAAGAGCTCTGATTGTCAGTACCTGCGTACATGATGTAGTCTCTGAAGAAAGGAGCTCTGAACCACAGAGGCAGCATGAGCAGGTAACTCCTCAGGCCGGGGAAGAGGTGCTCGAACCCCGTCGCCTGCGTGCAGAAGTTAGTGAACGCTCCGGTCACCAGGATACCGTGAGGGTGAAACCCAAACACATAGTTCTGCCGAGGATCCAAATCCACCGTCTTCACCAACTACAGCACGGAGAAAACACGGGAAATAACACCTGTGTGTGTGTGTGTGTGTGTGTGAGAGAGAGAGAGCGAGAGAGAGGGTGGAACACACCGCCTTTATTACTGTATATTTATTTACACCACAGCGCTGTGGAATTCTGGATTCTGATTGGTCAGAAGCTGTTGATTCATTTTCTCTGACAGAAGCTGCTCGTTTCTCTGGATCTGTTTTTACTCCACTTTTAACACTAACAGCTTTAAAGTGTGTATCAAACACACACACACACACACACACACACACACACACAGGTGTAATGTACCTACTGCTGTGGGGAAATGAAACAGACATCACCTTCACTGATAACCTGATAACACTTGTTTATTTGTTTGTTTTTTGCTTGTTTTGGGGTGGCTTGCACTTTCATAGGACACTATACATCCAAAAGAAAGAAAGAAAGAAAGAAAGAAAATATAAAGGAAACAAATAAAGAAAAGAAATCGATGAAAGATAGAAACAAAAACATAAGATACAAAGAAACAAATAAAAAACACAACTAAACAGATGAAACAAACAAACAACAAAAATAGAAACAAGCAAATGAAAGGAAGAAAGAAAGAAAGAAAGTGTGTGGTTATATTGTAATTATAATACAATGTCTAAAAAGTAATTAAAATACAAAATGTTTGTTTGTTTGAGGAAGGGTGAGTTACACTTGGCTGCAAACACTCATCATTGACATTAAATGATCATGGGATAACTTTTTAAAACTTGCTCTGAATCATTTCTTCGACTTTGTTTATGTAAAAGATTCACATGATTATGAGTGCTGAACTCAATGATCCTTCCTAATGCTTCTGTTCTGGTTCATGTCCTTTTGTTCACTAGGTGGCAGCACCGCCTTACTGAAGTACACACGGTGTGTAGATTTCCCACAATCCCTCTGTCTCCCACACCACACGATGACTGAAGCGGTTTTTATTTACTGCTTAACCGCAAATATCTCCTTCCTGAGGGGTTTTAAAGTTGTACACCTGTGCACTTAGACTGGTTTATTTAATAAACTGCAGGCTATATGTTACTGTAGTGCACTACACATTATTACACAACTACACACTACTGTGTGTGTGTGTGTGTGTGGGAGAGAGAGTGTGTGTGTGTATGTGTGTGTGTGTTATGTACCTGAATGGGGAAATAGTCCCTCATGTATCTCCACACTGAGAGGCGGCACATGAAGGGAACTTTCCTCCCTCCGTGAGAGGGTGTGTCCCAATCCACAAACCACCAGGTGGCGTAGAGCACACTGACCAACCAGAACCGAGTGAAGAGAAGGTAGAAGAAGAGCGCGATGCAGCATGGGGCTGGGACACACACACACACACACACACACACAGCAAAGCTTATAATTACACGTACCCAAGTGAACCAAAACCAGTGGAGTGGATGTATATAAATATATAAACAGCTTCATGTGTTATTAAGAAAAATTATCATTAAAACTATGTTAGACTGAAGCAATGCATCATGGGTAATATTGACTTCTGGGCTCCACAGTGATGTAGACATGATCCCTCATCTTGTGCTCAAAGATAGAACGGAAGATAGAGACCCCAGTTCCACCGGAATAAAGTGCTTCCTGAAGATGAATGAATGATAAAACATATTTAAGCTCAAACTGTCATTCACATCATCTGGGAGGCGGAGCTCATAGATGACAGGAAGTCCCACTGTGTGGAGATTTTGGGTGACACAGACTCCCATTGGTCATGTTCTTTATGTAATTTATGTGTGTGGTGATTTCAAGCTGATCCTGTATGCAGGATACACTGCAGATCCGTCTCTTTAAACTGACTTCTCTCCAGGACGCTCTTTAAACTGAAGGACAAACGATCTGGGATCCCTGATAACGTTGTGCAACAGCTCACTGCACGCTGCCGAAAGAGACTTAACTGCCTGAAGTGCTCCTTGTACGAGACTTGCAAGGAATAAAATCAGGTAAAAGTGGATTCTGTGACCAAAAAGCATACGAGTTTTGCACTAAAGCCTTTTTCCAGAAGCTTAATCATGAGGAACTGTGATGACCCAAACTCAGAAACACATCTATACAATCATATGTTTATATATATTATATATCCAGTACACTCACCCAGACCGAGGAAGGAGAAGACCCACTGCAGCACGGCGGCCGTCTGGAGTCTCCTCCGCAAGGGCAAGTTCACTGGAGCGAAGTTAACCTTCATGACCAGGCAAGCGAGACGGAACCGAGCCGGGAGACACACAGGAGCGAGAGAACAATCTGGAAAACTGTGCTCATGGCTGCGGGGTCAAAGTCTGTCTTCATCCTCCTCCTCCTTCTCCTTTCTTCCACACCTCTTATCTGAATCGTCGCCTCAGCATGTGCATTAATTAACCAAGAGCTGCTCTCTATCACTGACCTCTGACCCCAAGGCAAAGAGCTTCACACTCACACCAGTTAATAGTGTTCTGAAGTCGGGACTTAGCAAGCAGCATTAGTAAGCTTTACTAGCAGTTACTATGACAACAGTGAGGCTAGTCCTAGACCCATGGCCAATGGACCATCTGATATCTGTCACTTTTCTGGCTAAGAGCTTCAGGATCTTGAATCTGATTGGCTCTATGCACTTACTGTATGTTTGTAAACACTTCTGTGCACCAGGTTCCAACCTGGGAAACCTTATTTCTACATCCAGTACGCCTTATTATCAATCACATAAATAACATTAGCAACATTTCCACTGGAAAAGGAGCAACATACTGTACGCAGCCAATGACATGTTATGTGGAGGCACTTCAGATGAGTAGCTTCAGGGTTCAGGGATCAGGGATCAGGGTTCAGGGATCGGGGATCAGGGTTCAGGGATCGGGGATCAGGGTTCAGGGATCAGGGTTCAGGGTTGAAAGTCGACATGAAGCACCAAATTATATTGTTCAGTGTGTTTTGTCTCAGTGTTCACACATGGCTAAAACCGAACACTGAACACGGCTGTGTGTTTACTACAGATGAGACCGTGTGAGATCCGGTGCTTTTAGCGAGCGGAGGCTAACGGCCAACGGCGCCATCGGTGTGAACACAACGACCATCTGCTTGTTCACAGTCCAAAAATAAACGCTCCCTTTAGCTGAAGAACAACTCGAGCTCCTCTGATGACTGGGTTTATTATTGTTAATGATGTATGTGAGTTGTTGTTTTTTTTTTTAAAGAAGAAAATAGCTCATTCATTTAAACCATGCTGTTTTTTTTTTAAAGCTTACTGGCATCCAGTAGCTCTTTTAAGGCTGATATTTGATCATAAAGCATTCAAAAAGTCTTATAAGGCTTGTTATAAATCGTCTTAAACATGACTATATATTATGAAAGCTCAAGGTGCTGTATGTAGTGCACTGTATGATGGGCTTTAGTTGCTAATTACCTAAATAAGTGACTATTTTATCAAATAATAATAATAATAATAATAATAATAATTACTGAATTAATTTTACACTTATATTAGATAATTGTCTTATTCATTTTCGGATTTGAAATGTAAATATTTACAACGAATATTAAATTCATATTTATTAATATTTACTTCTTCTTTTTTTTTAATCTCCACTGACCAATCAAAGAGGATGGTCCGACTCCGCAAAGGCTCCTGCTGACCAATCACGGTGAAGCGAATTCAGAGTGGGCGTGGTCATGGAGGAGGAAAATAGCACAGGTTTGTAGCGTGTTCACGAGGGGGATGCTGAG
>JANDJT010000060.1:21584458-21586265 GCA_024331685.1 Stegophilus panzeri | reverse complement strand
AATATATTTCATCATGATTATCTTATATGTCCGATATATATCGTCTGATATTTCACCATGATTATCTGATATGTCCGATATATCGTCCGATATATTCCACCATGATTATCTGATATATATCCGATATTTTATCGCGTGTTAGTGTGATATATCGGAAATATCTCCCAGTATGAATTTCACTTAATTGTCCGATATATCGATATATCACGCCACATGTTTCAGTAATGGGACCTCAATTATAAACAATGGCCTAAGCATCTGCTCACACATCCACATAATTCGAAACGAACTGTATTTTGATCATATAATGTAAGATTTGAGTTTTGTATGCTAACATCTTTAGACGAGACGATGTGATCAGTTGCTTTGTCCTAGAGCATATTGTGTAGTTTGTGTACAGTGTATATTATTTACAGTGTGTGTTGATTGTATTTTGTGCGTGTTTGTGTTTTTGTTGTAGTCTCTCCTGAATATTTTGAAGTCTTGAACAACCTGACAAACTCGTGCAGAATTAAGCTCAACTCTAAAGCTAATCTAAATGACTGGTTTGGTTTGATTTGGTCTGAAGAGCCAGATTGCAACCTGCAAGATCCTGAAGCTCGTAGCCAGAAAAGTGTTGTTTTTTAAAAAAAAAAAGTGATTCGTTCATATAGAATGCAGTGAGCTGGAAAAGATGAAAAGAAATGCTCATGGTGATGTCATTTAATCAAGTTTGTAATTGTCTGCGTTGATTTAACCTAAGCTCCGCCCTCCTGTCACTCAGCAAAATCTGATCATAATAAATAGCTTAGTAATAATACACTATTGCTAATAACAACACACGGGATGTTCAAGGCTTCATTTCCACTTGAACTGGATGAAATGTCTTATCTCTCTCTCTCTCTCTCTCTCTCTCTGTCTCGCTCTCTCTCTCTCTCTCTCTCTCTCTCTCTCTCTGTCTCGCTCTCTTTCCCTGTCTCTCTCCATCCTAACCCTAGTGAATCAGAGTCTGCAGTTGGACGAGTCAGCGATTTTTATTCCTCTGGGACTTCTGGAGGAGAGCAGGAGCCACAGGAACCTCGCAGCAAGGCTGTAGTGCGCTTCGCCCCTGACGTTAAATACTGAGAGAGAGAGAGAGAGAGGCAGACAGACAGACAGACAGACAGACAGAAAGAGACATGTAATGTTCACTACTTAGCAATGTTTAGGTTTTATGGCAATACATCTATAATATTTATTTTTAAAAGCTGTTTGATTTCTATTGATGATCAGTATCAACAATCTGGATGAAAACACACACACGCGCACACACACACACACACTCACCTTTACACTCAGCTGATTCTGGTCTCTGTAACAGAAATAAGGCGAGAAATGAAGCACATGTTGGAATATTAAAGTACTGTATGTATATATAATGTATGTAGTATATAATAATTATGAAACGCACTCCAGAGCTTCCTTATAATAAAGTCATGCTGATTATTTTCTGCACAGACTGTTTGCAAAGTTTGAAATGGTGCTAAGAGTTTGCTTTCAGTTCACACTGTCCACGCTTGAGAATAATGCTGTTAATATCACAGAGAGCGAGAGAGAGACCATCAACACCATGAAGTGCTTCCTTAATGTACATCATCACTGTATAAAAAGTCATTGTGTGAATAAAAACGCACTGAAATGAGCAAGTTATCTCCGAGTCCATCTTTCATTCAGATCTCATCCTGCCTGCACTGGAAGTGTGTTTATACTCTACAACCAAAGGGAATAATATATAACTTTTCCACGGATACAAACAGGGAACGTGGAGTATTGAGGACGTATGAGTGGA
>JANDJT010000060.1:21569458-21581958 GCA_024331685.1 Stegophilus panzeri | reverse complement strand
ACGTCTTTGCCTTTCCTGCTTTAGTGTGTTTGCTCATCACATGAACTTTGCTCTCGTTTTTGACCCTGACCCTGCTAATCGATTTGGATTTGTCGACCTGAGTGCTATTTAAAGATGTTCTACCTGCAACTGCATCCATCTTCACCTCCATTACAGTCCGTAACAGCATTCGAGCGAGCGCGTTAATATAAACCCGTGGACCTGTTAAACTCTCACATCTTTACATTACAGTGTAGTGTACGTGACAGACGATCTCCTCACCCAGGTGTGACTTCAGTAGAGGACCGCATGAGGCTTTAGCCATCCCGATCACATTAGCACCTCTGGAGGTTCTCGCCAGCCGGGGAATCGTGTTACAATCCTAATGCAGAATAATTCAATATTAAAATAACCGTCTCATGCTGACACACAACGTATTAATGTGACAGTTTCAACAACATTTCAACAACAATGAAAGAAGCCTCTGCTAAAAAGTACATGATATTTTTTTGACGTTTTTACATCAGAATTGTTAGATGTACAGTCCTATGTTTTTCCCATGTGACCCGTATTAACATTAACTAATCCCAGCTTAAAGGTGTGCTATAAACTCACAGGGCTGCACGTGGCTGTGGACATCTCGATGCAGATCTGAATCTGACAGTGCAGGTAAATGACGTCATATTCCACCAGCTGGAAAAGATTTACAGCCAGCAGAGAGCGAGTGGATTCACCGTTCTGCAGGACCTTGGTGAATCTGTTTGGGACGGGACAACTACAGATAGAAAGACAGATGGACAGAAAGACAGTCAGACAGACAGTCAGACAGACAGACAGACATGTGAGGTGTGTGCAGTAGAACGAGCGTGGACCTGTTTTCAAAGAAGACGTTGTTGGGCAGCTCGGCCGGGTTGTTGCTGGGATTGGCCCAGCATTTATTAATGACCACTTTAATCTGCGACATGTTGGAGCTCAGCCCCACCTCGATGATGACCTCATCTTCCGGGGACAGGGTGTAGTTCTGAGGCAGAGGGTACGTCCCGTTCAGCAATCGCACCGTCACATGGTACATCCCAGATCCCTCAACCACATTGTTAATCATATCGTACCTGAAGGAAGAGGGAACCATATTGAAATATTTATATATATATATATATATATACACACATATACATATATATTATAGTTGTGATGTAATAAAATGTAAAGGGCCATGCTTGGGACTCGACACTGCTCAGTACTACAGGAAAGCTAACAGTGTGTTCAGCAGCAGGGGGAGGATGCGGTTGCCATGGCAGCGTAGTACCCAGAGGAACTGTATCCAGCGGAGATGATAAAACTGTTGATGTATGTGCAGATGACAGGAACCTGGAGCCGAGCATCCATGTTATAGAGAGTCACCTGCACTGTGCTGTTCTGGCTGTTATTCTGGGGAAAAAGGAATAAAAATAAATCAGAACATCAGAGCATGGTCAGTAGGCGTGGTACAGAGAAAATGATGTGGGTCTTGTCCACTTTTCTCTGATATTAGAACATTTTATTTTTCCTAATAACGTGGACAAATTTTATTTATTTTCTAATATAATTAATAAATAACAAGAGCATGTGCTTAAATTTTGTTTTTATTCCAATATTCTTGCCCAAAACTCCATGAACCTACGAACCCCCAATCCCCTAAATCCAGATTCTATGAATATGCACATTTTAAATTTGCATGTTGCAATCTAACTGGCTGTAATTCTCCTGCTTTTCATTAAGCTACGCCTTTTAATAATAGAAATGCAACAAAATCATTCCAGTAAATTTACTTCATCGCTTACTTCTAAATGAAATCATACGTCAAATTCTTAAATCGTACACGTCACCTTTTATAAAACACAGATAAAAGATCATTTTTGGTAAGGAGCAAGCGATAATCAGTTATACAACATACCACGCTATTCATCATGCACAATACTGCATTTATTTTAATACTACTTTTGGTGTTCATTTGTAGATTTGCTTGGGATTTATTGTCTTAATTGCTTAACTTGAGTTCCACTGAAAACTTTCCACAGTTTTATGATATATTTTGTGATATTATGTTGAATGCTGGATCGTGATTGGTCGTCAGGTGTTGGTTAATTTTCTATAACAGCAGCCCTGACAGTAGCTTTTATAATAATGCACATGTTCTAATATGCTATAGTAACAGCTCATTTACATGGACGTGTACGGTGGACGCTCCACATAAAAGGATTAAAATATGTGTTGCTAGTTAAGAGAAATATTTCATGTTTTGCAGACATGTAACTATAAATGGATAAAAAGTATGATGTGTCATTCTTTAATAATCAAAAACGTTTAAGTGTTGGCAAATTGCTGTGTTAAAAGAGGAATCAAACACGACGGTACATGCTGTTATAGGAAAATAATCGACTTCTGCTTGATAACGGTAACTCCACTTCATCACCCCACACTATCGTTGATTATTTTCCTGTAATAGCAGCAAATAACGTGATTTATTCCTTATTAGATGCCTCACTTCTTTACATGTATTTCAAGTTTCTTGATGCCCAAGCACAGAGACGTGTTTTGGGTTATTTTCGTAAATATTTTTATGTTAATTGTTATTCTAATTATTATATAAGCTTGTAATGATATTTTAAGATGGATCCTCTCCAGTGCGAACAGGGGGAATATCTTTAGCACTTACCCGCAGTTGAGTTTCACACATTCCCCAGGCCACAAAGAGCATGACGTGGGTGACGTTTCCCGCAGTCAGGTTACAGCTGGGCACGCCCAGGTACAGCGAGGACTCGGAGATGTGCTTCAAGTCCAGGAAATTTCGGGACACGGATACGACCATGAACCCGGGACCGCACTCCACGGTGATGGACTCCGCTTGAGAGATGGGTGACATGGAGGAGTGGGAGGTGGAGGTTAAATCTGTTGTTGCAGTGGTTTGGGTGGTGGAAGTGGATGATGGTGTAGAAGAAGATGTGGTGGATGGTGTGCTTATTAATTCACTGGTTTTATTAACAGATGGCTCTGCTGTTGATGAACTGACCGTTACATTGGTGTCTTGCGTTACAGGTGCGGAGTTTATAGATATAGATATAGATGATGATGAAGAGGATGTTGTGGTTTTATCAGTGATAGGAGTGGATGTGGACATGGATGTGGTTGTGTTTTGAGAGAGCGTGCTCATGATGAATGTTGTAGAGACGACCTCTGTAGATGGACTTGTGGTGTTTGGAGAAGAAGTGGAAGCTGTCACACTGTTGGCTGGAAATGGATAAAAATGAAAGATGTGCATCACTAAGTAGGAAAAGAACATAAAAACATTTTTCTTCTGTTACGACTTGAAAATCTGGTGTTAATATAACTACGCCAAAGCCCAGACAACATGCAGAACGTGTGTGCTAGTTTTTATTTCTCTCAGCTGCTAATCATATGAACAGAATCTATATGATGGGAACAGGATATATTCACTCCAATGGTCAATTAAGACATAACTGGCTACAAGACAAAATAAAGATAATGTGGGCGCTAATGGCTAATAGTTTAGCTATGAGTAAATCAACACACAACCGTTAAGTGCCATCCTTCTTCTTTACCATTTGAATGTAAACGCTATCACAAAATAGCAGAATAAGTCAAATGTGGACTATTTTATTATCCAAATCACTTCTAGCATAAACAAATGCTCACATTCATGATATGTGATGGCATGTAGAAAGCAACGATCAGGGAAAAGGGACATTTTCTGCCAGCTCAGAGTTCATGAGTGACACACTCATGATGTTTCTCAATATAGCAGAACCCAGTGAAGTTGGGAAGGGAAGATTTTTTTATTTATTTATTTATTTTACAAATTAAAGACACTCTCAGCTGTCGGGTTAAAGTTTCCGTTGGCTGTAAATGGAAATTTGGAAGGTGAAAGGCTGGTAAATTAGCTTCTGCTGTACCTTCGCAGGTGCGTCCCGGCCTCTCAGGGTTTGCATCAGTGTAACCGTAGTAACACTCACAGATGTATGAACCAAACGTGTTCTTACAGCTGGCCCACGGGGAACAGTCCACCTCGCCCAGAGCGCACTCATTCACGTCTGATAATGAGAAACTGATGTTAACACACACCTCATTACACAAACAAGCAGATAGTAACAGTGCAGTAACAGCTCACAAGAAAACACCTCGTATTAATTCACACACACTTCATATCACACACACACACTTCTTGTGATATTCTTATTTATATGTCTCAAACATGATTCTAATAATCAAGGAAAAGCAGAACAAGGGTTCTTCAGTTGTCCCTCTGGGGGTTCTACAGGTTCTACATAGAACCCTACAGCAAAGCATTTTCCTATTAAAGATGGTTCCATGTAGAACCCTTTTTTGGCAGCTATGAACTCTTTATCATCCAACAAACCCTTTGTGAGCCCATTTTCTTCAATACTTAGGCGGGTAAAGTTCCCGGTATTCAGAGTCGGGTTACACGAACTGAGGACTGAGATTAACAGTGTGTGTATTAGCTGCACAAGTGTGTGCTATAAACTCCAGATTACTGGTGATCATTTTCTTCTTAATACCCACTGTAGGATCTGTCCGGTGTGCAACATTGAACTGAATTCTTAGCAAATAAGGGTTCTTCAAGGATTCTTTAGAGGTGCATAAGATAATTAAGAGTTATTTTTTAGGAACCTTTTAGGAACCTTTTATGGAACCTTTTCCAAACATAAGGAACATAGCATAGGGGAAAAAAGTTTTCTAGAAGAACCCTTAAGGGTTCTAAATTTTCTACGAGTATATGTACTGCTAAATTGCGATACCCATGATCTTGTTGCTGGTTCTGTCGACGATGAACTGCGTGCTGTTCTCCAGGGACTCCATCAGATTATGAGTGATGGTGGAGATGTCCAGTGTGCTGTCAGGAGGGAATACGAGGGTGAACGTGACCACGACGCTGCCTGGAGACAGATGAGTAATTAAAACTATCACCTTCCCAGAGAGAACCAAGTCCAGGATCCAGGAAGGAAGATAATGAAGAGTCTGTGGAAGGACAGGACGAAGAGATGTGATGCACAAGCTATTGTCATATTATCTAGTTACTTAGTAGGGACGGACTTTTCCACCGTATAGATCCCGTAGGACTACATAAAGACTCTCCAGTCACTCTGCACTCCACTATTTACTCTAATTTTATTTATTGTACTGATTTCAATAACTCTACTATTTTACACAGTGCTCTGTTTCCTATGTAGACAGCCTTTACCTCGTTCCTGACTTTTTCGGTAAAAATCTTGTACTCTTCACTGTTCGGGTCCAGAAGATCATTGGTGAAGTTTATGTTGGTTATACGGGCAACCGCTTCGAGAGTCTGTGCATCTACAATCAGAAAACATGCATATATATATAACAGTCGATTATAACCATGGATTTATAGCAGTCTTTGCTCTAAAAACTCTTTACAATTTATATCATGAATTCATTTGTATGACCTGACCATTGTATTAAAATTATGTCCTTCATTATCAGTACCTAATGGGAATATTATTGGTCCTTTAATGGATGAGGGTCAGGAAGCTGTCATTCTCCACTCCACATACCTGTCTTTACGTTCAGCTTGGTGGCATTCCCACAGTAACCACACATACACAGGGACACTTCAGCAGTGTACAGAACCCCAGGCTGAAGGTTGGTCCATGTCCAGTTGGACAACGTCGTTACCCAGCGGCCCATCTGTTGAGTCCCGTGAAAGAGGACGAGGCTTGACGTGAGGTTGATCTGAGAGGGAACGTCCCACAACAGGTTGAAGGAGGAGCTTGTGACGTTTTTGGCCCAGAGTTTGGGGATCTTAGGAATACCTATGAAACAAACACATAAGTATAATCTCTTTGATAAGTTGAAATTGACATAAACATGGATGCGATAAACATGGACAAGAATGGAATGCACAGCTCCTGACTCAACGTTTTTCTGTATAGAAAGACATGAAGGTTTTCCTTCAGAATGACTGTGAAAATCAAGGATATTAGGAATTACGTACTGAGCACAGGACTCAAGCTGGAATTAGAGCTGCATGGAGTAACAGGAGGTGGAAAAGTGAAGGTAGTGTTGAAGGTAGCGGTGGACGATGTAGTAGTGGACAAGGTAGTGGAGATAATTTTCCGAGGAGGTTTCCTCAGTGGCCCAAAGCTGATTACGTTCCAGTCAGAGGAGCCTGAACTGGAGGAAGAGGAGGAAGAGGAGGATGTATCTAAAAAGTAAACATAAACACGTTTAGTGGAGATGTGTAGCTGATGATGCCAACAAATCAAGTGTGTAAGAAATGTGAATTGAAGAATTTAAGTCATTGTTAATATTATTATTACTTTGCTGCAGCCAGTTTATAGTTACACTCAATTTTTTTTCCAGGTGGTTCTACTCCTTTTTAGAAATATTTATAAAATCCACCAAAATGGATTTCTGTCCTCCAGATTTGGTGCAACAATTCAGAGAAAAGGCAAGTGAACAGGGGAAAGGTCAATGTGTGGTGGCTTGAGTGGTAAAGGCATTGCGCTACTGAGCAAAAGGTCATCAGGTTAAATCCCAACAGCTGGCATAGTTGTGTTCTTGAACCTTCTCTAACCCTTAACTATCAACTGCTTGGCTGTATCCTGTCTCAGTGTCAGCCAAGTGAGGTAAATATTCATGCTCCTGGAAGAAGGTGAACAATCCTCAGCTGCTGGCAAGATGGAGGTGACATGGAGATCAAAATCCTCAACCACTGTTGATAAAAGTGCTGAAAAACCCTGGATGCACAGTATGTGTTGAATCATGAGGACAGTTCCAGGACATGAACCTCCAGGATTCCTTAAAGCCTGAGGAGTCACCCCAAGGTCAACACAAACAATGCATGTGTACCCTGGCTGACCTACAGACCTCAGTGCAGCAGATCTTAGCAGTGCCTTGTCCTGGCAAGACAATAAGAAATCAGGCCATGGAGATTAGAGCCTATTCTGGACAAGACATTCACTCCAAGCAGCAAATCTTCAGAAGGATGTGCAAGCAGTGAACCTAATGAACCGTCCATCAGTTGTCTTAAGAAGGAGGAAATGAAATATGAGTATATTAAGAAGAAATAAGACAGCAACATCATCGTTCATCGTTGGATCAATGTCGTCACCAAGCTGAACTCCTTTGGACTTTTCTATTACCACAAGATTACATCACCTGCTCCAGATCCTCAACCCACGTGCAGAGGTTACTACTGAGACCAAAAAAGGATTCACTACTAGTTGGACAGTGTCCAGGCTGTCCATGCTGGTTTAACTGGTTTGATCCAGACCGAACTGGTGGACCAGTGTGGTGCAGCAAAGCAGACCTGCTTCAACCACACACCTTCCACACACACCTCACCTCCAGAGCTGCACACTCTGGCCATCAGCCGGATCTCTCTAGAGGGAAGCCATGTTGGAAACACTCAGAAGCAGATAAGTCTGATGTGGACTGTGGAACATTGGGTCACTGGGACAGCTGACCCTCTGGAGAGGAAGTTATATGGGGATGCTATCTTGTTTATTTATAGTTAGTTCCACAATTTACACAAAGGACTTCCTAGGGACAGAGCATAACATGGGAAATTAAGGATCATGGGAAATTATTATAATTATTATTAGTAGCAGTAGTAATGTGTGTTTCTTACTTGTGCACTGTGTTCCTGGCCTGCTGGGCTGAAGATCTGCGGATCCAGCAGCACACACACAGTTATAGGAGCCCAGAGTGTTGTTGCAGTAGGCCAGGGGAGAGCAGTCCCTCAGCAGGGGCGTGGCACATTCATTCACATCTGCACACACACACACACACACAGGTTTATTTCTACTAAAAACAATATACGGTGTCAGAGATGGATGACAATAATGAGAGCTGGAGAGAGAGAAGGAAATATTCTCATCTGACTCATGAGGAGTAAAAGGGAAGCTGAATCACAATGTTCCTGCAAAAATGAATCACACACACACACACACACACACACACACACACACACACACACACACATGTACATACCCCTGACATCTACAGCCGTCACCTCCTCTATGTTCTCCAGCAGGAGCAGAAGTGTGTCAGAGATGTTGGTTAAGGACAGGAGCCGATCCGAGCCGAGCAGCAGACATGAGGATGTACTGAACCATCCTGAAGACCACGAGTGTGTGTGATACACTGAGACCTGCGGAGAGCTCAGAGCTCCTGTCACCTACAACCCACACACACACACACACACACACACATGGTTAAAGTCTGGAAATATATCTTTGAGATGCTGCAACTTCATACTATATGAATAAGTATAAGGACTTTAGCATTTTGTATTGAATATTTAATGATCTGATCTAATAATACAGACCACAGAGTGCAGCAGGCGTGTGTGGTTGAAGATTCCCCTCCTTGTGTTCACCAAACTGTACGCTGTTTTCACCGTTACTGTCACGTTCAGCCACGAACTCATGTTCACTAACAACAAAGAGAAATGTGTGACGATATTAACTATTCATATCACGATAAATCACTTAACATTTTATCACGGTTTATGATATTCTCACAATAATCAAATTATAATGTGTAAACAAAAAACACATATATATAAATATATATTCCTCATACGGAGAGATTGCTCTTGTTTAGTGAGCAAATGATTTCGTGCAGATGTTTCACCGTATGTCTGAGGCTCCACACAGAGGGTCTGGTTTTCTGTTTGGCAGCATTTCTGCCAGCCGGGACAGTCCGTGTCCCAGTGACACCATGAACCTGATCCCGAGACAGGAAGTACAGGACAAACTCCAGGTTTAGCCGTGAACTCCGAACTCCTGTTAAGGGCTGGGGAAAAAAAACACCATTCAAAAGTCAGACATTTAAGGATTGAACCCGAGGTGCAGGGACGTGTAAAATATCTCGATCAGAGCTGGAAAATGTGCAATAAACATGGATGACATTAAGTCCCATGTAACAGTACATCACCAGTCGGAGGCTTCAGCTGTTCAGTGAGTAAAATCCAAATGAACCACGCCCACAAAACGCCATAAAAAGGCAAAGAGAGCTGAAAATGGCAAAGTGGCGACTAAATGGTCAAAAGACTGCCTCCTAAGTGTGACGTGCGCTTAATCTTCCAGTAATGCAGCTCAGCCACTGCATCGCCTCAGCTACCATAGACACACGAACTCCTCCTCCTTTTATAGCATGAACAGCTCAACTAAACTGTCTTTAATTAATGCTTTGTTTTGGAATCACTTATTTACAAGTCATTGATATGAAAAGATAAAATGTTTCACTGTTTAACTGTTCATTAAATTGGTGTGGGGTATTAAAATCACTCCAGCTACAGAGTTCTTCAGAATTCCTTATTATGATGTATCATAATCCTGTTATAACCACTGATAAATAAACTTCTTACTTATTATTCATCAAAAGTACTTTCTAAAGGAATAGTTCAGTCAAAAATACATTATAGAGAATAATTCTTTACTGCGAAAGTAGTTGATTAACCAAATTCTTTGGAGGTCTGTTGGACCTAAAATTATTTCTAGAAATCCATATAAGCTTTGAACAGCTTCGTGAGTAGATGGTGGGGAAAATTTTGTCTCTAATATGACGGTTCCTGTAAGGATTACTGAAGAGGTCAGCTACGTAATAAAGTTTACACAGGGAACAAACACGTCTCCCTCCACAGCTCCCCCTAGCGGTCATTATCACACACTTCTCTATTTTATTTCTGCTCCTCACTCACCCAGAGCGCAGTAACTGCCCACTTGCTCGTAGCCTTCGCAGCACTTCATCGCCTGCTTCTCCGAGTGGACGACCTGAGTCTGGTACACGGTGCTGTAACGTGTGACGTTGCACATTTTCCATGGCAGCCACCCGCCACACGGCGTCATCTGGGTGTAAGCGCTCTTATAGGAGATCACGGTAGTCATGGGAACGATCTCGATCCCGGTACACACATGGTACCCTGATGGTGAGAGGGTGTATCCTGGAACAGACAAAACGTATGACGGAGTTAGATTTCACTCACTTGTAAAGTGCGATATTACAGAATCATGTTCCATTATTTTATAATAATATTCATATTTCATCCGATTAACTACTTTTCGCTTTTTTAACTACTTTTTTAACTACTTAATCCCAATCGACTGCGGTCCTGGCGAGCTTAGCTAAATTTATTAGGATATTTAGGATAATTCAATCAGAACAGAATTTTTTTAATAAACATGAGCCAGTGTTTATTGACCACGCATCCGAACACCTTTTCAGAGACCAAAACTCCCTTAACTCCCAAAAACTAACAGTGACATGGCATAGGGTTATGGTGAAGCACGATGAGTGCTTTCATTTAGGCTATACATCACTATATCACTAACTTACACTCACTGCCCGCAAAAAAATAAGTTTAAATAAGTGTAAATAAGTTCAATGCGAACAAAAATGTACATTTCTTGCATTTGCAGCTGATTACTTTTCAATTAGACTTAGTTTCTGTCTCGACAGGCGCAGGGGAAAATTCCAGAAAATGACTCTTGATGCAAGAAAGAACAAGTCCAGCATGCTGGAGTGTAACTTTATTATATAGCGTTTTGTTATTTATAAATATTTTAGTATTTCATCCGCATGCAGTCGATTTTAGTGCAGATGAGGACATTACGACATAAAATATAGTGTTTATGTGTCTCACCTTCATACAGTGTGTTGTGTCCTCTGGCGAGAATGGAGAACAGCACCACTAACCACACACAGAGCATCCAACGCATTTTAGGCCCTCCAGAATACAGTCCGTATGTCAGAACCATACTACACAATGATGAGCTGCAGCTTCCCCACTGTTCAGAGATGAGTGCAGGACACTGCTGAGAATCCTCACCTGTGTCTCACCTGTGCTACCTCCCTCCTCCTCCCTCCTCTCTCTCATCCTTGCTCTCTCATTCTCTCTCTCTCTCTCTCTCATTCTTTGCCCTTTCAATTAAATTAAATTCAGATGAGCTTTATTGGCATGACGAATTGTACAATGTATTGTCAAAGCATTAATATGGGCAAAGGATAAAATCTGAATAGAGAACAAGATGAACAAGTGAAGAAAAAAAAAGTACAGTCTTTGGGCTATGAGCGGTGTGTGTGTTGTTCTCTCTCTCTCTCTCTCTCTCTCTCTCTCTCTCTCTCCTCCATCCCTTCATGCTCAAAAACACAGCGGTTCCCTCGGGATTCTACCCACAGGGAGATTATAAATACAGGAACATGTTGTTTAAATATTAAAACACACACACCCACATACACACCCACACACCCCCCACACACCCACATACACACATCCACCCCCATCCCCGCCACACCCCCCACACCCCCGCGCCCCACACACACACATTGTCTCATACATACACACACAAATCCACAGAAATCACAGATCGGTGTGTCACCTGCCCTGACATTTGGCTAATTACAATGTGAAAATGAACCTAAATAAAGAATGGCCAGTGGTGGAGTCGGGAATTTAAATATGCTGCACAGAGGACAGAGGTGCGTGTGTGTGTGTGTGTGTGGGGGGGGGGGGGGTGAGTGAGAGAGAGGGAGAGAGGGGGAGAGAGAGCACTATGGCAATCATGAAGCATCATTACACTATATCACACACACACACACACACACTTATATCTGCTGCTGCAGGAGTGGATTAGCAGGACAGGAACGTGTACAGAACTAGTAATCGAGTCCAAATGAAAGTTAAACTGTCGCTGCGTCTGGTTTGTGGTGTTGGATTTGAGTGTGACGGTTCCTAGAGAGCAGATAAACACGGCCTGGTCTCTCTCCTGGCTCAGAGTAACGAGTGTAAACCCCAGAGGCCCTCACACACACACACACGCACATACACACACACACACACAAACACACACGCACATACACACACACACAAACACACACGCACCTTATCAATTATAGCGCTTTAATTAGTTTCAGAGGGCCAAGAACAATTAGACCTTCTAGAACCCTCCATCATCAAATCTGTGCCTGTCATTGGATATCCTCAGACATTTTCCGCCTGAAGGTCGGTGTTTAATCATCCAGAGCTCTTATAGCATACAGTTACACTCATAAAAGTATTAAACACAGCACTCCTGTACTGCTGTGTGTGTGAGTTTAGACCACAGCCTGGAGTGAGAAAGTGAAACTGAAATCAAAGTGAGACTCAACAACAACAACAACAACTTCTGATTATAATATTCAGTTTAATAACCTGTTTGGAAGGAAAGAAAACAGTTCAGAAATAAAAAAATAAGACAGATTTCTCTGCTATTGTACATGAGCCTTTTTAAGTTTAGCTCTTTTCACACATATTCATTGAGGACTCTCTCTCTCTCTCTCTCTCTCCCATCTCTCTCGCTGTCTGTCACTCTTTATCCCCCCCTTCTCTCCCCCCTCTCTCCGTCTCTCTCACTCTCTCTCTTTCTCTCTCTCTCTCTCTGTCTGTCACTCTTTATTCCCCCCCCTCCCCCCCTCCGTCTCTCTCACTCTCTCTCTCT
>JANDJT010000060.1:21528660-21539513 GCA_024331685.1 Stegophilus panzeri | reverse complement strand
TAGTGAGTGTTTAGTGAGTGTAGAAGTGTGTAGTGAGTGTTTAGTGAGTGTAGAAGTGTGTAGTGAGTGTTTAGCATGTGTAGTGAGTGTGTAGTGAGTGTTTAGTGAGTGTAGTAGTGTGTAGCGAGTGTAGTGAGTGTGTAGTGAGTGTTGAGCGAGTGTAGTAGTGTGTAGTGAGTGTAGTGAGTGTGTAGTGAGTGTTTAGCGAGTGTAGTAGTGTGTAGTGAGTGTGTAGCGAGTGTAGTGAGTGTTCAGTGAGTGTAGTGAGTGTTTAGCGAGTGTAGTAGTGTGTAGTGAGTGTTCAGTGAGTGTAGTGAGTGTTCAGTGAGTGTAGTGAGTGTTTAGCGAGTGTAGTAGTGTGTAGCGAGTGAGTAGTAGTGTGTAGTAGTGTTCTTCCTCTGAAACTGACCTTGTTACGGACACTGAAACTGGACTAGATGGAGTGAGCCAGGCAGATGACCTGTTACTGTGTGTGTGTGCGTGTGTGTGTGTGTGTGGGTGGACATAGCTCCCTTGATCATTTCTCTGTACACACACTCCTGAGGCTGCAGAACTGGGCTGCGTGGACGCTGAAGTGCAGCGATGACCTACATTCAGACGCTAAAGCTTCCCTCAATCTGGATCTCAACTCAACACACACACACACACACACACACACACACACACACTAACAAACACACACACTAACAAACACACTCTCTCTGTCTCTCTTACACACACTCTCTCAGGTTGTTCCTGTACTGGAAGTGTGTATTCGTGTGTATCGGATGTCTGATGGTGTTGTGTCGTTGTGTTAGTTCCTTGGTGTTCAGTGATGTGTGGTGCCGTGTCTCTGCGCTGCGTGTCGTCTCTTTACAATTTATTTCATATTTATTTTCAAATCAGCAGTAAATTGTCTCTTCATCACAGTAAGTGTGTCTTCAGGGATTATTGCACATTCACCTAAAGTAGCAGTTTACCTTTCATGTGTGCGTGTGCGTGTGTGTGTGTGTGTGTGTGTGTGTGTGTGTGTGTGTATAAACTACATTACCAGTGCCTCTTCGCTTTTTTCCCGTCTAACCGAGTTTATTCTTCTGGTAGTCTTCGGGTGTCTTTGGGGGGATTTTAATATCAGAAGTGACTCGGCGTTCGGTTTGTCCTTGACCAAACACTGCTCTATATTCTACATGTATATAAATAAACCTCTCCAAGATCTGTCTGCGTCAACCTCACACTCGTCCACAGATATTAACACACTCCTCCCAGTTCTGGGGCTCTGGATCCCATTTTATATCTCTTCCTTTTATTTGTTCGTTTTTGTCTTTTTTTTTTCCTTTCTTTTTTATGCTGCTGTGAAGTAAACCTTAGCGTTATGTAATGATTCATTTTTTTAAAACGAAGGTTTCTGTCTTGGATTCACATGACGCTCACGTAACGTTGGGTTTGTTAACATTCGCTAGCATTAGCACTTAAAATGTAACTTCAGTCACTATTAATAATAATAATAATAATAATAATAATAATAATAATAATAAATCTAAAACCCTTGGTGCATACCTTTTTGTTCTTGATGCTAGCTAGCTAAGTAAGTTTAACGGAACAGCTAGCTTAAGCTAACTTCCACCGAACTGTCGCTCATTACAATATAATGATCACATGACCATGGATTGAAATACTGTGCTGTACGTTATCATTTTGTTCGTGTCTTCTCTTGGATACGTTTGCTTTTATTCCTCGGCCTCAAGACGAGGTTTTATGTTTTAAGGTGCAAGAAGAGATGTTGCTAGGATGAAAACACAGACAGCACCTTTACATGACTAGTTTGGTCTAAAACTCCCAGATCGTACCTTTTTAAACCTCATTCACAGTAAGTCAGAGTGAACATCTGCAGGAAAGTCGAGCGCTGTATCTGGGTCAGCCGGAGAAAGGAACTCGTATGGACATCATGATCCCATTCTGTCCTGATCAACAGCTTTTCTTACGCAGTATCCTCGCTGAAAAATTCAGTACAGCCCAGTCTGTGACCCATCACAGTATCAGAGCTGGAAATACGTCTGTGCTGTTCTCTCTCACACACACACACACACACACACACACACACACACACACACACAGAGTGTGTCTCATTCCTGAGTGGAAAAAGTCTGCATTAGTGAATTAGTTTGTGTGGGTGTGGTTTATTTTAAAATGGCTTGCTCCAGCTACACCTTCAAGATGCTAGTGATTTTATTTATTATAATGTTTATTAATGTATTTGAACTGGTATGTCTAGACCACGCCTCCTTCAGTGAAAGTGATGGCACGCAGGCCACGCCTCCTTCACCTGGACCGACATGTACAGAACCCACGCCTCCTTCACCTAGACTGAGCTTTACAGAGGCCACGCCTCCTTCACCTAGACTGAGCTTTATAGAGGCCACGCCTCCTTCACCTAGACTGAGCTTTACAGAGGCCACGCCTCCTTCACCGGCACTGACCTGCAGAGGTGTGAGCAGCACTGAGTGTATATAAGACTGTAGGCATGTCTTTGACTCCTTATATGGAATAGAAAGGAAGAAAGTTATTAGCATTCACATATGCGCATGTTTTTAGTTAAACAGCTAGCTAACATGAGCTAACCTGCTAGCAATTCTGACGCGTTACTGTTTATAATTGTTCACTGCTAAGGTTCGGTAGCTTGCTGATTTGAGTAGAGTAAATATAAAACTACTCAAACATTTCAAGGGCGTGCCTTTGTGTCCGTCTTAAACACGCACCCACTTGTAAGCTGCTTGCAGACAGACGCTGCTTGTTGGAAGAGCTTTAGAAGAAGAGTCAACTGATGAGGTTTTTTTTTTAATTCACAAAGACTTTGTGTTAATTGTATGTTTCGTAATTGTGCCTTTAGCGTATCTAACTCGGTTTCTGAGCTGACGTGTGGTGATTATCTGGCCGCCGTGTCGGTCGCTTGCACTGACAGTTTGAGGTGGTGATGGTGATGGTGGTGGTGGTGGTGGTGATGATGATGATGTCGCTTCCTCTCCTTCTGTTCACTCTGAGTGTGGAGGAACTGGCGATGAGCTCGCGGCAGATCGGGGAGGCCTAAGAAGGGAGAAGTGTAAGAGTTTGTGTGTGTGTGGTGGGGAATCGTGTACCCGATCAAACCGCCTCCGCGTTGGCCTTCAGCCGTTAGTGTTGGGGGTGGGGGGGATTAGCGTGTGAGGGCTGACTCATAATAAAGCACTATGCTTACGGACTGTGACTCCCCGAAGCTCCTCGATTAGCCGCTGTCTCAGTAAAACACCACAATCTCTGAGTCACGGCTGAATAACCTGCACGCTCACATTGCTCTGACTCACCACTCCGATGCTAATTCGGGGGTCACGGTGCAGGGTTTTGGGGGCTTACCCACTCACCCTCAGTCCATCTTAGCTCACTTATTAGCAGCAAGGTCAAGCAGGTCATGTTAAAGAATATAATAATATTTTATTATAAATATTTCTTCCTCCAGTCAGGGGAATGTAGAGGCTGGGTTAATTATGTGCTCGTTAACTAGCATAGCGTGTAGGATCTAAACATAACTAACATAAGACATGCCATTTTCCATAAGTTGCTTGTCTTGAAAACGCAGACGTCTTTTCAGACATCTTGGCAAAAATTTCCCATCATAACAGTTCAGCCAGACCTTTTTCTAACTAGCTGCTTAACCAGTCAGGTGATGGTACACAACTCGCTAAGCTTCTTAGCTAAGCAACTAGCAAACGAGCTAGCCCCACTGTGGACTGGATGATTACAAATCAGTTCTTGTTAACTTTTAAAAATCTTTATACATTAAGTGTGACAAAACATATTTTTTTACTGTTTAACAAGTAAGCTTGCTATCGTTGTCCTTATGAAAAGCCAGGCTAGGCTAAGCTAAGCTGAGGAAAGTTCTTAGCAGTAAATCTACATTAATAGCATAAAATTCTCAGGATTAATTTCCCCACATTACAAACCAGACGATCTATACTCAGTAGGAATTTATTAAATTAATATTACGGTTATGAGTTGAATGAAGTAAATGCTATTAGACAGCAGAATGTGAAGTCAGTGTAGCTGCTGTGCTAGTTATGGAGCTTAGCTAGCATGAGAACTAGCATCAAGAGCTCTGATGTCAGTTGTAGCTTGAAGGTTTTGGAACATTTCCCTCAGGAAAAAATTCATATGAAGACAACATCATTGGAGGTTTATTAATTTGTATTACACCACAGCGCTGCTGAGTTCTGGATTGTGATTGGTCGTCAGGTGTTGATGGATTTTCGTTAACAGCGGCGCTGACAGAAGTGCATCTGCACATCACAGCTTTATATCAATGTGCTCGTTCTGATACATTATTTACATTAACACAGCTGTTACTTTTTTGTAAGTTTTCCGACATCTTCAGGACAGCGGAGTTTACGCTTCTTTGCGGTTTCTCATTAACAAAAAAAACGACAAGCTGAAACCTGAAGAGAGAGAGAATAGTGAGCGAGAGAGAGAGAGAGAGAGAGAGAGAGAGAGAGAGAATGGGGAGAGAGAGAGAGAGAGAGAGAGAGAGAGAGAGAATAGAGAGAGGGCTGGTGAGGGAATGATTGTTTATAGCTGCTATAACGTAAGCGAGAACAGGAACTAACTTGTTTCACAGCTGGTCAACAGTGCTAAATGTAACTATGAATGGATAAAAAGCATGACGTGGTGTTCTGAACTAAAACCGCTGTGGTGTAAGAGGAATAAAACACTTGGGGATGTGCTCTAAGAGAAAAATAATCAACTTCAGGGTGATGATAGTAACTTCGCTTCATTACACAATCCTGTCACTCATTATTTTACTGTATTTACACACACACACACACACACACACACACACACACACACTGTTTTATTCATTAGTTATCCTTCCGATGTACCCGGGCTGAATGTTTTTGACATGGTCGCACCTCTACGTGTGATCTGACTGCAGATTTTTTTCCAGGAGAGCAGCCGGTGGATTACATAACCCTCGGCTCTGAGCTGCTCAGACCTCACGCCGCTGCTCTGATGCCTCGAAGGAGGACGCAGGGAACTCTTTAATACCTCTGACCTGTTGTTTAGTGGGAAGTGGGTCAAGACTGTGGAGGGGGAAAAAACCAACCTCATCATGTTTTTTAATAAATAAATTGGTGGACAAACGGCAGTCTTGAGTAAGATAAAAATAAAAGGGTGTGGTTATATCTGTAAGGCCAGGAATAAGGCAAATACACACACACACACACACACACACACACACACACACAGTAGCATCATCTGGTATGTGATTCTCCTAAGATGAAAAGAGCAGAGGTGGAGAGAGTACGAGTCGATGATGATGATGATGATGTGTGCTCAGCACCACAGGTGGAATGATATGAAATTCCCATGATGCATTAGGGCTGGGTGATCTAACGACACAATATTGATATCATCATAATCTATGTCACTGAGAGAAAAAAAAAAAAATTAATTACAAATGGTTAAAATTTTGTCCGTAACCTTTAAAATTGTTAAAGTTTTATCAGTGTTATTTTTTTTATTTTTAAACAATAAAATGTTTACAGTTTTGCATAAATCAATCCTCTGGAATGAGGCTCTGCTTGTACCAGCGTGTGAGTGTTGATCAGTGTTCTCCGTGTATGTTGTAGTGCTAATCATTGTCCTCGTTAGCGAGAATGATCTAGCGCCACAGAAGCATTGCTAGGACACGGGTCACCTTCCCCGAGTCTTCCAGCTTGTCCCAACTCAATCGTAGCCTTTAACATCGATAGAACGATCCAGACACTTGAACAAATGAAGTGTGATGTCAAGCTTTGAAGACGGGTGCTTTCTCGTTTCTCTAGCGTTACCACAGTGATCAAGTTTTCAATCCTACAAGAGGATAAACAAGATCTACGATACGAACACTTGTCTGTACGGACCTCACGTCACCTCTCTGATCATCACTCCGGTATTCAGTGTGTGTGAACACTTCATGGTTCACGTTAACGTGGCTCATGTCCCCGATGTTTCGTGTGTTCTCTCTCCTCACCGCGAGTTCCCTCTCGCTCCAGCCACGATAACCCACGTCCCGATCGCTTACATAAGCATCGCTGTGAGGAGGCGTCGAGCCCTGTAATCTCTCTTTCAGCGCTCTGATTCATTTGAGGACGCCGAGGCTGGAAGCTGATTGTAGCGCAGCCAGTGCTGACTTTTCTGGGGGTTTTTTCTCAGAAACTTTGGACCTCCATCAGGCGCACACAGTGGGAACTGCGCCAGTCGTAATCTGCGGATTAGGACCTTAATCCTGGTTTGTAAAACAGGTGGAGAGTCCATTCAGGGTCACTACAGGCCATTTTATAACCGTACTGACGGCTAGAAAATAGGTAGTACGAGATTTTCTGAATATTTCTGCAGGATCTATGATGCACAAAACTAAAAAAGCAGGAGATTTGTTCATGTAAACCTCATTTCAGCTCCCAAACCTTTAGCGCAGCATCTAAAGAGCATAAAACTAGGAGTAAATAACTGTGAAGGGCCACACTGGGCATAAGAAGCATTGCACCAAAACACTGACTCTAAGTTAGCCAATAATTTTGTACATTTTAGTCCTAATTTTTTATTACACCACGCTGCTGCTGAGTATTACGGTGGGGTGTGTGTGTGTGTGTGTGTGTGTGTATACTTGATAGTGGCATCAGAGTCTAATATAATGGCTTCACGGTGCTTTGACTCTTCTTAAAGGTTTATTTTGCCATCTCCAAGAGGCAACCTTGAAGACCAGAACTGATCGATTTGGCCTGACGAACAGCCAGAGAGAGCGGGCCTGCACACACACACAAGTTCTATTAAAATGTGTATTTCCTCTAAAAGAAATGTCCTTGACACTCTCCATGCAGGATTTTATTCAGTGTGCTGTAGCTGAACGGTGTAGAATAAAACAAGGAGCTTTGAACAAACACCGAACTGAAGAACAGCGTTTAATTTGCCAGGGTTTTAAGCGTGTCCCAGGGCTGAGGGGACAGAACGTCTCTAAGTAGTGCACACTACAGGAGGGTGGTGTAGGGAACAGGATGGACTTAGCCGGAGTGTCTGTTTAGCCCACATTACTGTCCTCTTTGGCCCAACTAGGCCATCATCTCTCTCTGTCTCAGAAAAGACACGCACTTCCTCATTCTCTGCACTGTTCACTTTATTTATCCTGGTTTTGTTTCTTCTCTTTCTTCCTAAACCACTTGCTCAGATTCTTTCAAATGTCAAGGTCAAGGTCTTTCAAACGTGATCTATTTTTGAATATTAAAAGCAAATATTCAGAAGCGTATGAACTAAACTCCGGGAATTAATTCAGAGGAGGCAGGAGTGACGCTGTACGACTCGAACACCTGAATAAATCCTTTAAATGAATCAGGATGAATCCGGTATGATGTTTTAGACAAGTGGTATACAGAGGGTTTCTTCTAAATTCTGACTTGTCGTATTTAGTAGTAAGTATAGCTCTAGAGTCAGCATTATAGTAAAAAAAAAAATATCCGCATATCCATCTGTTTTTACTGATGGTGATTTGTTTGTTTGTAAATGACTGAATCGAATTGTGAATCGAATTGTGAATCAATCCACAATATTTTTTTTTTTTCCCCCCTCTGAACATGCTAAAACATTGATGCATCATCCAAAATATCGTTCCGACATGTCTATGAATATACAAACCTGTAGATTTGTACTTTTTTGTGCAAAATGTGAAGGGGTTAATGAGCACTGATAGTTAATAGAGCACTGTTGCTAGGCGACCGGGGAATGCTACAGACACCGAGCATAAGCTAGCTGATAACTGAGGCTTATGATTTAGCTAGCTAGCACATAACCCGTTAAGTCTTTTATACAAAAAGTGTAAAGACGGCGATAGCGCAAGCGACACAGAATTATCAGGAGCGTCAAGATTTACCTCAGATGTGTTGTTAAATTATTAATAAAACACTCAGAAGGACTAAATTCACACCTCTGTGTTGAAGTGGTGAATATCATGCTAGTCGCTAGTGGGACACACCACAGAACATGTGATGACCTAGCTAACTTTGAAAAGACATGCGTTAAGTCCTTTTTATAAAGACAACGTGACTGCGAAAATGAGACGGAATTATCTGGAACATCAACTTTTACCTCAGCTGCGTTGATAAATTAGCGAGAAAAGATTCAGAACAGCTAGAAGTGCGCTGTAATTGCACTTAGCATCGAGCGCTAACTCGACTTTAATGGGTTCAGCTATGATAAGAATCATGAGCTTTGTGTCATGACTGCTAACAGAACGTTTTGAGAACTGTGTGGAATTTTTCTTTCCTTTTAACTCTCACTGAATCCAAATGAGAAGTTTTGAGTCACCGTCACCCCCACCATCATTAGCACCATCACCATCATATGTCAATGCCAGAACCATAAGATTATAATTATAATTGTTATTGACTGATTTTAATAATGAAACATTAAATGTCGTCTTTCTTTTATTTTTTCCTTTTTCCGCTCTAGGCACACTGTGTTTCACACTGTGAGTGTGTGTGCTGCATAACCATTCCTGACAGACAGATTGTTCAGTGGTGTACTTGGATTTCATTAGAGTGTATTTTCGACTTTTTTTTTTTAGATGTTCATAATGGTGTGTGTTTTATATTGAAGCTTCTACCCTGAATAGGAACTGACTTATATTTTTAAAGCACTACACGTCGAGGCCCGTTCCATCTGCCCGATCTGTTTATAGTCTGAGAGCTGCATTATTGATGCTCTCAGAGCCGTAAGAGATCGGATCAGCCTGGGATAGGATCGGTGGGATTCCCGCTCGTGACGTGACGTGACATGACGTGCCTCAGCCCAGTCGCTGCTTTCCATAATGTGGAGGGGGAAAAAAAAAATAAAGGCATTTGTTTGGCAAATACACTGCAGGGACACGACACACGCATGCACCAGACGCAATCGCTCCATTGTCGAGGTCTCTTCTGGCTCTTCGGGTGTCTGAGTGTTTGAAGGTCAGCTCCCACTGGGAGTGAGTGTGTGTGTGTGTGTGTGTGTGTGTGTGTGTTACAGAGCCGTGGTTCAGAGATGGTACATCCATCTGGGTCCTGTGGAATAATCTCTCCTCAAGGAACAAGTCTGATGAGAGACCGATTAAACCAGGCTGAGTTTATAAATCAAGACTCATAAACGTCGTCACTCTGTTCGTGAAGAAATCACATGGATGAAAAATCACCCATTGGCTCCCGACAGGTGCAACATTAGAGCCTTCAGAACATCTTCTGTTCTGAAACATTTCCTGGTCTCCATGAGGAACATTACACAAGTGAAAGATTCTCGTTCGTGCGATCTCTCTAGAGCCAGGGGTTGGAGGAGTGTTTTGTAGGATTTATACGGAGTGATCACCACAGATTTAAGCGGTAGTTTGATTAATGAAGGAGACGGTCCATGTCGTCTTACGTGAAACAAGAAAACGCTGTCTGTCTGACTCGGACACTCTCACCACAGCGTACAGCTTCGTCCTGCTGCTTTAATCTGTCTTTAATACGTTTAAGACAAAATGAAACGAGTGCTGTTGGTGAAGAATTGAGGTTCCTGCAGCACATATATATACACACACACACACACACAATATTAACACTCTTTATAAAAGAAGGATGGTTAATGGTTCTAGCTTTCTGAAGAGGGTCTACTTGTGACAAACGTGTGTGTGTGTGTGTGTGTGTGTGTGTGTGATGTCAGCCAGGTGATGGAGGAAAAAAAGATCAGTTTTGCAATAAAGCCTGGGAGTAATGGCGTCTCTCTCTGTCTGTCTAGGAAGTGAAAGATGGTCTCACTCGGGTCCTAGAGAGAAAGACAGGGAAATATTCAAATAATTGATGTGCTGTTTTAACTGTCTCTCTCTGTGTGTGTGTGTGTGTGTGTGTGTGTGTGTGTGTGTGTGTGTGTGTGTGTGTGTGTCTGTCCATCCACTGTGACGGACAGGATACAGATTGAGTGTTGCACGAATCCTGCACGTTGCTATTAACAACCTCTGACTCATCCACCTGCATTCCACACACACACACACACACACACACACACACAGAGAGTCTTGAATACTCAAAGCACTCAACACACACCCACAAACCCATTTGCACCCACTCACACACTCCAAAAACGAACAACCTTTCTCACAGAGATCGTGGCTTTTGGGAGTGTAGAATGTGCACGCGCACACACACACACACACACACACACGCGCGCGCGCATGCACACAGTAGAAAGGTTGTACACATCTCAGTCTTGTGTAATAATGTATGGTTGTGCAGCTGGAACGTGAAGGGTGTCTGAGGGGGAGAGCTGTAACACACACACAGAGTCTCTGTGTTATCGAGGCTTTCGTCAAGGACAGTTGAATGTTAAAGATGGAGCTTCTTGGGTGCTGCTTGTGGATGTTTCCCTGTCTCTCTCTCTCTCGCGCTCTCTCTCTCACTCACACACACACACACACACACACGATGCAAAGGAAAATCCCATGCACTGCAGACATTGTGTGTGTGTGTGTGTGTGTGTGTGTGTGTGTGTGTGTGTGTGAGAGAGAGAGAGAGAGAGCGAGCAAGAGCGCTACAATTTTTATACCATGTCAGTGACGTCAAAGTGGCTTCCTATTTTACATCTCTCTCTCTCTCTTTCTGTCTCTCTCTTTCTCTTTCTGTCTCTCTCTCTCATTCTATCTCTCTCTTTCTGTCTCTCTCTGTCTCTCATTCTGTCTCTCTCTTTCTCTTTCTGTCTCTCTCTGTCTCTCTTTCTGTCTCTCTCTCTCATTCTATCTCTCTCATTCTGTCTCTCTCTTTCTCTTTCTGTCTCTCTCTGTCTCTCTTTCTGTCTCTCTCTCTCATTCTATCTCT
>JANDJT010000060.1:21494120-21518272 GCA_024331685.1 Stegophilus panzeri | reverse complement strand
TGTCATTTCTTCAGTGTTGTCACATGAAAAGATATAATCAAATATTTACTAAAATGTGAGGGGTGTACTCACTTTTATGAGATACTGTATATATAATTTGTGTATATGTGTGTGTGTGGGTGTGTGTGTGATAGAACCTGCGCTGTGGCACCACTGGGGTCGTGACCTTCCTGCGAGGCCGAACTCTGTACGTTGCCTGGCTTGGAGACTCACAGGTCATGCTGGTGAAAAAAGGACAAGCAGTGGAGCTGATGAAGCCCCACAAACCAGACCGAGAGGTAATACACACACAGTCTGGGGGTGTGTATGTGTGGGAGTGAGAGGTGTTCTTTACAATAGCAGGTTAGACCTCAAGACCACTGAGCCACGAATGTCTAATATATTTCAACAGATTTGTCCTCCACTTTACACCACATACACACAAGCTGTATTTCTAAAGAAACACCTTGTCTTTTAATCGCCTGATCCAAGCCTCGAACCGTGATCCTCTCATTCAGATGCTACTTTCCTACCAGCTGAACCACCAGGAGATGCAGGATGCTGCTGCTATGAGTAACAACTAAAGTCAAAAAATTCTGACATGTGGGTGTGATGTGTCAGGATAAATTCAGCGCACTGTACGTGTCCTCATGGCTTTGTGGGAAAGCGCACACTTCTCAATCCTGAGGTCATTGGTTCAAATCCCTTGTTTCCCTTCATGACAATTTTTTAATTTGTTTATTATGAGTGAGGAGTCCATCGTACACGTCTCTGTGATGTCTGTGCTCTGATAGTGTAGTGACTTCTGGAAGTTTATGGTTGCAAGCACAGCAAAAGTTTTTTATATATATATATATATATATATATATATATATATCTCACATAAAGCCCTCGCCTCCTGGTGCTGACGTCATGGGTTTGAATCTGCTGTTGTTCTGTTTTCCTGAAACACGAGGACAGTTTCTGAAAAATAAATACACTAAAGGAACCTTTGCTCTCAGCACAGACAGACACACAGACAGACAGAGAGAGAGAGCGCGAGAGCGAGAGAGAGAGCGAGAGAGCGCGAGCGCAAGAGAGCAGAAAGTGAGGGTTCGACCCTGCATTTATATCTCTGATATAAATGTAGGCAAAAGGAGTGAATATAAAAAGAATAATATATAAAAAATAGTAATATATAAAAAGAAAATAAATAATATATATAAAAATAAATTTTATATATATCATAACCCCTCCTGCCACCTCTCCAGGTGGGAGATACTGGCTTTCACTCTCTTTGCCAGATTTAGTGCCTCACTGGAGTCCAGCACCTTTAGCTCGCCTGCAGGCCTCGATCCTGTGCAGTGTTCAGTGCTGAGGGACGCACCCTATATATAAAGGTATAAACGGTCTGAGTTGAGTCTTAAACCATGGCTGTCATGACCACACACACCTTGACAGAACTGGGTGGATTTGTTTTCTGTGTGTTATTTTTGTCCATCAGGTTAGAAAAGTGTCTGCAGCAGATGGATATAATTTCATTTAAATTCCATTTAGTTACACTTTGGGATTTTAATGAGTTTTATCGGTATTCGGGATGGATCCACAGCTCAATCTGGCAACTTTTCCTGTTACTGTCCGTGTACGTTTCCGGAGGTTTCTCCCCTTGAGTTATCTCCAGGTTCTCCGGTTCCCTAACCCCACCAGAACATCCGTCCTGTGGACCTCTGTGTGTGTGTGTGTGTGTGTGTGTGTGTGTGTGTGTGTGTTACAGTAATATATTAATATAGATATAATGTATATAATCTCTATCCGTCTGTAATATGGAGCATGATCATTATAAATGCCTGTGTGATGGGACTGCAGCGCTTTCAGGTCTCGAGGACGTTTTGTTGATCTTCTGACTGACATTTGAAATGTTTTTATGATGTATGTGTGTGTGTGTAGGATGAGAAGCGGAGGATCGAGGCACTGGGTGGGTGTGTGATTTGGTTCGGGACGTGGCGAGTGAACGGCAGCTTGTCCGTGTCGAGAGCCATCGGTACGTAACCTTAAACACTGCTCCACCTTTCTCCTTCATCAGTCATTATTACTGATAAATCACTGAACTGCTGTACACGCCCCTGGGAACGGGCTGTTACTATGGAAACGATAACGTATTAGAGCGAGCGCCTTTATAATCCCGTGCTACTGTCAGAGCTGCTGTTCTAGAGAACTAATCATCACCTGATGACCAATCACGATCCAGAACCCAGCAGCGCCGTGGGATTTAGGCGCAATCTGGTATTTAAAGCCTTTTTAACGAGGTGTAAATCAGAGAAATCTGTATTTATGTTTCTAACGGTTTCCCAAATGAAATAACTAAACGGTTGCCAGGTCACTGCAGTGTTACACAGCAGGTACTGAAATCTCATATATAATTACAGCCTGTAAATGGTGTGTGAATGGAACCGACTCATTCGGAGGTTTTAATAGATTATAGTCCATTTGCTGGACTTTTTGTTCCTAGACCGTTCAGTCTCCGTCAAAGTTTTTCCTTGATTGGGGAACAGTCTGACCTTTAAACCAGTCGAATATATTAGTCTAAAATCTGATATGTGTGTGTGTGTGTGTGTGTGTGTGTGTGTGTGTGTGTGTGTGTGTAGGAGACTCAGAGCACAAGCCGTACATCTGCGGCGACGCTGATCACGCGTTGTTTCCTCTGGATGGTACTGAGGATTACCTGATCCTGGCGTGTGATGGTTTTTACGACACGGTGTGCCCGGAGGAGGCGGTGCGCGTCGTCTCCGATCACCTGCTGGAGAATAACGGAGACACGGCCATGGTGGCGCACAAACTGGTGGCCTCGGCACGCGACGCCGGCTCCAGCGACAACATCACCGTCATCGTGGTGTTCCTCAGGGACCCGCGAGCTCCGCCCCCATCCGACGAGCAGCAGGAAGAGGAAGAGGTGGAACCTGACGAGGAAGTGGAAGAAGAAGAGGAAGAGGAGGAGGAGGCGATGCAGGGCGAGTTGGTGTGTCAGGACGGCGGAGGGGAGAACGGAGGGAAAGCGCGCAGCGGCTGGCCTCTGCAGCAGTGCTCAGCTCCCGCTGATCTGGCCTACGAAGAGCGCACCGACTCCTTCACGGACAGGACGAGCCTGAGCACCACGGGGCCCGATCTCACGCTCACGGCTGGCGGCTGCTTCTGTCCCACTCCCAGCACGTCAGACCTGGGGCTGAGAGGAGGAGGAGGAGGAGGAGGAGGGCGTCGGCTGTGTCCCAAACCTCAGGTCCCATCCTGCGGTGGACGCTGGGTGGAAGCGGCAGCTCTGTTCCCTCAGCAGGGACGAAGAAAGAGGAGGATGGACGAAGAGCTGGAGCGCAGGATGGAGGAAAAGTGGCGCATCCGAAAGAGGGCCGAGTGCCGCGGTATCCTGAGCTCCAGGCCTCGAGTACCCGAGCCACTGCGCCACACCGAGACCCGGCCCGGAGTCGCCCTTCCACGCTTAACACGCGAATACGCCATCTAAACCCCTCCCCTCACATAACCCCTTTATCACTCTCTCACACACACACACACACCACGTTCACATTAATGCCTAATACACACATTTTACACACACATGCTACACCTTTCCCCTGACCTGGAGTTAGCCCATACGTCAGACTGAGCCAAGACATAGATCACACATAGATCTCACACACACACACACACACACACACACCCTGACCTGAGGGAGAAATTAGTTAGACCAGAGGATGTAGAGTATTCTTCAGCAGGACCGAACTGTCTGCCATTTTATTATTTATTGCTGCGTCTGACTTTTAGTTACAGAGTCCGCCACGATTCTGACGTTTCAGCCGATTTCTCTTCATACACGGCGTCATTTCTAGCGTTTATGCCAGGTTCATAAAGGACGTCATTCGCTCATCAAACACCATGTAATTAAAAGTTCTGTTTGCCTTTGGGACAGTAAAGATTCTGTTTAAAACCTAATACTGAACTACACAAACAGGTCACTGTACACACTCTTAGAAAAGGGTTCCTCAGACCTTCTTCTGAAGGTTCAGCGTTCTTTACTTTCTCCGCTGTGTTCTGTAAAGGCTCTGTACGGGTCCGTAGCATTTTCAGACCTTTACACCTCTTCATCTAGTTCGGATCTGATCAAAGCCTTTGACTGAGAATAAGGACGTGACCGTACACCAGTTTGATTAGATATAAAATAAATGGACTGAAACGTAGTTTATAAGGAAATAATGGCGAATAACACGGAATTAAATGAAACGGTGGTTTGTCCTTCAGTAACTGATGGCGTTTGTTCTTAAACTTTATACAGTCTGAACTATTTGCCGTCGTTTGGCCCAAACCTGATCCATCATGACGTAACTAGACGGAAACATCAGATTTTTGTCTAAAACATATCCGCCATTTTATTTTTGTTCAGCTGAGCGATTATCGCCGGATGGTTCTTTACAGAAATGTCGGTAGAGATGCAGTATCAAACACTCAGTGTGTTTATAATGACATCGAGACCAAAGAAAGGCTGTATAGCCCCGTGTGTGTGTGTGAGAGAGTGTGTGAGAGAGAGAGAGAGAGAGACTGCCTTGTACAGAGTGGCGTCTTGTTAGTCAGAGTTGTTTGGATAAAGGGGTGTGGCTTAAAGCTGGAGTCTGTATGCTAGAAGGCATCATAAAGTTTCATTTCATTTTAATACGGACTTTATGAAACTGTATAAAATTAATGTTATGGAGACACGATGTGAGGATTTAAACATGTTGATATGCACATACACTCAAAGCTCACGAAGGAATAAACACACACACACACACACACACACACGTCTCAGAGGCGTAACAGGACGTTGCGGACATTTTATCAACAGCCACACTGATTCCATAACAATTTAAAAGTTGAGACATTTAGTGGACTTTTAATGGAAAACATGCTACTAGAACTTCCTCCACACCCACACCCGCTCACTCCGACAACCCAAGACATTACCCATGATTCCGAGAGGTCGTCCATTATCCTGCTACAAAAAGCCAGTGTTTCCTTCCTACAAGACAAGAGGAAGCCTCTGTGAAACCTTCTGCACTCGCATCATCATCATCATCATCATCATCATCATCTTCTTCAGCCATGCCGCTGAGCTCAAACCCGATCCCCAGTTCCTCCAGGAGCTGGTAACGAAGCAACGCCGAGGAAGAACGTCCACGGATCCTCCTCAGATCTACACACACGCGCACACACACACACACCATTTGTTTTTGCTCAGACTCTGGAATGTATTCACACTGAAAACATTCGTCATATTTAGGTTTTTATTTCGTTGAAAGTATCCTGAGCCTGAGCGACATGACGACGTCCTCGCCTGCGCGTCACGGCATCTCTACGTGGACGGGGCGACGCATCGAAGTGAAAAGTGGCGCTCTGAGGTTCTGCGTCTCGTTCTGAAGTGCACATGAAGTGCGCAAGTGTTCACTCTCTTTCCCTCCTTCCCTGATTTACCTCTCAAGGGGCACAAATATATTTAATAGAATTGTAGTAAAATAACATGTATATATGTATTTTTGTGGGCGTGGCTCTGTGTGCGTACGTGTATGAATGACTCTGTCTTATTAGCGTGATAGTTAGGTCTCAGACACACACTCTGACCTGTGTAACTCTCCAGCCATGAGGTCCCTCTACATCTAACCCTAAACAAAATTACTTGAAATTATCCGAAAAGGAGGACGTGTCATGAACGAACACACACACACACACCGAAAAGAAGTGTCTGAAGGCTTCCTCCTCCATGTTCAGGGATCCTGAGCCTCGGCGCTTCTTAGTGACGGCGCGCTCCTGCTCGTCTCACCTCTCACTTCTTGTCTCTCTCACTGTGTGTCGCTTCGTCTGTGATCTTCACCTCTGCTTTTACTTCCCGTAAGCAATAATGAACCTACTGAAGCCATGAGACTCTCAGAGCAAAGAGCAAAGATTCTCCCACGAGTTCACGACGCTCATTGCTGGATTCCGTTAAAGGAGCAGTTCGGACTAAACCGAAACGTCCACGGCATCTGTCTGTCGTCACTCTTAAAGCCGAGACGTTTTCGCTGTGTGTAAAGAAGTCTGCTTCTTAAGCTACGAGGAGGAAGGAGCTAGCAGGTCATGAAGGTTGAGTGAAATCTCTAGCTGTGTGGCTCGACACCGGAACTCGTGCTGCAGCGATTAATCTGAATAATCAATTCTACTCATCGGCGTGGACTTTATGTCTAACGAGTCGTTTATGTAAACAACAGCAGGAAGCCGAGAGCGCGTTGGCCTCTATTGGTGTGTAGAATGTAATACCGTAGTGAAGCTGTAGGGGGCAGCAGCACTGAAGCTACTATTACACTACATGAACTCTTCAGTTTTCCGACCGAAAGCAGAAAAACAGTTCATATCAATCTCATGTGAGCTTTAACACAAACGTTTTATTCTTTAAAAGTGACACCGATTGTAAAAAAGAACTCGAGAGAGGAGTGTAAACCCTGATCTCACAAAACTAAAATAACGTAAACTCCTGTAACAGGAATAATAATTAGATTAGATATACTCTAGAGGAGAACGTCAGTAGTGCAACAAGTCGTTCCTTGTGTCTTACATTCTACTACTGACCAAATCAAACAAGTGATATCTGTTACAGCATTTCTCATTTACAAGCGGTTTTTATTTACTGATTTATTTAAGCTGATTAATCGATTACTTCTCATGAATATTCGACTAGTCAAAATCTTTTTTTTTTTTCCCCCTTTCAGTTTTATCCTCTAATTGGAATGTTACTTAAGAGCGCCGCCATCTTGGACGACCACAATCATTTATTTCTTCAGTGCGGTCCGGTATAACCCTGCCCCCTAATCTAGACACCGCCCCTCAGAGAATCGCCCCTTAGCTGTAGAATCGTGACACAAAAAAATTTAAAAAACAGATGATGTAGTTCCATGTTTATACAGGATTTATCTGTGAAAATTTTGGGTGACAGACGTCCTGTTAGCAACAGTCGCCTCAAAAAACTAAAGAAGCAAACTTCACACAGCGAGCTCGTCTCCGCAGATTTGGAGTTTTGTTGTTTTGGGGGGTTTTTTTGTTGCCGAACTGCACCTTTAGATCCGTGTAAGACTGAAATGTTTGATCGGGATCCTGAGCAAATGGACGATGTGAGACGACGTCTAGACGTTCAGACGTCCTGCTGTCTGCGTGAGAAAGCGTGACCTGTGGATGGTGTTCAGATGTTTAAGTAAAACTGACTCTATTAGAGACTCGTTAAAGATGTTAGTCTTTAAAAACACACACACACACACACACACACAGACACAGAAGCTCGTCCTCACACTCCTCTATCACATGTCTAGGAGCTTTCTGTTTTCCGTTTCCTGCTCGGTTACTGGATGACGAACACGATGAGTTATGCCTTCTCTTCTGTCCTGGTGAAGAAACGCCATCAGTTTGGCGTCTGATCTGCGTCTAATCAGCGCCACATCGGCGCCGTCTCCTCCAGAAACCTCAGTAACCTGCAGACCCGAGACTCCCCGTCCCTCATCCCTCAAATTTAGCTCACAGTAAATAGTGAACCTGTGTGTGTGTGTGTGCGTGCGTGCGGGTGCGAGTGTGTGTTCTGTGATATTGTAGTATTTATTATAAATATGTATATCTGGTGACTATCATGTATAAAGAGTGTAAGAAGTGTGTGTCGCTTGTGTGTGACTTATTACTGAAGAGAAACAACGATCTGAACACATAAAACATCAGACCAAGTCCGCTCAGTTTCTGATTTTAATCAGCTGATTGATTAGTGCAATCAGACGCCGAGGATTAGATTTAGGATTAGATTTTAGAGGGTTATTTAATAATAAAGCATCTGAACGTCACGTAAAGACAACATAACGCTCTACACCACATTCATAAAGCTTTAGGACTACGCTTATAAGCATTCAGTGTTTTTATATTTAACGTTTAATAATCACTAATTACTTCATGAATTAGAGAGAGAGAGGTGTTCGTTCATTCATTTCCATATCGCTATAATAACATTAAACACCCTAACTCTAATGAACTAATTAACGCAAATCAACTGATCAGCCAACTGCTCGTTGTAAATAACTGAATTAATCAATTAGTAAAGTAATTACATGACTTAATAAAATTCATTGATTAATAGTACTTTGTAAATTTTACCAAGTTTAAGTTCTCTGAAAAAACAACAACAAAACGTCTTAAAGATCATAACTGGATCATCGCTAGCTCGAGGTTACAGTTTTATAAATCACACGTTTGTATTTATTAGTCTCTAAATTTACAAAAACATCACGTTGATTACACAAACACGAGACGCATCACAATATTCACGCTTGCTGACAAACTGCAAGCAATATAGTACTGTGAATATTACATTTGTTTATTATTAATACATTTATATACTTTTTTATATTTTAAAAATACAAATTTTATTTATAAAAAAAAAAAAAAAAAAGAATTAAAAAATATTTAATACTGAAGAAGATAATTTTTTTTGGAAAATTAAAAAAACTTTCAATAAATAAATACCCACAATATCTCAGCTAAGCGTACTGTGATATAATTGATCGCGATATCGTTATTATCTGCTCGCAGCACTAACCTGCAGTAAGTGTGAGAGTCAGGAAGGGCGTGTCCCAAAACGGCGTCTACTTCCTGCAGAGGGACCCTCCGGTGTTCTCAGTGTGGAGTACGGAGCAGTCAGGATCACGTCAGAACCTCAGGGAAATGTGGGCGGGATTATGCAGATCATTTCTGGCTGTGGGCGGGGCAGACTGTGTTCCAGGCCAAAAAATAATTATTTTTTTATTATTATTTTTTTTAAATAATTTTAAAAATCCTGAAATAAAGAAAGCAGTGAATTCAACCACACATTCTACACCACAACGGTGCTGTATACGGGATCATTAAAATAACGTGATTATTCCGCGTCTACAAACAATCTTACACATGTAATTTTTAAAACCTTTAAAACGGAGACGTGAGAATGAAAAGGCTTAAGACGAGATCTAATACAGTTTCAAGAGTTGAACACACTCAGGCTTGTTCACGATTTGTAGTGTACATAATAATAATAATAATAATAATAATAATAATAGCTGCAAGCAGCATTTTCGGGGGCCGAGCACTCAGACTCAAGGAGCCGCACATTCACAGACACACTACAGTTGTTGCCTAAGCATTCACAGGAAAGCAGAGCCATAACGTTAGGCGAAGGGATTCAAAAGCGATGTGTGGCTTCACTCATGATGTGTATGTTTTGACTGCAGACACTGCTGGAATTCTCTGACTGTAGGAGGAACGGTCTAGATGAACAAACGGGCATCAGGGTGGTGTTGCTGCTCTGACCTGTGGTGTTGTCTGTTGCCACTTTGACCTGTTGCCATGATTGCTACTGTTCTAACCTGAAACCTTTTTTTTCTTCTTGCAATTTAGAAACACAAAAATTTTTTTATTTCTCATCAGTCTGGACCCCCCCCCGAATTTGGTGACGATTGGAAGAAATTTGGAGGAGGAGTAGCAAAAATGGCAGTTAGATGTAAGCATTTTTAGCATGTCATTGTAACTTTTGATCAGTAGGTGGTGACATCACGAAATCTGTTGCATAGACTAAGGGCATGGTCCTGAAGAGGCCTACCAATGTTTGTGTCTGTGCACAAAGTCGTTGCTGAGATACAGCCTCACATCCTGTTTCTCGCCCCGTTACGGGCAAACCGTTTGGGGTATTAAAAATTCTTTTGATAGGTTTTCTGAGGTTTCCTCTGAAGATGATGTCTGCCAAAGTTGGTGATGATTGGATAAAATTTGTAGGAGGAGTACCAAAGAAAATACAACAGGTTTTGACAAAATCCAAGATAACTGAAAATCGAATTAGGCGGAAATTGAAGTCACTTTTACATTTTGGACACATGGTTCAAATGTTACCACCATAAACATACCAAATTCTTCCAAATTAGGCTAAATTTTGACAGATGGTGGCTTTAAAGCGTTGGCAGCACTTGGCCCAAATTTGATCAGACTATTCCTTAGACCCTCCCAAATCAGTGTACTTAATTTCACAACTTTTCACCAGATGGTTCTACGGTCTGCCATAGACACCCTAGCCAGAAGAAGAAGAAGCGGCAGCAGAAGAATAGTAAGAAGAAAATGTAGAATAACAACACCTTCAGTGCTTGGCCCCGTAATTACACACAGCGCAGAATGGAGACATTACGGAGTTCATTAATCATCTTCATGAGGCAATTTTACAGTTTATAAACAAACAACGCTTTATGAACGCGAGTGTTTACACATGTGTTCATTTCCCTTACACCCAGGAAGCTGATGGCTCTGTGTGTGCATGCGTGTGTGTGTGTGTGTGTGTGTGTAATTACACTCCTGTGTGTGCACATGTCATGGCCTGGTGATGCAGCAGGACGGTTTAATTAAATATGTTGCCTTTTAATCAAACCACACACTCTTAATCTTACTGAGAACACAACATTAAAAGAAAATCATGAGAAAATGGATCCTAACGAGAGAGCTGGCTTAGATACGGAGTTCTGGACGTTTCGAAATCCAGAATACGTTTAGGACTTTGTGTTCAAGTTCAGATTACCCACACCGTGTACCAGACGGAGAGAATTTCACATCGCGGCAAACTCTACACACTGCTCGAAAACTCGGCGCTCTGTAATCGCCATTTTAGAAACCGAACCAAATTCATCCTGAGATGACCTGAGATGACCACATGACCTTCTGCTTTACCTGTAGTACTGCGTTATTTTCTAACACGAGGTGCCAAAGTTTTTCAGCACTGGTGCAGATTTTTGTACTAAAATGTCTAAATAAATCTCAGCCTGTCCTTTCAGAATTTTACCTGAAGGAATTCTCTGCTGTTATTTCATGCTCAATCAATCCGGTGGGTTGAACGCCGGCCTGGTCTCCGTTTCTGTCCGTCTGATTATATCCGTCTGCAATCTCAGAGCCTCTCGACACGTGACCGAGTTCTTATCCTTTTATTACAAAAAGAGGTTGTTCTTAATCATGCGGAACACATTAACTGCTTTTTTTCACCTTGTACATTCATGTTTTGTTGTGTGGCACCATTAAGACTCGAGACACTGTAGTTATAGAACTCTTTAGATGTTCCCTTAATATTTTTTGTTCAAACTGATTTTCCTTTTCTTCACCCAGTTAGTGACTTTGACAAATAAATGAAACTGAACATAAAAGTTCAGTGAGCTCTGAGAAAGTGAGATTGTGTTAAATGGCTCAGTTTAGCTCCGATGTGGCCTCAGTACGGATTTTTAAATAAAAGACATATCAAAAGTAGCGCAAAAGGCCGAGTGACGTCCTTTTCTGCTTTGTTTGCGCTGGAGGAGGAATAAAAGCGTAGGTCACATGACCAACACAGAACGAAGAGCTGCTCGGCTGGGATTGTAAAGCCAGCCGTCGAGCCGAGGCGCTCTCGTCAAGGTTGCATAAAACTTTCATTGTTCCTGAGTTATTAATGGAAATTTTTGTGATGTGTAAGTGCTTCTGAAGCTTTAGAGACTCGCTAAAGTGCACTTTATTGAAACAGGAACACACAAGCTGTGAGCTGAACAACACGCCGTGGGGTTCCGTGTCTCTGTGTCTGATACAGAACGTCCACCCGAACTGATGAAGAACCGAAGATGAAGGGATGAGAAATGAATTATAAAGGTTAGAACCCAAAATCCAGCAGAACAGTTTCACTGGTGTTTTCTTTTCCCCTAATCACAAACAAGAACCCAGGGAACTTAGCGTTCTGCTCATTTCCCACCAACACAACTGTCAGAAAAACAGCACTGCTCAGAAGGTGTGTCCTTCACTCCATATATGGAAATAAGAGTGGTTCTATTCAATTGTGGCTTGAATACCATATACGGCGGATCAGGTGGGTGTGTCCATAAAAACAATATATAGCTTACAGAAGCGAACATGGATGCATTTAACCACGCATGTGTTAATGTTAACGTAGCGCAATTCAATCCACCACGCATGCGTTAACATCACGCTACGAAATGTCAGTATCCATGTTTGCATGTGATGCAAACCATGCGATATAAACTTTTATCATAAACACCACAACGTTAAAAACAATCAAGCAATTTGGATTGATGAATCAATTTAAACAGCAATGGCATGAAATTTATCGATTCAACAATGATTACTGGGGTCGGGCGGCGACGACAGACATCTGGTGTGTAAAATAAAGACAAAACAAATAAATAATAAAAAATAATAAATCTCCATATAACTGACCCGTAAATAATTTCATATCCTGGTGATTTGCCATGCTGCTCTAAGCTTCTCCCACTTTACTTGATTGAAAACACTGAAGATGTACTGATTATGAAAATGAACATGCAAATTAGGACGGGACGTCATATGGCGATTTACAGCATGAATTTGCTCCTTTCCCCTGAAAAGGTCTGAAAACCATGACAGCAACGGCGATTTTCGCAACAAGTCATCACCATACTAATATAATCTAATATAAAATAAAATAAACACACTGCACAATGTTGTAAATCTTTCTAAACAGCAGCTCTGTAGGAAACAGCGGCTCGGCGGCGGCCATTTTGTGAAAATTAGCTCCAGTTAGCTGAAGGAGCAGACGGAAGAGATTTCTTTCAAATATCTAATCCTCTCTCTCTCTGAGAGTTTGGACTCCTGTGTCATATTTATTATCGAAATGAATTCTGACATTTTCACTCAGTAGGTGAGTAAATTCGCATAGAGTGAACCGAACCTAATTAGCGGTTTATGAATCACGTGATCAAATCACGACTCGGATAGAACGAGCTCTCCACAAAAGCTGTGTATTATACTCCAGATTCCGCATTTAACTCAATATAATGCTAAATGCTAATGAATAGATTTACTTGGCTTTCATTTTCCGCTTCTAAAATGCGGAAAGCGCGACGCTGTTGTGATTAGTTAATGGAGGAATTTACCTGTGAGTTGGTGTTGAAAGTCGCGCGCGTACACACCGTGGGGAGGCAGTAATTAGCCACGCAGTGACGTCATCGCCCAGCCACCTGCACGTCCAATGCAGTACTTCCTGGATACTACTTATTGATGCGTGTTGTCATGGTTACAGTGCAACACTGTTCTATAATATAACCAGCAGCGTTTTAAAAGTACGAGTGAAATATTTTGATTCCACATTTCTATCCATCTATCTACCTATCTACCTGTCTGATGTGACCCACATTAGAAGTGTTGTGATGTAAGAACACCTACCCCTCAGCCAGTCGGGTATTTTAAGCGGCAATGAAACAAACTGCTGTCTACATTCATGTGATTTTCTGTCATTTTACTGTGAATTTTTAAATAAAGTAAAACACACAGAGCCAGTATGCCAAAAGGAATCTCAGAGTGGGACCAAAAAAAAAAAAAAAAAAAAAAAAAAGCGCTTTTTTTTTTTTAAAGAAGATGGTCAGAGCATTGAGCTTCACTACAAAGTGTGTGTGTCTAGTTTCTATAAGGACACGACAGCTGGTGTTAGTGAAAAGAAAGACGGAAAAGAACACAAATAGCTGGGAGCAAGCATCGTGATGGACAGGACACCGCCTTCTCTAACCGTGTGTGTGTGTGTGTGTGTGGCCAGAGGACAGGAGAAACACACAGAGCAGACGTGATGAGGACAAACACAATGCCAACATTCAGCCTTCCACAGAAACAGAACTGAGGCCAAGTCTCACTAAAGCTGGCACAGATCTCGATCTCTCTCTCTCTCTCTCTCACACACACACACACACACACACACACACACACAGACAAATGCACACAAACACACAATGTCCCACTTACAGATAAAATGCACCAGCAAATCAAGCTTTGATCAAACTCTTTATTTCTTTGTGTATTACATAAATACATCATTTACATCACCAGTGTGTTTGTGGCAAAGACACGAGCTCGCAGCGCAGCGCACACAAGGCAAACATCTCCGGATTGAGACGTGCCCTTTATAAAGGAAACATAAGTGCAGAAAGAGTTTGAGAGAAGTGCAGGTGTAATCAGGACCCACGTACTGTACATTAACTGGGAGTGGGTCAGGGGTTCTGTTCAGACTCAGATTAGAAACACCACGATAGTGAAAATGTACATGCACGCAAGCAAAGTAACGCAAGAAAACCTACAACATGGCGCTGTAGACGCAGCCAAAAAGCCATAAAGAGAGAAAAGCAAGCACAGTGCAATCAAGTTTAGTGTTTTTCCACTCTAATCTCTCTGCACTGTATCTGTACTGAGTGAGAGTGTGTGTGAGTGAGAGAGACAGAGAGAGAGAGATTATGAATGTAAACTCATTTCCCGGTCCTAAAAAAAGAATAGAAATCCAGTTTACTCCAAACTTACTTATAAAGGCAGAATTATCACAGGGTGTCCTTCAAGGCTCGACGCTGGAGACCCTATTATTGTTATTTTACTTTGTTTTTTCTTAATAAACTACAGAATAATACAAAGATAAAACATAAATTCAACACAAAGTGTCTCAGACATGAGAAATAATTCTTAAATCTGTTCTTATAACCTTTGGAGCGATGCAGTAAAAAGTAGTTCCTGGAGGTTTTTTGTGGTATACACCATCACGGACACACAAGTACAAATCCTTCCCTCTGAAAAAGTAGTTCCTTCTCTGAAACCTTTACAACTAAAAATAAATAAATAAAACATGCGTGTCACAAACATTTATTAGCACCGTCTGATTATTTTAAGTCTAAGTGAGTTTGCAGTGAACATGGGAAGATTAGAGTGGAAAAAATACAAACAAAAAAAACAAAACAGATGTTAAAATCTAAAAAGGAAATAAACATGCGCGCACATACACACATACACAATGCAACCTTTTTACATAAAGTATTTATTAGGACATGGAAAGAAAACATTGCAGTGTACAGACAACCAAAATGGGAAAAAAAAAAAAAAAAGACCTAAAATAAAAAAATGAACCGAATGTGGGAGCGTGAACTGTGGAACCAGGTACGTGCTGATAATCGGTAATACGATACACCATGATATTTTACACATAACATTGTCATCGGGAAAGTTTTTTTTAAAGACAAGCACCTTCTTAAAGAAATGTGTAGAGAGTCAGATAAACATCTGCCTCCAAGTGACGAAGGTGAATCTCAGATGAGACACAGGTGAGGGGTATTTAAGGTCTTAAACATGGCGTAAAAACAATAACAGGGTAACAGCATCAGCACGTACCTGTGTGTGCATGTGTGTTTAAAACATGCTCTCTCGGGAAAGCCCCCCCTGCTGGAGGAGGACGCTGTGCACAAAGAAACACTTCCCATCTCCCAGTTTAGGAAATAAGAGCACGCTAAAGAGGAAATCATCTCAGGGAGTAGTGTTCATAATGTCCAACTGGCATTAAAATTCATCTCTAACTGGAAAATAAACAAAAATATAAATAGGGATGATAAGAAGAACAGCAGCTTTTACTGATTGTGCCAAAATCCTTAAATTCACTCAGGAACAAATTCAGCCTCAGATTAAATGTTTGAGACGATCGATTAATTTAACCTTAAACGTCCTACTGTATGACACACGGTCATCTATAAACACAGACAAAACGAGCAATCATAAGCCGAATTACAATCACATACTCATTGAGGGGGCGTGGCTTAAAGTCTGGTAGGTGGAGACTCTATTTGGAATTAAAAATGGGACAGGGTGTACATTTTATTTATTTTTTTGGCCAAAATGCTCCTTTAAGCGTTTATCATGCGTCTGTTTACCTCCTTAAAAAAAAAAAAAAAAAAAAAAAACCAACAACGCCATCTGATAAATTTCAGTCATTTTAAACGTGCAAAAAACATACAGTGGTTTAGAATCAGTATTATAGTCCTTAATTAAATAGTCATATTGACCTTTGTTTCTCAAGCCAAACAGCTATATCCAGAAAACACGCACGCACGCACGCACGCACGCACACACACACACACACACACCCCCGCCTTGGTCACATAACGGAATGCACATCTCTGTAATATATAAGTTTTCCATTTCTAAATATTGTATCCTTATGCAAATGCTGTAACTTTACACGACACGCCCACACAGACACACGCCCACACAGACACACGCCCACACAGACACACGCCCACACAGACACACGCCCACACAGACACACACACACGCCCACCCCCTCTCATGTGGTCTGGAGTCTGCTGATCACCTCTCAGTGGTATCCCCGGTCACAAAGCTCAGATCATCCGGCATCAGCTGCTCTTCTAAAAAATAATAATAATAATAATAATAATAATAATAATAATAATAATCATAATCATAATAATAATTTTTAAAAAATAAAACACACACGTACACAAACACTTTCCACTCCATGCATGTAAATACTTTAATAAGCATTAAATACACAGCAGGATGGTAAAATCTACAAATGGAACCACAAGTGTGTGTGTGTGTGTGTGTGTGTGTGTGTGTGTGTGTGTGTGTGTGTGTGTGTGAGTGAGAGTGAGAGATGGGATAAGAACCTGAGCAGGGCAGTGAGAGAACCTCTCCATCCTCCAGAACTCCAGCCTCGTCCTCATTTTCATACTCGGTATCACACTCCACCTCACTGTCACTGCTCATACCTGGCAAGAGGTGCGCAGACGGCTTCTGACACAGCAACCCTGATGTGTGAGTGCGCGCACACACACACACACACACACACACACACACACACACACACACACACACGGTCATCAGTGCAATCCTGCATAAAATCTGGCGGTTCCGAGTATAACAAACCACAGAAGCAGTTTTGTTATGTTTGGTTTGTGTTGTAGTGAGCATGTTCACGCCTTCTGCAGGGGTGTGTGTGTGTGTGTGTGTGTGTGTGTGTGTGTATATGTGTGTGAGAGAGAGAGATAAAAGGTGCATCACCTTCTTCAGGGCATGAGGAGGAAGACGGCGGCTCTGTGAGACTCTGCAGTGATTGGTGGATGTCTCCGGAGCAGTCATGCTCGAAATCTAACGATGTGTCTGTCAGCAGCGCAGCACTGAAACACAGCAGGAGAGGAACAGCGTGCATGCGTGTGTGTGTGTGTGTGTGTGTGTGTGTGTGTGTGTGTGTCTTCACTCTGCAGTAATCATGTATGTGTGAAGGTAATAGCCATCTGGAGTGCACATTAAGAGCTCTACTGTCACACACTCATTCAATTAATCACGGACCTACAGCATCAAAAGCTGCATACAATTTACACTAGAATACCCATAATGCACTGGAGCATTTGAGGATTTGAAGCCCTACGTAGTGAACAGGTGGTGTGTTTTGGGACGCTGCTAAAAGCATGGTGTAATAAACCTTACGTGCTGCAGGTGGTCCTGCGCTGTTTGCTGCCTGCGGGGGGCGCCGTGCTCAGGACGGGCAAGTCGAAAGCGTCGCTCCCCGCGGCTCCGTACAGAGACTCGTCCAGTTTGGGCCGGTTCTCAGAGGAACTTGGGACAGACGGAGGGGACGCGCGTGCACTCTGAGCTTTCACCGAACCTAAACACAATAAACAACAAAATCAAAAACATTAGGAGTGGCAAGAGTTTAGGGCGCAGCACTGACTTGAGACGAGGCCACTGCTTTTACACTGACTCTCTGCAGCGGAGGGGCCCTCTCTAGGGCACAGTGATGGTTCGAGAGCGTCTCCTGCTGCTCCTCTCAGCTCTTTCTCAACAGCATCGCCACTCCGGCGCAGAGAGACTCCTCCCACCGCTCCTCCCACTTCCTGCTTGGGAGAGACAGCTTTCTTGCCACCTATTACACACACACACACACACACACACACACACACACACACACACACACTTCTGAATCATGCTGAAGTATTTTAAAAGGAGTTAACAGAAGCCATCTCTGTAATAAATTACCGTGTGGTTTATTCCGTACCGTGCCGGCCGTGTCTGTTCGTCCCGGGAGCTTTAAACAGCAGGTCCAGTTCTCGTGGTTTGCGTCTTGCTGCTGTTTCCGGGTCGCTCGAGGCATTGTGATCCAGAACCGAGCACAGAGGAGTGACGCGAGCATCAGAGACGCCGGCACGGGCCTCCAGCTGCCCCTTCACATCCGCCATCTTGCTGCGAACCTCCGCCATCTGGGCCTTGAGTCGGGTCAGGACGGCCGAGTCCGGGGCTGAGCGGCGCACAGCGTGAGAACGACGCTCTCGCTCTTTACGGGCCGAAACCAAGGCCGCTGCACACACACACATGATGTGTTTAGGGAATTCAGTTAAAGCGACCGAACTAGTGTGTTTTTATTTCTAGTTTTAAACAGCTTCCTAATTTAGAGGGAATAAATAACGACGTCACATTCCTCCCGGTGTGTTTAGTGATTTAGTGGTTAATAATCACAGCGTGCTCAGGTCAGCTGACGATCTGCCGTAGCCTCGGGGGCTCACGCACTCTCCGAGCTGTAATTATAAGGTGAGGGTAAGAGGAGCTTATTAAAAAGGGTGGGTTACCTTGGCTGGGGATCAGCGAGGCGGGCGGCCGGGGCTGGATTCCCCACAGAGACTCCACATGGCTGTGCTCTTTCAGGTCCAGGAGCTGGATCAGGATGACCGGGTCGATCTCCAGCAGACTGGCCGTGGCTCCTGCCGTGCTCCTCCTCGGACCCCGGATTCCTGCGCTGGAGCCTCCTGAGCAACAGGGGGAGATGCTCGGCTCAGTGCGGACCAATCAGAAAATGGAAGCTTATGGCCTCCATAATCATTTCCTCTTGGTAACATCAATTAAACATTTTTATAAAACAGCAGAATAACTACGAATTGAAAATTCTATCAACCCAATCACTTAACACATATATATATATATATATAATAAACAACAACAACAACAACAACAAAAACATCTCCACCTTCAGACTTTAGGCCCCACCCCCTTCCTGAGTTCCAGAGTGATGCCAAACTGTGCTGAGGAATATAGAGGTGATCACCTGTGGCTCCTATAACATCATCAGGAATTTCTCCTTCCTCCAGGTCCAAGTTTCCACTGTACTCCACGTCATTCTCTCCGGACCTGGTGGGCAGAACCAACGCTTTTCTGTTGTTCAGCAAATGTATTATTTGAAATTACTCTCCCTCTCTCTCTGATCATATTTAAGGGGAATAACGCACAGAAGATGGCCGCTAATACCGAGTCGGGTGGCTGGGTGTTGACCTACACGCTTCAGTCTGTCATGGTCTCAGTGAATCTGGATTCTATCCCGGGAACACTAGGTGTGAGAGTCGGGAAACACATTCACAGATACAGGGGAAATCTGGAGTCACTGATACGCCTACAGACATGTTTTTCAGAGGTGTGAGGAAACTAAAAAAACCCAGAACACACCCACATGGTCACGGGGACAACATGCTGACCGTAGAACCAACATCTCACGGCGTATTATGGCGTAAAGAATCTTACTGTTTGTAGCGGAGAGGTTTTAAATATTCATATTATCTTTCACACTCTCTCCGTAACGGAGTGGAGCAGATGTGGTGAAACATGGACGTGAACTTCTCCAGTGCTGGAGAGCTTCTGTCGCTAGCATCTCGTCTCCTGGTCGCGATGGCCGACCCCGAGGCCCTGGGGCGCTGCGTTTAAACCTAACCAGCCGCTCGTTTTTCAGAAGTAAAGCGTGCAGAGCGGGATCGTATCAGTGTAAACGCTTCAGTCAGAAACCTCACAGTGTGTGTGCGCGCGTGTCCTGCAGCAAAATCAACCGGCTGAGAGCAAAAAGAAAAAAAATGTGTGTGGGTGCACGAGAGAGTGTGTTGATGTGAGCGTGACTGTAGAAGTGTGTGTGAGAGAGAGAGAGACAGAAAAATAGGGAGAGGATGAGGCATTTGGACACAGGAGCTCTGATGACTCATTTGTCTCATCTGGTTTGAGAGAGTTTTGTGTGTGTGTGTGTGTGTGTGTGTGTGTGTGTGTGTGTGTGGTGTAAGCTCGCGGCAGGAGCACCACTGTGACATCTCACTACAAATACTCAAACGCTTTTTCAGTGCGTACACACACACACACACACACACACACACACACACACACAGTGCTTTCAGCTCAGTGAGAGAAGCTGTGCTTTTATTAGACAGAGTGCAGAAGAGATGAATTCTGGGTAAAGCTGCCCTTTCAGGCTGAATTAGTCCCACCTACTCGCTCCTAAATGCCAACACTCCAGCGCAGGCTCAACCGTCTGCATGTCGCGCGTGAGGTCACTTTCAGTTCAGCCGTCACTCACTGTGTTCAGCTCTCAGGTTCAGTACACAGTCTACTATCCGTACTAAATAGTGTTCGAGATGAGAATTAACACGTCCCTAATGGTGACCTGTTGAAATGAGGATCCCAAAGGTACCCGGATTTTCAAAGTGTGGATCCGTGGACACTTTTTCAGCTAATATTACCCACAACTCCTTGCGCGAGGGAGGAAGGGAGGGGCTTTGTGATGTTTTCTTTGCCGAATTCAACCTGCAAACACTGCGGACAATCCCAGCTTGTTGGGATTATTTGTCGATTCGACCATTTTTTTCTAGAATTATAATTATTATAACCTCGTTAGTAAGTCAGGAGGGGAGGAAACCTTTGACTTCACAGTGCTGCCAGATGTTGTGCTTCAGCCATCACATGTTAAACGGTATAGTTAACTAGCTACACTGCTAGAAGACGAAATGTAAAAGACGGCTAACAAGGCGAGAGTGATGAACACGTCACTCACATGTTCTCTTCGTCGATATCGTTCTCCTCCGTGTTGCTGGTGGCAGTGGAGCTGCCGGACGTGCTGCTGCCGTCCAGAGGGTTCACGTCCTCGTCTCCGGTCAGACAGTCCACCTCCAGGTCACCGTCAGACAGCTCCTAACATCACGCACAGGGTTACAGGAAACATGAGATAAAGGGGAAAAGGGGGTGTCAATACTTTGTCAGCAACATTAAAAGAAACAACACAATCACGAGGTCGTGCTTCTTTGTCACATACTTTTAAATGTAGCTCTACACTATGCAGAAAGGGCACTAGGTAGGGCATAGCGTGCCTTTATATTATACCCTACGCAGGGCACATACACAGTGAACTGACAGCCAGCTGGGATTCAGCTCCACTATATTACTTGGCTTTAAGGTAAGAATGCAAAATGGTGATAAGAAAAAACATGGCTAAATAAATATTCATATAAATACCTACACAAAATAAAAAAATAAAAAAACTGAATAAATAAATAGAAATAAATCGGAAATATTAAACTGGTATTTATTACATCGCTGCCCCATACATATGCTGATAAAAAAAAGAAAAGAAAGACACAAAAAAAAAGTTTGGCCCTACTCCATCCTTCTGTTCTTCTTTTAGACATCCATCTGTGTTTTATCTTTTTTCCCCTCTCAAACGTTAACCCCGTTATCCCCCCCATGCCCCCATCCCCCCGATCTCTTGCACGACTGTTTAGTTGAAGATGTTGAGGACAGGACGAGATATCCTGCTGAGAGAGATGCAGCTCTGCTCCTCTCTTCTCCATCTCGACAGAGATTAATTGCTGGTGTCTCACGTGTCATTAGGTTTGATTCATCACCCCATCTGCAGTTGCTATTTTTGGGTGCGGGACATGGTTATTGTCTCGTTTTGAACAGACTTCACACGACGTGTTCGGATGGAACGTCGGCGAGCCGGGTTTGCTGGAGCGACCATCTTCGTGCCGAGCCGCGGATTCATCCGCTTTATTTCCGGCATGTTACAGAACCGAGGACCGGTGATTGTCGGTGACTAACACGAATAATTATGTAGAACTTCTAGAACCAAATCTAAGCAGGGCAGTTTTTAGTTCCTCGGTAGTAGCCATGTGATTTAATAAACATCTGTGAGGGAATAAAGGTCAATAAAATCAGGAAGTAGGGTTTGTCTGTCCACCTGTGGGCGTGTCTGAAAGCCATTTAGATGACTAGCACCCCAGCCTTAAAAGGAACTGTGCATATAAATATCAGTGACTCTTCTTCCTATTAATGACTTCCAAATATGTAGTCAAAGACACACCCACATTCCAGATTAACCTCCATCTCTGCCACAGAATCTTTTCTTACGTTCGAGTCCTCATGCTGCGTCTTTTCCTCTTCCTCCTCCTCTTCTTCCTCCTCTTTCGTCTGGTCTCCGTTCACCAGTGACCCATCCTCCATCGTAGCGATCTTCCCGGGGCGAGAGTCTCGGCCTGACGGGGCGGCGGCGCCGGTGGTGGACGTGGGAGGGCACATGCGGTGATCCGGAGGAGACGAGCTGCGAGATTTCTGCCGCCGGAAAAGCTCAATGGCCAGCCTCTGATCCAAACACACACATTTAACAACAGACACATAGACAGTGTGTGCAGTGTGCGCAGTGTGTGTGTGTGTGTGTGTGTGTGTGTGTGTGTGTGTGTTTCCTGCACTCACCTCTTTCAGGTTGTTGATCTGTTGGATGTAGCTGGACTGCGCCGCCTCCAGCTGGCTGATGTACCAGTACTGATCACGGCACTTCTGGAAGAAGGTGGGAGACCGCACCTGATACCTGCAGGATGACAACACACACACACACACACACACACACACACAGTCTTACTTTTGCCGTAACACACAGAACAACATGCGATGAAGGCTTTGACACACACCTCAGGATGAGCGTGTCGGTCTGCATGTTGAGATAACCCTCGCTAGCGAGCAGATCCAGTCTGAAGAAGCGGTTGTAGCCCCAGCACTCGCCCACCTCAAAGTCCGACGCGAACTCTCGGATGATGTTCTTGGTCGGGTCGTTGGAAGCCTGGTGCACCATCTCCACGCGGTACTCATACCTGCCCACAGGTAAGCTCAGGTTCAACCCGCAAGAACTAAGGTCACCGAGCTGACCTTCCGTTTAAATTTAGCGTCCCTGAGTTTTTAGCTATAGCACCAGATCAGATAAACACCCTGTGTACACAACGTAGTTATGAAAAGAACTATTCTTTACTTGGAGGTCTCGGGCAGGCCGGCCGACAGCTCCAGGAAAACGGACAGGTAATTTCCCCGTACGACGCCGTTCCCGTCCTGAAACGCACACACACACACACACGCACTCTTATTAAACCCCGAGCGGCTCGCCGAGGTGCGGTACGACACTGGAGATGTGGAGGAGTGTAAAGTGCTTACAGGGTAAACCTTCAGCCTCCAGCACAGTCCCGACACCTGGAGAGGAGGGCTGTACACGGGGTCCGCTCTCTGTCTCAGTGTACTGAACACACACACACTCAAATCAAGTACGCACACCTTCCTTTACTGCAAAGACATTAAATCCAGGAGTTTAAGTACCTGAAGTTTGCCAGAACAAAAGTGCTCGAGTCGTAAGCAGGGACCAGCTCACTGAGGAGAGACAAGTTTCAATTTACCCGCTTTACCGTTCAAACTTCAAAATTGGAGAAAAAAATAAAACCTATTTCAGAAATGTGCTCCATATAGCTCGTTCAACTGCTCGTGTCTAAGACCAACACTTCCGCTTGCTACAGAGTAAAAAAAAAAAAAAAAAAAAAAAAAAAAACCTTCAGATTTATTCGCTGTATTTATCACTTAATTCATCTCAAATTTTTATTTATTAAAAAATCAATTCAATAAGAGCATCATCTGAGACGATGGCATCAAATCCGCTTCGGCGTCTCTGATCATCATCCGTTAAATAGATTACACAAATAAATATATAAATGAGTGTGAGTGAGTGAGTTACCTGGTGAAGTCAGGTGGTACAGGTGTGGTGACGAAGGACTGCATGGGCTTCCTGTGGACCTGCTGGAACATGAGCAGGATCTCCGGGCTCTTCAAGATCAGCTCACTCTTACTGCACGAGCGCAGCTGGAACATCGTATACATCATATATTTATTTACTACATAAATAATAACATTTACACTTTACAGGCATTATTTACTGCGCGAGCAAAAACATTAAATAAAACACGTTAAAATAATGAGACGATTCTCATTGTGTATAATGTAAAGTGTTGTATAAATCACTCGGAGTGACTCCGCCCACCTGATGCTCCACTTCCTGCAGCAGAGACTCAAGCAGCTCCGTCTCCTGGGTGAGGGACGTCTTCTGGCCTGTCTCACACACACACACACACACACACACACACACACATCTAAATGTCCATCTGAAGTGTGTGTGTGTGTGTGTGTGCGAGAGAGACTGCAATTAGAGTTACCCATGAGTG
>JANDJT010000060.1:21480903-21494020 GCA_024331685.1 Stegophilus panzeri | reverse complement strand
CTGTCTCACACACACACACACACACACACACACACACACATCTAAATGTCGATCTGAAGTGTGTGTGTGTGTGTGTGTGAGAGAGAGACTGCAATTAGAGTTACCCATGAGTGTGATGAGTTTGTTCTTGAGCTGATTGTCCAGCCGTGCAATCATCATCTCAACAGCGTTTCTGATCTCTCGCACTCGCTCGTCCTTCGCCCCTCGCACCGCCTCCACATTCTTCTCCTGAAGAACACACACACACAGGTGAACCGTTTCAAATCGATCACACAGAAAAACACAAAACTTTCCTTCTGCCAGAGCTGTAAAAATAGTGAACTCTGGTGCCCCCTAGTGGAGACTTCTCATTATGGACGCATTTTTAAAAGTTAAATTGTTTCATACACAATACAACTTACAGGATTATCAGCTTCTGGAATTTTTATTAACTTGTTATTAATTAATAATTGTCCAAGAATTGCGTCTGCAGTCCACTGGACACCCTACCACTTCCTGGACCAGGCTGATGAGCTCCATGAGCCGGCGTCTGAGTTTAGCTACCTCCTCGTTGACCTTGTTGACGTGCTGCTCATAAATCTCAGCCAGCGGCTTAAACGTGTGTCCTCCGTGCTGGAAGAAAAAAAATTTAAAAGATAGAGAAATAGATAGATAGATAGATAGATAGATAGATAGATAGATAGATAAATAAATAAATAAATAAATAAAGTGTCCAAAGGTAAAAGCTCTTTGTATTTGTAAGCTTAAGATAAGTAATAAAACAAGTGTGTACCATGCCTCCCCACAGTGCACACTGATGACAGATGCATTTCTTACAAGTCCAGCAGAACACACTCAGCTTCTCATGGTGGTTTTCACATCTGTGTGATTAAATAAATAAAGAAATAAAAACACTCGCTTCGGAATGAAAACCAATTCACACTGGAAGCATTCCTGACTTGTGCATAAAATTAATCGTAACTCACTCTGAGAGGACAGCGCTATATCGCCCTCTTTTCCGCATACGTGAGCTCACAGATGCCCACGATTGGCTGGTGTTGCCATGATTGACAGGGGAGACAGAGTATGCCCCTCCCACCTAAGGCACACAGCCAATTATGCGCTCTCCGACTCCTGGAGGATAGGGCAAACGCTTTTCTATCGCACCACCCGGGAGCCCTAATCACGTCCTAATCATTCTTACTATTAAGATTATTCATAAAGTGTTTGTTTTGTTTTTTTTGTTTTTTCTGGGGCAGGTTGGGCAAAAATATGTGCATCACCAATAAAGACAGTAACTCGCGTTAACTATACGCACATGTCTAATGTGAGCTAATGTTAGCTGAGTGAAACAACACACAGATTTTTATTTCACATTAATGAACACAAAACGTTTATAAAAGATTAATAAGGTGAGATGGGGGAAAGTGGGCGGAGCTTCCAGGAGGGCGAGTTAATATCAGATGCTGCGTCTCGAATCGGCCTACGTATACCGTGCACTAAACGTATGTACTCTTTCTTTTGTGTGTGTGTGTGTGTTAAGAAAAAGTACATACTTTTGAGTGTATAGTAAGAGAGTACACTAGTACCGGGACACACTAACACGTCGTGTAACGGGAGAGAGCGCGGTCAACGTGAAACAAACTCCTGGTTGCATTTCAGCTTTTCATCATTCGTTATTCATTACAGAATTTATACTAAAATTTATACTTGTCTTTGTCGTTCTCCTCGTGTTTGGAGAGATTACAGAGCTGCAGCGTGTCCAGCTGCTGCGTGACCTCCTCGGCCCAGCGACAGTTCACCAGCTCCCGCAGCTGTAACGGAGCCCTCAACACACACACACACGCAAGAGTTGTAACAGAAATGTGTTTTTTTTTTTTTAATAAAAAGTACATTTTGTTCTATTCAAACCAGTCAAATTTCCTTATAATCTCCACCTGGTTTTCACACAAAGTGAAACTTACCGGCAGTGTGGACACTGTGCCCTCTGCTCCGTCAGCCAGCGCTGTGCCACACACACAGTCAAAATTAAGGTGTCTATTTATTAATTCAGTGTTCAGACATGCTGATTGTGTGCAAAAACTGAGCCAAGGCTTCAACTGTAACAAATATGCTTAGAATTTAATACATTTTTCTAAAAATATCCTCTACAGCCAAAAGTATGTGCACCCCTGACCATCACACCCATATGAGGTTATTCCACAAAGTCTGAAGCACACAGTGGTCTAGAACGTCTCTGTACACTGTAGCGCGTAAATACAATTTCCCTTCACTGGCACTCAGAGGCCCAAAAAGTGTGAGATCCATGAAGACATGATGTGTTCAGGTTGGAAGAAGGTAGAAGAACTCGAGTGTCCTGCACAGAGCCCTGACCTCAACCCCACTGACTCATCACCTTCGAGATGAACTGGAACTGGAGTCTCCTCACCCAACATCAGCGCCTGACCTCAACTTCACTAACTCTCTTGTAGCTGAATGAACACAAATCCCCACAGACACGCCACAAAATCTAGCGGAAAGCCTTCTCAGAAGAGAGAGTGGAGCGAATTATAACAGCAAACACCGGGGGAATAAATCTGGAATGACATGAGCTATTCAACACGCACATATCGGTGTGATGGCAGGGGTGCACATACTTTTGGCCAAATAGTATAGTGCATGTCTGTAGTTATGCTATTTTAACATCTAGCTTTAATTATATATGAAATGAGGGGGGAGGGGGCTAAATTCTCCATCATGCTGAACTGCTGTGTAATATATAAACAGATAAAACAGGTACGGCTTGATTTCTGGAGCAATGCAGAGTTTAGCATTTTGTCTCTGTGCTCAACAAAGGCTTGAACATCAGCCAGAGTAGCTCAAAGTGTGTGCGTGTGTGTGTGTGTGTGTGTGTGTGTGTGTGTGTGTGTGTGTTCACCCGTATACAGCTGAAGCAGCAGAGTTTGGAGCAGTGGGGGCAGAGACGAGCATCTCGCAGCTTCTCCATACAAATGAAGCAGCGAAACACCTCCGCTATACTCTACACCAAAGACACACACACACACACACACACACACACACACACACACACACACTCTGTACACTCGAGCCCATTTATGTCTGAATCCATATTAAAACCCCATGTGCCGTACCTCGACGCTCTGCTCGTCCATGTCGGCCAGCTTCACTTCCTGCAAGCTGAAGTGATCAGAACGATTGTTCTTAAACCCAGGAGCTGATTTCATAAAAAGGACAAAGACAGAAACACACAGTGTGTGTGTGGATCAAAGTGGTAATTCGACCACTGTTTAATTTTTTTTTTTTTTTTTTTTTAATGCTTATACAGAATTCTACACTTTTGTGAAGTTATAACGTCTAAAACCTTTTAAAAAATACTAAATACAAAGTGCTCAGAACGAGGTCAATGCCTTAAATTCACTTTTGTTAGCAGCTGATTGGGTTTTGAGTCAAGCTTTCTTGATCCTGTCTCTTGCGTTTGTGTTAATTCATTAATTTGCTTTTTCCTTAATTAATTCATTCATTCATTTTACAGGTGGGTGGGTTTTTCTCTCCAGTTTTTGTCATGCTAGAATGAATGAAATGATGTATAAATGTATGGTATTACTATTACAACAACTCTAATTGCTAGAAATGACTTCAAACATGCAATATCATACAAGTTCTTCTTTAAAGAAAAAAAAATAAAACATAAATGCACATATTCATCAGGATTAAATAATGCAGGTTTCAGCTAGCCACCTCAAGCTCGGACTTGACTCTCTACTCGTTTATAAATCTATCTATCTATCTATCTATCTATCTATCATGTTTTATACGTTTTAACAACTGAACACCGAGTCGAATTTAAGTATAATATCCGTGCAGAAAGAATTTAAAACCCCGATGAATAAATATTACGGTTTAATTATCTAGCATGTTACCTGGCGTTATTTTTCTTTCAACCCTCGTTTTCCGACAAATCCTCAAGCGCAGAGATTCTGTCCAATCAGCGCTCAGCTCGCGCACGACATTAAAACCACCAGCCAATCGTAACAAGAATAGCGGGGTGTTGTTAGCCAATCGTGTGCAGGGGCGGGATCTTCCACAAGCCCTACTGAAGAAAAATAATGCTAGCCGTTAGCAAGCTAATATTACAGTAGCTAATAACGTTAGCTATCCTGCTAGCTCCACAAAGCTAACATCAGCAACCTATTGCCCTTTACCTCACGTTGTAGTTAGCGTCGAATGTCTACATGAAATTACACCAACTGAAAAAAACCTACAAACTTCGCTGTCCACTCTATAGCTAATACATGTTATGCTAAGTTAAGCGTAAAAAAAACATAGCGTCCAAATGCGGCTCGCGCTGTCAATGTATGTCGCCATGGGAAACCGAGTCAACCAATCGCAGAATTAGAATTCATATCCCCCAATCAGGAGCGTGTTTGTGATTCAGAGGCGGGGTTTTGTGAAACTGGCTCATACTCATCCTATTAATCCTACTACCCACACCATATACCAGTAAATATACCTGTATTCATTATTTTAGTCTATAAAGAGCACCTTATTTATTATTTCTGCCCAAAAAGTGTAACATCACCTAACATGACGCAACGGCAGGTCAAAATGTAAGATATATATTTATATTTGTATATAAATCAGTGTTTCCTGTTGCTGAATGATTTCAGGACTGCACATGTTGGCATTACTTTCGCTCTAACAGTTAATTAAAGTCATCATGTTATTAGGAAACCTTTCACGAAGGTCACATGAGTGTCAGAGCAGGAAAATATGCAAATGTGCAGTGCATAAGGAGCAGGACTAATACCATCTCTCATCCTCATATATGTGTTGCCTCTCTCTTCAGTGCAGTAAGAGAAAACTGGGGTGGCATTCATTTCACCTAAATCTGTTCTCGTCTCATAAGAACACGTGGCCCATATTCTAAAGTGAGAACGCCTGGAGACCAGACAACGCTCCGAATCGCAGGAATGTGAAGGAATGTCAGCTGAACTGTTTTAGCCAATCCCAAATGATTTTATAGAAATAAAAGATCTGCAGTCAGGTTACAGCAGCTGAGTGTGAAGACATGTCTCCTGAAATGAGGTTAAGTATGTTAGGACAGCTTTAAACAAAATAAAAAAAAAGATCTAAAAGGTTTCTTGTTTGTTAATGAGTGTGTCCCTTTCTGATGTACACCAAATTATCCAAACAAGCTTAGGGGTGTAATAAGTACTTCACAGGGCAGGACAAGAAGCTAAAAAGTGTTGAAACCTGAACACTGAATAATAGAACAGAATATTTATCCAGTATACCTTAAACAGCAGTATTTTCAGAGATAAAACAGTGCAGTATAAAGTGAACAGGTTGTGGTTTTAGACTTATGACCGCTTGCACTTTCATTCAGATTTTAGGAAGAAAAGAAAAAAAAAAAAAAACTCAGACAGCGCTGAAAATGTTACGCTTTTATATTCAGTTTTTTTTTTATTTACAGGAAGTTACAGAACAGCAAAACAACATCCCAGTCAGTTATCTGTACCTTATAAATAAAAGGAGTATAAATTTTAATCTCACACTCACCACGGCACCTCGATCATGATTAGTTAGTGTGTTTGTGAAATGTGTAAAAACCATGCAAAGAAGAAAAAAAAAAATGAGATGGCCGACAGGACGATAACGACGCTCTAAAACAGCCGACGTTAAGTGTTTTACACGACTCACGCTTGCCGCGTTTCCTCCTGAAGAACTCTAAACGCTGGACTCTGTGTTTATTGGGTGTTAATATCCACGTTATAAACACATCATCACTCACAATAAGTGAAGAGTTCACCACCTTTTACTGATCAATTCATTTTTTTAAAGATATACTTGAACTTGAGATTTATGCAAATTAGCTAGTGACCAAACAACAAACAAACAAATAATTGTCTCCGGGTTTAATCAGTACGCATCCTGCCTGAGCTTTAATCATGATTTACAATGTACATTTCTAATTCTGCCTTTTAATTTGTCCGATAAAAACAAACTCTGACCAGAAACCTGTACTTCTGATAATAATATTTCCTTTCCTAAAGCAAGTATGGTTAAATATTGCAGTATAACGTATAATGATTATGATTATCGGCACAATGTCACACCGCTGTACATTAATATGTTAATATTAACGGGGAAAAAAATTAAGACAATTTGTACAATGTACCGTAACCAAACGTAGATATTTCTTACATAATTTAAAGCAAATGCCTTTAAAAAGTAGTTAATGCAGTGTGTGTGTGTGTGTGTGTGTGTCACCCGTACAGTAGTTTAAATGCAGTTTGATACTAAAGTAGATATGTATTACACTTTACACTCATACTTCAATCATTTGGCTATCTTAAGAGCTGAATCATGAATAATTCATCAGATGGGCTTTAGATGAGAAAGAGAAGTGGACATGTCAGATGGAACTGTTTATAAGGTTTAAATAATATGTAGTAATGCACTAATAACACACTACGGGGGTTATAGTACAGCACCCAGGTATTAATAGGTCACTTGGTCTCACTGAGACTCTGCTATGTAATGGTGTGTGTGTGACTGGGTCTTATTCCTCCAGTTACGTTCTTTCAGGTGGAGTCGAGTGTGCACCCAGTGAAAGATCTACTCGAACACACACTCTTCCCCTCACCAGTGCACACTTGCAGCACAAGTCGAAGTTATCAAGAGTCAGTCTGGTCGGGAATCACCGTGATCAGTAACGGAGCTGAAACGATCACAGAAGCTAAATCTGACGAGCGCACAGGAAAGTAAATGGTGGGTAAAAGGGTTGGGTTGTGTTTCAGTAAACATTAGGTCCTCATTAGGCAGCACCCATATGCCCTACAAGTGAAATGCATGCTGATAAACTCGTGTCCTTCTGAATATTACTAAATAAAAGCTCAAGAGGAAAAAAAAAATTGTGAAGTGGTCACAATGTCAGGACTCATCAAATGCAGAAAGAGGTGCAGGAGCATCATCATGATCATCATCATCATCATCATGATCATCATCATCTTCTCTCAAATGATTACAGCTCTGGGTTGTACAGTAATTAATATCGGGCCTTTGTCAGGTCCGAGTTAAACTTCTGCATACGTGCTTGTGAAACAGCAGACTTTCATTACACTGCCCCCTAGTGCACACGTTTATATTACAATTCTCTTGTGTGTGTGTGTGTGTGAGCACGTGTGGACACGCAGCAATGTACATGGCCACAGATTCTAACACACACAGAAGTTCAGAACTTGATCAGCATCATACGTCCTTAGAAACATGGAGAGTTAGATGCTACGGAGTGAAAAAGAGGCAAAACACAGAAGAGAGGAGACCAAAATACGAACGGCGTGTCTTTCTGTTCACGACTCGACCGTAGCATCGTTCGTCCTAAAACACACAACTCGATAAACATCCCGGTTTGAAACTCATCAGCGAGTCATGTTTTCCGAAAAACCTGCTTCTTTAAGCGAAGGTTCTCGGTTATTACTTTAGTTTAAATACACAGTAGTGTTATTCAGAAAGCGTCTGGACTCTGACACACACTGAAACTCTGACTCTCAATGATTGACACTGACTCTGAATCACACCGACTCACTCACACTGACTGACTCACACTGACTCACACTGACTCACACTGACTCACACTGACTCCTTCAATTTGGTCTACGGTTCTAACCGGCGAACACTTGAGGCTGAAGGGGCGGGGGCAGCCTGTCGTTCTCCTCGTTCTCCGAGTCAATGGTGTGTGCCGCGTGCCTCTTGATCTCCAGTGGGTATTTGTCAAGGATGTTCTGCACCTCGCGGGCCACGCCCTCCTGCCAGAGCTGGAGCTCATCTTGAAGATCCCGTGCCTCCTCCAGAACCTGCTGCTGACGTTCCTGCAGAGCCGAGAGCAGCTCGAGTGGCCATGGAGACGATGACTCGGATCTCCTGCGCGGGGAAACGTCACCGGATCCGCTGCCGTCGCCACCGCCACACATGTGACGCTCGAAATCCTCCACGCTCAGGTTGAGGGAGTGAGCGTCCAGCTTCTCGATAAACGCCACCGCACAACACTGCAGGAGCAACGTGAGGGGCGGAGTTACACAAACCACAATTACGATATCAATAATAATTTCTTCAATGTTATACAAATGAGTCATGATGTCATCAGATAAACTCCACAGACCAATCAAATAGATCTATGACAACTGATTAGGAGCAGTTTTAGGAAGTGACGTGTGTGTGTGTGTGTGTGTCTGTGTTCTGCTGTTGTTATAAACAGCTTGTTTTCTATTTATATTGTTTTTAGTAATTTGTGAATTTCTTTTGTTTATTTGTGTTTCAGAAACAAAAAGTATTGGCACCTCTTTCATTTCTGAGTTGATTTTATATAGCACGTGAAATTTTTTTTTTAAGTCAATTTAAATAAAAATAAAGTTTTTTTTTTTTTTTTTTTTTTTTACTGTGATTTAAACGCTATTAGCGTGTGTACAATTTTTTTACACACACACCCACACGAGTCCTCACCAGGTTGGTGAAGTAGTAGCCATCCTCTCCGCTCATCAGCCGGCTCGGGTTGCAGAAGCGTGTGATGTACTGGATGTTGGACTGCAGGCGCGGCGGGTTGGCCTTCAGCACGATGTAAATGAGCGTGGGCAGGAAATCGTCGGCCGACGCCGGCTCGTTCTTCGTCACCTTGATAGCGTTGAAGATGTGTTTGCTGCAGCTGGTGATGCAGGCCAGCTTGTCTCTCGGCACACGCTTCGAGTCCATCTCGATTACATCTACAGCAAAGATATCAGAAGGTAAAAATAAAGATCTGTTTTCACAACAAGAACACAAACTCTATCTCACTATATTTATCTCGCGGGTTCTCCTTCGGTCTGGAATAAATGGAGTAAAATTCCCTCCTGTAAAGTTTCAGAATATAGAAACATTTTTATTACAAGTAAGACTATATTAATAAAATATGCTAATAATATTACTAATTACTATAATAATAATTTTTTTTATTATTGCATTTTAATTTTATTTTCTGTGCACATATAATAGTAATAGCACTTAAAAATACTAATTGTAATACTACTACTACTACTAATAATAATGTTGTAATAACAAAAGAATAAATGTAATTATTATTTAATTCTTATAATTATATAATATAAATTAAAATATGTAACAAATATACTATAATGAATTAATTAATACTACTACTAATAACAATAACCTGTAATGGCCTTCACTACACTATCAGCTGCTTCTGGAATTTCTTCATCCACGGGAACACACAGCATCTGGATGGTCACCCAATGTAACGCCCTGAAAACCAAACACCGTCATCATCATCATCACCACTACTATCATCACTGTCATCACCATCATCACCATCAGACTCCAGAGAACTTTCCCTCTATGTATATATTACACCTCTATCACTGACTCTGAATAGGAAGTGTGTATTTACTGTTTCTGGTAAGAGTGTTTGAGAAGAAGAGAAACACATTGATGCTGGCTGTGTGATGTAAATGCAGAAGTGTGTGACGTTGCTCTCACCGGATCCTGTGCTGCGTAGTCAGATCTTTCTTCTCATCGTCAGTGGTCTCAGGACAGAACACACTCTTATAGAGGCGTGTCATGATATACTTCTCCACCTGGTCCATCACTCGCTCCACCTTCTCAGAGGAACCTAAAAAGGAGAACATCACACACACACACATTACACACGCTGTTCTGGGAATTTTCCAGATGTTCTGTGAACTTCCTGTGTAATCATTTACCTTTAAAGTGAGTGAGGAGACGGTCAGACATGTGCTGGTAGAAATCCTGTACGCACTCGGAGAGCTCGTCAGCGCCGAGGTCCTGAAACATCAACACAGGGAAATAGCCAGGAAATGATGAGGAAAATACTAAGACACTGCCAAGAAATTACAAGGAAATTACCAGAAAATGACTAGAAAATTAACAGGAAATAACCAGTATGTTACAAAGAAATTACCAGGAAATTATTAAAACATTGCCAAGAAATTACCAGGATATTACAAGGAACTTACCAGGACATTACTCAAACATTGCCAGGAAATTGCCAGGATATTACTAGGAAATTGCCAGGATTTTACTAGGAAATTACTAGGACATTGCCAGCAAATTGCTGGCAGGAGGAAGTTACCAGGATAAAAGGTAACACTGGTGGCTAACGTTCTGCATACACACACCTTTTTATTACCCATGCTCTCCACAAAGGCTCGGCTCTGTTTGTGAATTTCTCGTCCCGGTTTCAGACCCTTCAGGAAATCCACAAACTCCCTCGCCACCTGATCCGTCTCCACACTCGACTGACGCACAAACGACGGACTGTGGGACTTCGCCTCGTGACTCTCTGGGACACACACACACAAACATACACTTAGAAGAGGGCCACGTTGGTATGTTTGACCTTTGACCTCAAAAGCTAATATATCTAAAAAGAGTCACAATCATAAAATCTCCTGCTGCAAATAAATATGGGGCATCTATTACATACCCCCCCCCCCCCCACACACACACACACACTTTTTATTTTTATATTTTCTCAGATTCTATCATTATTATTATTATTATTATTATCTTATGACTCTATTTATTTCACACACCCACCTCTGAGTCTGGAAACAAGAGCTGTCCATCAAAAACATGATGATGGGACGCAAAGACATACAAACGAACGGAACGACACATAACATGTGTTATTACACAATTTTACACACACACACACACACACACACACACACACACACACAGAGTAAATAGGCTGATGATCAGCAGCTAAAAGTGAAAAAGCACATTCTACATCTACTCTCACGGTTTCATTTTCATCATTAATGCCAGAACTCAAAGCGGCGGTTTTCTCGTTTGTGTTTCTCTCACTAGTGTCCTGCCGGCTCTCAGACTGTGCGTCAGGCTTTTCACAGTATTTATAGCTTCTCTACAGTTTTAGCTGCTGTACATCACACAATCCATCTTTTAGGAAGAATTACAGTTCTGAAACCAGGCAGATTTACACACTTCACACTCCACACAGGAAGTCAGGAGACATGTCACTTCCTCTCGATTTCCCAAAATCACTGTGAGGATCGCAGTGGGATCGTGTACACTGAAATCGAAAGCTCCACCTCTACTGTGTGTGGTGATTTTGGGAAAGCGAGAGAGTCGTGGTAAGTCGTGTTTAGTTGTGTTAAGTGAAGAGCACTCAGGAGTGTTGTCTGAAGTGAAGGGGGCGTGGCCACGGCCTCTCCGGTTACCTTCAGTCGGAGAGCCGATCTCCCACGAGTGTGTAAAAATACCCTTCAGATCTCGCAGCAGCGTCTCTCCGTGACTCTCCCTCCTGCCCTGCACCTTCTCTCCTCTCTCTCTCTCCCTTTCTTTCTCCCTGTCTTCATTCCTCTCTTTCTCCGAAAGACACCAGGACATGCCCAGCGTGAGCGAAGGGGGCGGTCAAAGGGAGGATAAGCAGTGAGGATGAAGGAAAGAGAAAGGAGCAGAAGAAGAGAGGAGGTACACAGAGAGAGAGAGAGAGAGAGAGAGACATACAAAAAGAAAAGAATGCAAAGAGAGAGAGAGAGAACCAGGATATGGAGTATGGAAAGAGAGAAATAGAGAGAGACAGGATATGGAGTATGGAGAGAGAGAGAGACGGGATATGGAGTATGGAGAGAGAGGGAGAGAGACGGGATATGGAGGATGGAGAGAGGGAGAGAGACGGGATATGGAGGATGGAGAGAGAGAGAGACAGGATATGGAGGATGGAAAGAGAGAGAGACGGGATATGGAGGATGGAGAAACAGTGAGAGACGGGATATGGAGGATGGAGAGAAAGAGTGAGAGACGGGATACGGAGGATGGAGAGAAAGAGTGAGAGACGGGATCAGGAGGATGGAGAGAAAGAGTGAGAGACGGGATATGGAGGATGGAGGGAGAGCAAGAGAGAGAGAGGATATGGAGGATGGAGGGAGAGCGTGAGAGACGGGATACGGAGGATGGGAGAGAGTGAAAGAGAGAGAGACGGGATACGGAGGATGGAGAAAGTGAGAGAGAGACGGGATACGGAGGGTGGAGAAAGAGTGAGAGAGATGGGATACGGAGGATGGAGGGAGAGCGAGAGAGAGACGGGATACGGAGGATGGAGAGAGTGAGAGAGAGAGACGGGATATGGAGGATGGAGAGAGAATGAAAGAGACGGGATATGGAGGATGGAGAAAGAGTGAGAGAGAGAGACAAGATATGGAGGATGGAGGGAGAGAGAGTGAGAGATGGGATATGGAGGATGGAGAAAAAGAGTGAGACGGGATACGGAGGATGAGAGAGAGAGAGAGATGGGATACGGAGGATGGAGAGAGAGTGAAAGAGAGAGAGACGAGATACGGAGGATGGAGAAAGAGTGAGAGAGAGACGGGATACGGAGGGTGGAGAAAGAGTGAGAGAGAGACGGGATACGGAGGATGGGAGAGAGTGAAAGAGAGAGAGACGGGATACGGAGGATGGAGAAAGAGTGAGAGAGAGACGGGATACGGAAGGTGGAGAAAGAGTGAGAGAGAGACGGGATACGGAGGATGGAGGGAGAGCGAGAGAGAGACGGGATACGGAGGATGGAGAGAGTGAGAGAGAGAGACGGGATATGGAGGATGGAGAGAGAATGAAAGAGACGGGATATGGAGGATGGAGAAAGAGTGAGAGAGAGAGACAAGATATGGAGGATGGAGGGAGAGAGAGTGAGAGATGGGATATGGAGGATGGAGAAAAAGAGTGAGAGACGGGATACGGAGGATGAGAGAGAGAGAGAGACGGGATACGGAGGATGGAGAGAGAGTGAAAGAGAGAGAGACGGGATACGGAGGATGGAGGGAGAGCGAGAGAGACGGGATATGGAGGATGGAGAGAGAGAGTGAGAGACGGGATATGGAGGATGGAGAAAGAGAGTGAGAGACGGGATACGGAGGATGGAGAGAGTGAGAGTGAGAGACGGGATATGGAGGATAGAGAGTGAGAGAGACGGGATATGGAGGATGGAGAGAGAGACACGGGATATGGAGGATGGAGGGAGTGAGAGAGATACGGGGAATGGAGAGAGTGAGAGATATGGAGGATGGAGAGAGTGAGAGAGAGATACGGGATATGGAGGATGGAGAGA
>JANDJT010000060.1:21453736-21464056 GCA_024331685.1 Stegophilus panzeri | reverse complement strand
ACCCATTCATACACTACGGACACTTTGGACATGCCAATCAGCCTACCATGCATGTCTTTGGACTGGGGGAAGAAACCGGAGTACCCGGAGGAAACTCCACTTGTGGAAGCTAGTCCTAGGAAACAATAAGCACATTCATCCAAGGCCTCTTTAACTTGGCAGTAACCGACCACTGATATTTGCGAAAAATGCTTGGACCCCGCAGATCGCTGCTCACAGCTGTATTTATTTATTAGATCATTAATAATATGGTGGTCTGGAGGTTTGGGATGTATGTAGCCATGGAGAGTGTCTTGTTGTCATGGTAACTGGAAAAGCTTTGTTGTGATAACTGGTAATTGGTACAGATTTTATAGTGTAAACATGTATATATTTAAACCTTTTTTTAATCCCTAATGTAAATATTTTATCATTATTACTAGCAGTGGCAATCGTTATAAACCAGCTAATAATAATTATTATTATTATTATACTAATACTACTACTAATAATAATAATGTATTTTATTTAATAACTCATGGAGAGTGTGTTACGAGTGTTTGACCTGTAGTTGTGGAACCAGTTGGTGACGGTGCTGGCTTTGAGTCCGAGCTGCTGTGAGAGTTCCTCGATGGTTCCTGGTGAAGGATACGGCTTCTCCTCGTATGCTTTCCTCAGAGCCTCTTTCTCCTGCGCAGTGAGGACCACCCGAGACTTCTTCAGCTGAGGAACACACTCCTGTCCAAACTCTCCCACACACACACCGCCGTCCAGCACAGCGTCCTTACACACCGAGCTCACACGTCTCTTCAGGTACACTGGAGACAACACACACACACACATACACACAGCAGGATTATCATAAAGGGCACCAGCAGAGCAGTGTTCTTGAAATACAATAAGATTCAGTTGAAGATTAAAAACACACTTAAGAGAATATTAATTTTAAGAACTATTAAACATCCCAGGACTTCACTGCTTTCATGAATGTTTTCTTTACATTTACAGAATTTTAACTGAAATACGTTTTGCCGTTACAGTGCTGTTATACTCAATGTGCAGCATGAATTCATTTATTGCTCTATTATTAAATAGACTGTTAGTCTGAAAGTAAAACTACTCAAATAAAAACAAGAACTAAAACAGAAAGTATAAAGTGTATATGTCCTGTTTTGTGCTGAACCGTTACAGTGTGATGGTGTTACAGGACCAGCAGGGGGCAGTCTCTGAATAAAATCTAACCAAATAAATATCACAGGAGATAAAACATGCACCGCTTCAGTCCAGTTTTCAGAAACACTCAGCAGACATCTGAATATAATAATGCATAATTATTTGTATAATAGGATTCAGAATATTCAGATGTCCTTAGTGATGATGACTGGATGTAGTAGTGCGCTGTATTTCTTCAGGTAGTGAAATATTTGAGTATTTGTGTATTTTTCCTGTGTTCACTCTTAATATGTTAATATCCAAATGACGTATGCACAGAGAGAAGGAGGCGGAGCCAGCTGACATTTTGTGTTTGTAAATATGACTGCGTTTGCTCCTGGGGTGGTTCTGGTTTGGTGACAGGAGGACGCATTATAACCTGTGATGGAGATTTTAGAGAGGTGCATGTGTGTGTGTGTGTGTGTGTGTGTGTGTGTGTGTGTTCTAAGGTGAGGATGCTGTACCTTTTTTCTCAGTGTGTTTGATTTCTCTCAGTTTGTGGATGTTGTTCGTGTCGTTCAGCCATCGCTGCATTCGCACAAACGGCTCGCGGCCTTTCACACTGAGTCTGTGCCACGGTTTGGGCCGAGCCAAAAGATCAGACACGGAACCCTGAGTCAGACCCAAAACAGCCTCACCGAACAGACGCTGACCTGCACACACACACGCGTGCACACATGCACACACACACACACGATAAAAAAATGAAGCAATGTAAATCATGTACAATTACATGAATCTTAATTCATAAAAGTCATTAATGACAAACCCAAGAATTATTAATAAATGATTCATTATTAATCAGCCTTTAGAAACTGAAATGTTTTTTTTCCAACAAACACACTAATACAAAATTCTATTATTTTATTTAAATTATTTTCAGCATTTTAAACCCAACTATATCTGTTACAATCTTGTGTTTTCACAAACATTTAATTACACACGGTGTACATAATTAAAACATATTTTATTCATCAAGTACAAGTCGTATTAACTACAATTCAGTGGTGATAATGAAGGGAGAAACGTGACGTATTTTATTTCGCTTTCTGGCTCACCGACGTTATTATCACTCAGCACCTCTCTGACCCTCTTGCTGATGGAGTAGGTGTCCAGTTCCAGTGGCGTGACCAACACATCCTGCATGCTGGCTGCGGTGTCATGTGACTCAGGCTCCGCCTCTTCCTGCTGGTCTCTAACGAGCTTAACGAGCTCTTCAGACGAGCTTTCAGGAGACTCGGGGGCGGGGCTAACACTCGCCGAAGTCTCTGCTGAGACGGGAACAAAGAAACATTACTGTACTGTGCTCTGTGTGTGTGTGTGTGTGTGTGTGTGTGTGTGTTCGCTTAGAGGGCAGGATGACATTCAGCAGAATGTATCTAGAGTGACTAATGAAGGGTTGTGCAGTGCCCTCAGCCTCTATTGTGCGCTCTCTCTCTCTCTCTCTCTCTCTCACACACACACACCCTGGAGGAGAATTTCTTTTAGTCTGCTTTAATGCTCCTTAATGTAGGTCACATGGCTGATGTAATTCATCATGCACTGCCCTGACATCACACACACACACACACACAAATCACTGCATATTAATTAGATGACACAGTTAGTTCCTCTTCGAAATCCAGGTCACTGTTTTTGTTACTGCATCAGGCTTTAAATTCAGAATTCAGTGTATAAAACAGATTTTTACATCAAACAAAGACACAAACACACACACACACACACACACACACACACGCACATTTTGCTTCGATACACACTGCAAACTAAACACGAGCTGACAACTGCGCCATTTTGGAGGCACGGCTAATCTAAAATTTAAACACTACATTAGAATGAGGTGTGTGTGTGTGTGTGTGTGTGTGTGTGTGTGTCTGTTACCCCTCATGGGGTCCTGCAGTTCTCCTTCAATCCATAGCTGCATTCGTATAAACGGCTCTCTGCCTTTCTGAGTCAGTTTAGTCCACTGCTTCGGCCGAGAGAGCATGTCACTCACACTGCCCTGAGAGAGGCCCAGAACCTGCACACACACACACACACACACACACACAAAACAAACTTCAGATCTGATCATCTCTTGATTCAGAACAATCATCTCTTGATTGTTAGTGACACTAATCATGTTCAGTCATCTCAGTGAAGAGGGTGTGGTCTCTTGTGTGTCAGTCTCAGTAAAGTAGGCATGGCCTCTGTCTGTCTCAGTGAAGTAGGTGTGGCCTCTGTCTGTCTCAGTGAAGTAGGCGTGGCCTCTGTCTATGTCGGTCTCAGTGAAGGAGGCGTGGCCTCTGTCTATGTCGGTCTCAGTGAAGGAGGCGTGGCCTCTGTCTATATCGGTCTCAGTGAAGGAGGCATGGCCTCCATATTTCGTACCTTTTCCCCAAATACTCTTTGGCAGATGCCGTTCTTGGCGAGTTTATCTTTGACCTGCTGCGTGAGCTCCACCGTATCCACTTCCTGGTACATAAACCTTTCGTACTGCTCGGCCGTCAGCGGCATCATCGTGGCTTTCATTTGCTTTGTTTGCAGCGACGAGGAAGAGGAGGAAGAGGAAGGCAGCAGTGGGCCGCTGTGAGGCGTCTCGTTCGCGTTGGACATCTGCGGATTTTGTTCTGAACTTCTGGGAAATGGAGACTCTGTGCTCGGCTGGTCTTTCCAGTAATCCTGCGCGGAAAAGGGAATCTCAGACACCACGTTGCCCAGCTGAGGGGAGAACAGGAAGTTAGTGGATCAGTGTGAAATCTCAGGCAGATTCCCATAACATACAAATGCTATTAGTTAATATTCTATATTCCCAGAGAACCTTTTTCCAAAGGCCCTACATCCCCAGAGTCCTACAGTGTCCAAAAATCTCTCGTACCTCTGTGTCTTCCTGAGTGTGTGTGTCTTTGCGCTGTTCGCACTGTATCGCGCTCCACCACTGCTCTCGCCAGGAGTCCATGATCGGAGAGGCGGACGTGTTTTTTGCAGAGTTAACCTCCAGAGGTGAGTAAGGCAGCACAGAAATGGAGGAACCGAGTAATTTGGAGCCCAAACTGGAAAGGTCAGAGGTCATCGTGGGACCGGGCGCCGCCTGCTGAACATCCAGGTTGGAGGGAAGGCTGTCATCCGAGGAAACCGATAAAGACGAGCGGACACCTTCAACTGCAGGAACAGAGAGAAGAAACAGGTCTGAGTTTCAAACATTGCCTTTGCTGCCTCCTGAATACACAGAATAATACATTTTTTTTTAAAAACTAGCAGGAAGTGACATCACACAGTCTGAGGAAGTGTAGTCGACTCACTTTTGTGTCCCTGCAGGTCCCTTTTAGTCTGATCCAAAATGGACCTGCGGGATTCATCCAAGCTGCTTTCAGGGACACGGACTCTACTGGTGATATTACCTGAGAGAGAGAGCGAGAGAGAGAGAGAGAAAGGGAGAGAGAGGGAGAGAGAGAGAGAGAGGGAGAGAGAGCGAGAAAAGGAAAGCGACAGATAAAGAGAGAGGCAGGAAGATGTATGGAAAGACAGAGACAGAAAAGGAAAGGCAGGTAGACAGATAGAGAGAGAGAGAATCAGAGAGAGAGAAATTAGAGAGAGAGAGAGAGAACAAAGAGAGAAAAAAAATCAAATCACCACCAAATCACCTTCATTTTATAGAAATTTCTCAGTAGATCAGTTTGAAGTGAAGGGGGTGGGGCCTAGAGAAGGCGTGTCTTTGAATCCATATATGGAATTAAGAGCTGTTCAAAGTGGGCGTGTCTTAAATGAATTATTGCCATTGAGATATATATATATATATATATATATATATATATATATATACATACACACACACACACACACACACACAGAGACACACACACATGTGTACGAGTTAACTAACAAACTAACTTGACTGAATTTCTGAGAGGAATTTTAACATCATATTCGTAAATATTTACAAGCTGAATTTGTGATTAGAGTTCTCTGAACGTTAATAACATCAGTAATGTTATTTGTTTATCACCTCTCTGTCGACCCTGAATGCTCCTCAGGTTCAGGATGTTCTGCTCGTCAGACAGGAAGTGCCTCATCTTGTGGAACGGTTCTTTCCCGCGGACGGTCAGTTTGTTCCAGGGTTTGGGGCGAGCGAGGATCTCGCTGACGGACCCCTGAGATAACCCGAGCACGTAGTGTCCGAACACTCGCTGCCCGATGTTGTGCTTCAGCAGCTGCTCCTTCACCTGCCGCGCGATTTCAGTCGTGTCCACGTCCTCCTCCGTGTGCAGGTCCGCGCTGTAGGAGTTCTGCCCAAACGTCCGCTGGAGAAACGAGTTCACTGAGGATTTCCCAGAGAGTGGAGGAAAAGCGGCACTGAAGCTGTGCCTGAACAAATCAGAAGAAAAAGAGCGGGACGACTCCGGTGGAGCTTTGCTCTTCAGGAGGATTTGAGAAAGGGGTGGAGTCTGTGAGCGGGCGTGGCCGGATTGAGGAGGTGTGGTTGAGGGCGGGGCAGGAAGACGACTCTCAGCAGAACCTGAATGAGACAACAATATTAAACACCAGAGAGTATAAAACCCTGATAAACTGGTGAAGAAAGAAAGAAAGAAAGAAATGAAGGAAGGACAGGATTGACTAAAACACTAAAACACAGGGATTCAGGTGAGAATTATGTTCAACTGGCTTCAGGTGAGAATTAAAACACTACAATCAGGTTTATAATCAGATTCACATCCCAAAGGAGAAGCAGTGTTTCCATGGAGAAGCCTAGAGGTGTGTACTGACCTGACATTTTCTGTCCCACACACACACACACACACACACACCTGAGTGTGTCGCTACAGGGAATAAAGTGACCTAAAAAGTGTCTCTGGTCTACTGATTCCATCCTGCTCACTCTTCACAGGCCTTTTGTTATCCCCTTTCCTTTTATGGTCATCGTTTCCTGTCCTCATTAACCCTCACTCTTTCTGTTGCACCTGTTCATGTTTCCTGTTTTTCATATTTGGTCAAAGCTTCGTTAACTCACTCCCTCTGCTCCTTAAGCCCTTTTTGGAAATGTTCGCTGCTGGATGCATTCATTTGTGGATTTCTCAGAGCATAAATAAGCAACGTTAGTGTGTTACACCAGTCTGTTCTAGGCCACTTATCGTTTATCTTCTATTGACCTATGTTTTTAATATTCTCTATACGGATGCAGTTATTAACCCTGAGGCAGCTCCAGTGTTTCTCTGTGCTAGATATTTTCCATATAAAGCTAAAATTTCCTGTTTTTTTTGTATTTTATCACCAACACGCGTCGTGTATTTTATCCAAACGCCTCCTCAAACAAACACTCACCGGTGAAGTCTTTGTTAGTCGGTTGTTTTTGGACGCAGTCTCTGTCCTGGCTGCTGTCGTCCTGCCTGGAAAGCGACGCGTCCTGCTGTGTCGGGGATCCCTGTGCACAAACACATCGTACAGATCTTGTTTTTGTTTCACTGGGAGTCCTGAGCACGAGAGCAGCTTCCTGGGCTCGGAGATGAAGAAAATAGACGACACTTAGTAAAGTCTTGAAGCCTTACCTGTTCTGCGGGACGCTCAGAGGAACCGAGCTCCACGGATCTGAGGACCCTAGTGATGGGAGAATGTCATGAATTAAGATGCAGTAGGAAAAATGTATACAAGCAGGACTACACACACAAAAGCAGAGAAAGGAGTTCACTTGGAAGCTCACATCTCACCCTGAAGCAGCGTTTATCTTCACTACTGAAGCATCCGAGCCAGAACACTTAATATAAAAGATTACTATACACGCCGTAAGTGTTCTATAATTAAATATAATAAAGCTGTTATTACAGAAAATAAAACTAGTGTGTGTTCTGGAAACACGTGGTCTTTAACCACAGGGACATTTTAAGTCTCAATATAATTGAATTTTTTGAGAATTAAGCGGTTATAGATGTAAAATGCAGCGTGTAAACACACCATGCTTCGTCCGGTTCATGCCGTTAAACGAGTTCTCAAACCCAAACATTTCCCTCTATTACAGTGGAATGTGTCCCAACAGGCCATCAGGACAGATTTAAATGCAGTATAACAGCTGAACAACGGCCCACATTCACCACCGGCCAACTTTATCGACTTTAATAGCCTCAAATCGAGTCGAGATTTAATCAGTTAGCTCACGGCTCACGCTAACGGGGTTAACAACCTCATTACAGATCTGAGAGTCGATAAAGCACAGAGTCGCTCTTTAAAGCCGATATTAAATACAGTTGGATCCAAATGTTACAGAGTTCTGAATCCAGTAGTCCTCCAAAGTACATCTTTAAAAGCTCCGTTTCTTTAAAAAGACATTCGGTCTTCTCATTTTTATCAATATGGTGCCTTTCGTTTGGAAATGTAAAGAAACTCAGAAAATCAGTGACTCGCATACAACTTCTAAAAGTAGAAAAAAATTAAACGTGTGGTGTGTTACGGTCTAAATGTTTATAACTCACCTCAGTTCCCTTTTTATCTCCTCATAATCTGCCTGAGCCTCCAGTTTCTCCTCAAGCTCCTGAAAACAAAACAAGAAATAAAAAATCCACTGAAACATCTCTTATCACACCATCATACTTTACTTACTCACTAAACCCTAATCCCTGCTTCCTACTCCATAATCTCTACTGCTTACTCCCTACTCACTGCTCCCGGATCCCTATTCCAGTTTCTAATCCCTACTCACTACTATCTACTCCCTGCACTTTACTACCCAAGATCTACTCCCTACTCACTAGTACCTACTCCATAATCTCTACTCCCTAATCCCTACTGCCTGCACCCTTGCTCCTAGTCTCTACCCACTACTAACTACTCCCTGCCCCCTAATCCCTCCTCTGTAATCCCCAACCATTATTACCTACTCCCTACACTTTACTCCCTAATCCCTACTCACTACTACCTACTCGCCATTCCTTGAACCCTAACTGCTAATTCCTACTCTGTATTCCCTAATCTTTGCTCCATACTCTTCCTTACTACTCCCTGCTCCCTAATCCCTGCACTTTACTCCCTAATGCCTACAGGAAGTCTTTATAGGACACATTCTTCATATTTAAATCACACCATAATCACTATATGGTGCACTATTTTGGAATCCTACTAGTGCACTCACAGTATGGTTAGCATCCATATGAATGGAGCACGCCCTCACTGGTGCAGATTACCCACAATGCACCATATTTAAACATTCAAACATATTTTAACAGTTATTAAAAAGGTCCATAATATTTTCCATTAATCATACAGAAGCGCACTATGTAGTGGGTGTGCGTGTGTGTGTGTGTGTGTGCGTGTGTGTATCAGACCTGCAGCAGTGCGTGTTTTGAGTCGAGCTGCTGCTGTAATTCTCTGATCTGATTGGCTGTTGAGTTGGCGAGTTCAGTCAGGCTGCTCTGGAGTTTCTGTACGTTCTCCATCAGACGCTCCACCTCTCTCTGCTTCATCACAAGCTCCGCCTCCAGAGCCTACACACACACACACACACACACACACACACACACACACACACCCCATGATATCACCATGTACTCCCTAAACTGAACCCAATAACACTCACCTTAGTCCTGAGTGCACTACAGAGGCACCCTTCAAAGTGTCTTGGTATCAGAATAGGGAACAAAGTGGGGATAAAGACCTCCACTACACTCAAATTGCCTACAGTGAGTGTTCCCATGGCAACAGCACCATGTGCTCTGTGTTTTGGTTGTAGTTCCTGTTTTAAAGGTGCAGTGATAATTGTTTTTATTGTTCTTACTGTTACAAATACAGCGGGGGGAAAAAACTAAGCGCATGTGTCATACACCTGAGAAAAACAATGTCAGTCATGTTATAGGCACGCCCTCAAGGACCACTGACTCCACCCACATATTTTTCTTGTTACAACAAAACAAAAAGAGGTTGAGAGCAAAAAAGAATAATCTGGACACTGATTTAGCAAACTGCCAGGTTACTGCATCTTACAAACAGCAATAATGAAAAATGTAAGTTAAAATTAGAAATACACACATAGCAGTAGCTGAAAAAACAGAATTTTAATTAATAAATCACAGGATGTTTGAGGTTAGAGCTGTCACCTGATTGGCTGTCTCGACATCCGTCATCGCCGCTTCATTCTCACCGAGTCTGAGAAGAGAAACCACGTCGTTATCACCACCACTGCGTCATAACCTTCTGAATAAATTTAGCTTTTTATTCAAACATATCATTAATCACACACACACACACACACACACACACACACACACACACACACAGAGACATCAATGTACATCAGCGTGGTTAACACACACCTGCCATCAAGAGGAGCCCTGAGCCTGGGAACAGACTTTATGGCTCCATTTTCAGCAGAATTGTTTATATTAAGCATGCACGCACACACACACACACACACACACACACACACACACACACACACGCACGCACGCACGTACACACACACTGTTCTAGGCCCTCTCGGTTTCACGCTAATACGCAGACTGTACTGTGTGTTCAAAGCAGAGTCACATGATCTCTAAATCTGATATAATAGTGTCTGTTAGCTCATAACACATGCACACACACACACACTTTGGCATGGTGGGGTGTGTGTGTGTGTGTGTGTGTGTGCGTGTGTGTGCGCGCGCACAAGTCAGAGGCCCTTTTTCCCTTCCCTTCACTCTAAAGCTCAATGTTTATCCACATCTCTTTCCACTGCCATTTGTAAGTAGATTCCCTAGATAGGCTCTCTAGGTAGGCTCCTTATGTGTCCCAGAGATAAGTACAGACTGTTGAATGATGCTTAGTTCTGACCCCTTCGGCTTTCCACACAACGTCTGGCCCTTTTTTAGTTTCCACTTTCCTTATTTATTCGCTGTTTCCTGTTCTTGTTAATCCCGTCCGTATTTGCACTCTTTACAAGACGCACGTTACGACTGTGTTCAGCGCTAACGTCACCTTATTAACCTATCGCTGCTAGCTGTTCTACAAGCCCTGCCCACTTCTAAACAGTGGTGTTTAATTGGATTGATGGTGTACAAACAGAGGTGTACACACAGAGAGGTAGCCATATGGAAAAGTACCTCATGTACAAGGTTAAATATGGTGGTGGCTCTTTAATGTTTTGAGGCTGTTTTTCTGCCAGAGGACCTGGACATTTTGTTAGGATAC
>JANDJT010000060.1:21355286-21372961 GCA_024331685.1 Stegophilus panzeri | reverse complement strand
ATATATAGATAGATAGATAGATAGATAGATAGATATTAATAGATAGATAACAAAAATATGTTTTGACAATTTGGACTATTACATCATCAACCGTCAGGGATCGCGAGCCTCTACTTCCGTTTTTTCCAGCACAACCATTAAACTTACTAACCTGTTAGCCAGGTAGGTCAGGACGCTAAAATAATAACCACATATCTGGATATTTCTCTGTGGAATAATTACATTACCATATCATTAATCTATCGTGTAAACAAATTTTTTTTAAAAAAAGAGAGAAAAAAAAAGCAGGAAACCATTTTGACTGATAGCTAGTGGGTTGTTTGTGAACAAGCTAGTCATGCTAACGTTAGCTAGGTAGCTAATTCTGCCGTCCTAGCCAGCGCGCCAGACAGCAACTCTCGCACCACGAGCAGCTGATGATAACCGGATTTAATCTGTTTTTATTACATGAATGATGTTTATGATATTAAAATGTCAAAGAGTTAGTTAAGTTAGATACGAAAGTAATGTAGCAATGGAGCAAATAAGTGTAAATTGTACTTAATTTACAAACAAATAGGTGTTTTTTATTTAGTTCACGCTGGGCGATATGACAGATAGAACCGTTTCACGATACTCCCAAGTCATGCTTTACTATAAATATATAAGACTATACAAAAATGCCGAAAAGGATGTTGGAGAATTTAAAAAAAAAAACCTGTACAATTAAAAAAAATACAGATAATTGAAAGGTGAAAAGTGTATTTTGATATTTTAATAATTTATCATCATTTAATATCAGTATTATATCAAGCTATTGCCCGGTGCTGATGTGTAATTTAAATACAGTGGTGATAGAAGGGTGTGTGAGTAAATAACAGTGAAGAGGAGAGTGTGGTGAAGGTAACTGGTGATTAAATATCCCGGTCAGGGCCTGTGTGGAAGTGCTGAGATGTCGGGCGTGCCCACCGTGCCCTGTCCCGTACGCTTGGGCTCCGTCAAAACCGGAGGTGTGGCGGCTCGACTGCACCAATTCACCCGGGAGAGAAACCTGCAAAAAGCAGAGAAGCTCCTCAAGCAAGGTAAAACCCAGAGAGGTTCACAGAACGTTAGCGTTAATATATTTGTAATTATTTGTTGACGTGTGTGTGTATGTGGTCAATGTGCTGTGGATTCTATATTTTCTCCATTCAGGTTTGGACGTGGACTGTGTGAATCACCTGGGCCAGACGTCTCTTTTCTGCGCGTCTCTGCTGGGCTTCGGCGCCGTGGCCGAGCTGCTTCTTCAGTACGGAGCCGATCCCAATCGGTACGATCACGCGGAACACGCTTTTCTGTCTTCGAGTTCTGAATATATAACCCAACATGGATATATTGTTAAACTCTGTACATAGGAGCGAACACCAGAGACAGTAGAACATGTTCTGCTCAGTAGAGCGAGTCGTGTTTTCTCCTTTTTAGCCGCTGTGATGACAGGAGCACTCCGGTCCACGCCGCTGTATTCTCCTGTAACACGGGGATGCTCAGCGCTCTGCTGGAGGCAGGGGGAGATCTGCGACTTCACGACGATCAGGGCAGGACGCCGAGAGATTGGGCCGAGATCGGAGCTCAGGAGCATAGCGCTAGGGTGCGTAACACGACCGCCACACACTTATTTACACCTCGAGAGCACATTTACACATGGGATGTGGGACAGGGCGGTACTATGGTGGTACCAGACGGATTATGTGGATCACCAACATCTGCAGAAGGAGGCGTCTGTCAATCACATCACCTGTCAGTTCAGGAAGCTCTGCCTCTTAAGGCGTTCTAGTCTAGGCTAGCATGTGTGCCTGTGTTTTGGGGGCGTGGCTTTTTTGTTAGGAACACTGAAGCACAGGCTTTGATTAGAAGATTAATTTCAATAATGCTATAGTATATATTTTTTGGATGATTTAGATGGTCAGTTTCATTAAGAGCTGCATGTCTGTCATGAGGAGTCTGTCTGAGTCGCAGTCGCCCAGAGAGAGACGCGTCACTCCGACTTCCTCCAAGACTCTCCTGCGCTCGCCGTCTGTCCTGGACTTCCTCAGACCGTGAGTCACGTGTACATTAACCATGCTCCCGTCATCGGTTACTAACATAAAGACTAGTGACTGTAACTCAGAGATTCAGTTCTTATATGTGGTATAATGTGACGACCTGTAGCTGTGAGTTCGTGTTGGTTTTTAGGGTCTCTGACGTGGTATTTAACAAGAAAGTAACCGCAAAGTCGCCCACGTCTGACACGGTCCAGTGTTTCGGCTTTGGAAAGGTGAGTATCGACGTGACGGCGTAAAAATAAAATCAGTACAAGTAAAGCTAAGCACAGAGCAAAGATTAAGTCAGTAATTATGCTCCTGATTTTAATTATGCTCCTGTAAGAGCGCACGGTGATCAGAAAGATTTGAATTTATAAAAAGAAGAGCTGTGGAAGAAGTTCCTCAAACCGTCCTTTCATCCACCAGACAGAAAAGAGTTTTTTTGAAGGAAGTTAAAGAAAATTTTAAAGATAATTTTTCAGCATTCATTATTCTAAGGGTCATTACATTAATCTTCAGCCAGCATTTTAAAAAAGCTGAGAGGAAACTCCTGTAAACGGATGTGCAACAAGGAGAACATCACCCACTACTTTGACCTCTAGACACTAAAAGCTCCTTGTACCTGATTAATAAATGATGACGTTCAGCTTTTAATAGCATCCATAACATTAGAACAGTAGTAAATCTACATCACTATGTTTTGTGATCTAGTGTCACTAAAAGGAAAAAAAAAAATCTCCCTTTCCTGTGTTGTTGTTTTGTTTTTTTCACAGCTGTGTGTGGAGAAGCCCGGGATGTCTGTCGGCGTTCTCGCCTCCGTGCCTTTAATACCAGACTCCGAGTTATCGCAGGCCGAAGACGAGGCTCTGCACTCATTCCCGTGTGGATCCTTCAGCAAAATGACCAAGTACAACCACTTCCTGTTCATTCATGTTTCATTTCCTTCATCTGAAAGGCAGAAGTATAAAGAAGTACGAAGAGAGTAAACGAATAATGCACCAGGAATAGAGCAATAAATAAGAAATGCAGCTAAGGCATTACAAGTGCATCTCAACAAATTAGAATATCGTGTATTATAAATTCTTCATTCTAATATTTTGAGACACTGGATTTTTGATTTCCGTGAGCCGTAAGCCAAAATCATCAAGATTAAAACAAAAAAAAAAGGCTTGAAATATTTCACTTTGTGTAATGAATCTAGAATATATGAAAGCTCTACTTTTTGCATTAAATTACAGGGGGAAAATGAACTTTTCCACAATGTTTAGATTTTTTGAGATGCGCCTGTAGAACGAAATACTTTTAAACGTGTTCAGCGTGTTGAGAGCGAAGGTGCTTGAACGCGTCAACACGTGTGCTTTAAAAGAGTGACGTGGTTCCCGTCCTCCGTCCTCAGCTACAGTTGGAGAGGAAGCCGTGTTACGGTGAAGGAGCTGCAGATCGACAGCACGCACCGACACGCCGAGCAACACGGCTACCTTGACCTGCTCGTCACCGAGCTCGACTTCTGCTGGTAAATACTCACAGGAACACATCAGATACCTTGTACTGCTCCTACCGCATCCTTCTGCATTATGGGTAATGACTCACCGACTTCTTTTCCTGGCAAAAGTGATGATGGTTCAACATTTCCACTGAAACACTGCACCGAGAGCTGAAGCAGTGAGAGAGCGTACGCCGGGTTTAACCCTTTCAGTCCTGTCAAAGTTAAAATAAGACCTGGTTTAAATTCATTTTTACAAAGTGGAACTAGATTCAAAATAATTTAGTTCTATTCAACAGGGTATTAAAGTACAAACGGCATGTGTAAAATTGAAAATAAAAAGACGTTATAGTGTGTGTGTGTGTGTGTGTGTGTTGTAGTCGGCTGTTCCATCCCCACATTCTGCAGCTGATGGCAGTGAGCTCCTCCAATCATCTGCAGCAGAGCAAACTGGTGTACGAGAGAGTGCATGTGGGCTCACTGTACACCCTGCTGTACCACAGGGTAACACACCCACACACACACCACTTAAGTATTAGAAATTTTCTGACAGCTCTGAGTTAGTTAATGAGTTTACTAAATAAGGACTAAAACACTTGGGGATGTGCTGTTACAGGAAAACAGTCAGTGATGGGGTAGTGTGATGAAGTTACCCTTAACACCTCGAAGTTGATTATTTTCCTCTAACAGCACGTCCCCAAATGGTTTTTTTTCCCTCTTACACCATTTACTACCAAGTGCGTGCCTAAAGTGCACTTTTTATCCATTTCTAGTTGCAGTTAATGTTTGTGAAACAAGTTCTCACTTGTGTTATAGCAACTATATACACACGTTCCCTCACCAGCTCTCTCTTTATTCTCTCTCAACATTAATAAGAAAAAAAACACAGATTGTTACGCACGCTATCGGAAACCGCAAAGAAGCATAAACTCTTCTGTCCTGAAGATGTCGGAAAACTTAGTCACAGCTTCACCTCTGACTGTTACATAGCTCTGACACTGGAGACTCCTTCCATAAACGTCTACTTACTTTAAGAAAGCTTCACCGTAACAATAACGCATAAGAACGTGCGTGTTAATAAATATATATATATATATATATCTATAAATATAAAGCTGTGATGTGCAGCTGCACTACTGTCAGAGCTGCTGTTATAGAGAACTATATAACACTTGACGACCAATCACAATCCAGAACACCAATCCATTGGTGTAATACTGAGTAACTTGACTAGTAACTAAGTTGACTAGTGGTTTTTTATTTAAATACGCAAAATGCAGGAGTTGTTGATGTTTTTGATTGTTTTGTTTTAGTTCCAGTGTTACTGTGTCTTTCCTGTAAATCGTGTGGGGTAAGGGAACCTGCTAAATGCTGTAGATCTGTAGAAATAGTCTGTATTGTAGAATCTATATAAAATTGTTAGCTAGTTGTAATAGAGTGACAGACGCGCTTAAACCACTTAAGCAACAAGGACATGGCATGCTTACTGAAATATAGCACGTCTATTTCTGACTCACTGACTCAGAGAGCGTGTGTGTGTGTGTGTGTGTGTGTGCGTGTGTGTATACACCAGCGAGCGGAGTTCCCCGTCCTACAGGTGTATGAGGTTTTGTCACTGATTCTCCAGGTGTGTGAAGCTCTGTTTTACCTGCACAGCCGATCCCTGGTGCTGCGCTCCCTCTCCTCTCACTCCGTCCTCGTCGTGCACCCAGGGGTCGCTAAGGTCACCGGCCTCGGCTTCATGGCGCCCAGGTGAAAGCACACCTTACTTCACATGGCATCATGATAACTGTCAGGCAACCCGGTGTTATGTTTGATGATATTTATGTAGAAACCACACCAAGCAGTTTATTACTTAATAAAGGAAAAGTTGGTGAATTTAACCATCAAATCACAACGTCATGCACTGTGCACTTCCAAATGTGTGTATTTAGGTGTTAATGTGTGTGTGTGTTTTTGTCGCTGAAGTGATTGTAGCCCCTCCTCCACTCTGCCCGTTCCTGCGATGCTGTATAACTGGGCGGCTCCTGAAGTGATCAGAAGGAAAGCATGCACAGGAAAAGCAGATCTGTACAGCATCTGTGTTCTCGTACAGGAGCTGTACACTGGTACACACACACACACACACACGCACGCGTGGAGCACTCTTCACACGAGCAGCACCTACAGAGCAATCATTCATTACCCCTTAGGGTCACTTTGGTAGGAACATTTGTCTCCTGAGCTGTTATTCGTTCCATGAGTCGTGAAACATTTTTTAGTAACGTAAGTAACGTATTTGCGTTCACGGTGCGAGAACAAAGTACGGTACTGCGGAAAAGTCCCGCGTAAAGCAAAAACACCTTCAATGACCAAATAATGACCTGAAGTGTTTCTGCATATAAAAACAGACAAGAAGATAGTATATACACTACCAGTCAAATGTTTAGACACACTCATTCTTTATTTATTTACTTTTTACACATTTTAGAATAACCAAAACTCTGGAAAAATGGAACTATGGGAATTATGTTGTGATAAAAAAATCCAAAATAAATCAAAATAATTGAATATTTTATCATCTTCACAGTAGACGCCCTTTTCGCCGAGAATTTCTAGAAATGTATTCTTGACATTTTCTCAACTGATTTCTTGAGGAATTCCCCTGAGATGCTTTTTAAACAGTATTAAAGGAGTTCCCACCTACGCCGGACACTTATCGGCTGCTTTTCGGAATATTTCTCTCCGAGTCGTCCGTTTAAAAAAAAAATATCTTTGTAAATAAAATGTTAGTTTTCTAATGAAAGAAATGAATATGTTGGCACGATTATATTTTTGTCTACAACACAGATTTCAAACATTTAATCATACACTTTCAGATCAGAAGGTTTTTAAGATCATGAAAAACAGTTCAGTCGAGTGTCCACAAACTTTTGACCGGCAGTGTATAAAAATGCATCAACCACCTATAAAATATAAAGGTCCAGAATCAGACTCCTGATGTCTTGTTCATTAAATACTGACTTGATGTTTTCCACCACAAAGTGCTTAAACCATATTTTTTCACAGCTGGTATGTGTGTGTGTGTGTGTGTGTGTGTGTAGATGCAGTTCCGTGGGGTTCTGTGAATCCCTGCCGGATAAAGCAGGCCGTAGACGCGGGTCAGGCTCTCTTTGCAGATCCGGCCGTGCCACAGCCGTATTACGACCTGCTGCTGAACGGATTGAAGCCCAGCGCTCAGGAGAGAACCTGCAGCCTCCAGGACCTGCGATACACACTGCGCTTCCACCTCAGGGTGAGTTCATCGCAGAGAAAAGAGAAAAGAAAAAAAACAAAAAACATCTCGCAACACACACCCTATAGTCTTTCAGTCTTACATTCTTCACTCAGTTCAGTTAGATATAATATAATATAATATAATTGACGTAAACAGTACAAGGAGAAACGCTGTTTCAGCTCGGTCAGGTGATCAAAATAACTACTAACAACACTAAATACTACAGACATGACCATTAGCACACACAGGTTATACAGGAAAGCAGCGGTGGAGTGTAGAAGTAGTTAAACTCCTCTTTAAACTGAACACACAACCTCAGAGCAGTCTTGTTGTTGTATTTTATCTAAGTCATTTTCATTTCTTTAATTGAATTGAATTAGCGGTTACTATAACGAGAAACGAGTTGTGTAGCCGAGTGGCAGTGAGGTGTAGCTGCGTGTCGCTGTGGTGATGACAGGAGCTGAGCGAGAGAGAGAGGAGTGAAATGCGCCCCCTACAGGCCAGGTCAAGCCCACACAGATGGAGCACAGACATCAGGAAAAACCAAGACAGTGCGCAGCCAGGTGAGACTAACGAGGATACAAGGTGCAGTAGAGGGAGTCGAATCTTATGAAAACTTTGACGGTGGTGAAATAAGATGTGTTCTGTCAGGGGAAAAAAAGACTTTACACCAAACCTCCAAATGATCACGGTGCACTAGATATACACGTGAAAACGAAAACAGAGTTCGACATCAAGCCACAACCTGACTCAGGTAGGGGGTGTGGCCTGAAGCTGGAGATGTATACCAGAATGATTTAGATGATCGTAAATTTCTCATTATATTTGTAGATTTAATATAAGACCAACTTTTGAACGCACAAATAGGCGGCTGTGTGATCAGACGTTGAGGTTTTCAGCTTCCGTTAGGAATATTTCCTTATCTTTTTTTTTTTTTCTCAGATGAGCAGCAGGTGGTGGATAAGGTAAATCAGGACCAGCTCCGAGAGCTAGACAGCTTTCTGGAGAACCAAACAAAGCAAAAAAGTTCCCTCAGAAATCTCCAAAATGATCCGACAGAGTTCTGCACGTCCTCTGACACCGTCCTCCAGGACATTTCCTTCCGGGACATCCCACCCCTGGATGAGTCGCACCTTTCTTCCAGCCCTCCATCTGTAGAGGAAGAGGACACGGAAGAAGAAGAAGAGAGGACCCAATCTTCCATCTCCAACCACGTCAGCTCCATTGTCCTGAACCTGAAAGTGTCTCAGCTGCTGCTGCAGCAGGTGGAGAGCAGCTTAGATAAGGTTGAGTCGAGGATGACGGGAAACACGTGCTCCAGCATCCCACAGTTCGACGAGCCGGACGGGCGTAGAGACAGACAGGTGGTGATGCTGAAAGCAGCAGGACCTCCATCATATAACTACATACCCAGTGTGATGCGTCAGGAGATGGAAGAAGAAGTCACAGAGTTCTGCTCTGCTGGAGAGGAGAGCTTCGAAAGTTCTGAGGTATTAAACTCATAATAATAATAACGAACTAATTATCTGTACTGATGAGGATGGGTGTGGCCTAATATTCTAATGAGCAGGTTCTAGGTGAGTGTGTAGAATGAGCCACAAGCATGCTTACCTCTGATAGGCAGATAAAAACATCTCTCAGAGAGACCGGAGGACAAGGGGAGGACAGGAGCAGGCGGTCAGGGTCACTGAGGAGTGTGGCGGGTACACACACACAGTATATACATACTTTCTATAATACTTTTATATAATTATAAAGTATATACATTAGAGTTATAATTTCAGGTTGTACCAGTCATCAGCGGCGTGCACGTCACAGGAGCTTACGCAAAACCAGCGTGCTGAACACAACTGGACCGGTGAGTAGAATAATTCATCACCTACTTATAATTATTTTAGCATCAAAACGGGTTCAGTTAAACTGGCTTGCTATTTATATTATTCGTATTGTTACTCGCCTTACCTGAGCAGGTGAGGTGAGCGCGGCAGTGGCTTGGATGACGCGGGGTTTCCTGAGCTGTGCTGCAGGGGCACTGGTGGAGAGCAGTGACAGTGAGGAGGTGCAGGAGCAGCCGCAGCGCCCCCTGATGGACGCACAGGAGGATGCACAGGAAGCACTGTTCAAGAGCTTCGCAGGTGCAGCAGCATCTCACTCTTAGTGTTAATCAGTTTAGAGAGAGAGTGAGAGTGTGTGTGTAGATAGGTAAAGTAATATATTCTCAGGTTGCACGCTGGACACACCGTGATGCTCAGACGTCTTATTTTTTTTTACCGAATTTCTCCCCTTTGTCGTTGTTCCACCAGGTGTGCACAGCGAGAGTGAAGAGAGCACTGACTTCCACACCATGAATCACACCTTCACGCTGCCCAATGCTGTGTATGAGGTCAAAGGTCAACACAGGGTAACCAGTCATTATGTACTAATAATAACTGTAATAACAGTACAGTGTATTATTACTGCCAAAGAGCTGTGCGGATTCTTACACATCATACCTGTGTATTCTGTCATGTGTGTGTCTCTCTCTCTCTGTGTGTGTGTGTGTGTGTGTGTGTGTGTGTGTGTGTGTGTGTGTGAGTGAGATCAGGAGGAGGACGGTTCAGACTCGGACTACGCTCAGTCACCTCTGGAACTTTCCAGCATCTTCTACACTCCAAAACACAATCCAGAAAACACCCACGCTAAAGAGGAGCTGTCACAGGTACGCTTAATTCAAATCACACACACACACACATACATATATATACACACACACACAAATAAATAATAGAATAATTAAATGTCAATTGTGTATAAATAAACAAACCAACTTATTTTATTTTATTGAGCTTTTTATTTTATTAAGCTGAGCAAAATATAAAATGTATATTTTTTTTAAAAGTATATTTAAAAATGAAATTAAATGATTTAACTACTCTGGCTTTAACGTAAATTCACCTTTTCTTGTGTATATATAATTTTTTTTTCTAATTAAATTTTTATGCCTTATTTTTATTTAGTAATATTGATTTAATCCGTAATATAATCCACATGTTTTCCGTTAGACGCCGAATTCAGAGGACGATCCGGACGTGACACTGGAGGTGTGTCGCCCTGACATGACCATACAGACCACATTCAGAGGTACGAGGTGCTGATTTAGTGGCACTGATTCTCCACCTGGGGCGTGTAGGTGGCCTAGGTAGTAATTAAGGATTAGGGTGCACAGTGCATATTTCAGCGTGTCTGTAATGTTCAGGTCTGTGTGTTTTTATATTCATGTACATGTCGATGGTGTGTGTTTTGTTCAGAGTGTCGATCTTCACCAGAGGAGCCCGAACACACTGAAGCAGAATCAGTACCGCCGTCTGTTCACACCACCAGGTGAAGCGCAATAAACACCTGTACTCACCTATACACACCGTCTCACCTTTACACACTTACTCTTACTACATTAAACGTAGAAATATTTTCTGGAAATATCTTTTGTGTGTGTGTGTAAGGAGCAGTCATATGGCAGATATAGCTGATCTCTCCAGCATCACCTGTTCACCTGCACAACTCCAGGAGTGGGTGGGGCAAAACGAAGCCCGGCCTAGCCCACACAGCACACATTTCCCACCATGCAACAGTACCCCACGCAGCCCGCTTACACACACAGGTACATCTCCACCTGTACATGGAATTTACTTTTACGTACTTTTGTCTGTGTAATAAACCATACGTTGTGTGTGTTTATGGTTGTGTAGCAGGCCGAGGCCGTAGCGCCCCCCGCAGGGAGGTGTGTGTTTCCCCACTCGTCCCTCACCTGCAGTCTCTGATGGAGACGTCTCCGTGGGGCAGCGCAGAGTCTCCGTCCCACACCGAGAGCTACAACACGGCCAGACTGGAGCGCACCGACACGGTCAGCATGCTCCATCAGAATAAAGATCAGCCACTTTGATCACTTCTCCATTATCAGATATTTACTGCTGTTATCTGTGTGTTCAGATACACTGGTCTGTGCCTGAGAGGGGTTTTCCTCAGGGGGATTCAGACACGCCCAGCTCTGGCAACCCAGAGTTCACTACAGCCAGCTCAGGGGTCAGACACAATGAGGAGAAGAAGAGCCAGGATCACAGTGACACAGCAGGCAGGACGGAGTTAAAACACACACACACACACACACACTCTGATTACGCTGAGTGCTGAGAATAATTCACATTATCATCACAGTTCCTGTTCTGGATTACGTTATAGCAGCTATAAACACTCGTTCCCTCACCGGCCCTCTCTTTATTCTCTCTTCAAGTTAATAATACATTTTTAAAAAATCGCAGCTTGTTACGCACATTAGCGAGAAACCGCACAGAAGCGTAAACTACTCTGTCCCAAAGCTTCACCTCCGACTGCTACCAAGCTGTATAAAGACATGCCAAATAAAATAATAGGAATTAATACAAGCTCTGATGTGCATCAGGTCCTTCAGGAAAGACTGACCGAGCACTGTGTGAGGAAGAGGAAAAGCAGGAGGAAGTGACGGAGGACACAACGCGAGATAACGCGGGATATATAACACTCACGCCACCTGCTGGTCAAACGCTGAGTGCTCACATCACTCTCTCAGCAGTGGCTGATGACCATGAAGATGTGTTCATTGAGGAAGAGGAGGAGTGTAACAAACTGTCAGATGCTGAGCAGCATGCAGAATCATACGGGCAAGAAATTCCAGAAGGGCAAGAAGCACAACATCCTGATCCAACACAGAGATGTACAAACTAAACTTATTATTATTATTATTATTATTATTATTATTATTATTATCATGCCATTTAAATGCTGCTCAAATTGCTTTGAAACACCACAATTACAATAAATAAAAGAAATAATAAATAAAGGTAATAAATAAATGTGATAAAGGTATAGCGTTAATAAAAGACTAAAATTTTGTACAAATAATTCTAAAATCGCTAAATAGTGTTGTGATAATTATTTAAAAATATCATGAATATAACAGCTAATATTTTAAATATTATAGTAAATAAATGTGAGTAAATGTAAGGCAAAAGCTAAACTTGATTTGGAACAGGGCAGCCATTAATGATGCATATTGATATAATGTATAAATAATAAATATTATTTTAACATTAAAAAAAATATATATAGTACATATAGTGTCTATTAAAGTTCGATGTTGAGTGTTGTTTAAGTAAGGCAACCACGTTGGTTTGGAACACAGCCAGGCTAATAATAATAAAAATACATATATACACACACACACACACACACACACATTATATATATATATATATATATTATAGATACATCATGAGTAATATATATACACACACACACACGTTTTGCATTTAACTAAATGTATTTCCTAATTAAAGCATTACTAAAGATGCATTTTTTAAATTTTATTTTACACCATTGTTCATCATGATGTTAATGTATTTGAAACAGCTGGTGAGATGATCAGAGCTGAATGAATGTGTGTGTGTGTGTGTGTGTGTGTGTGTGTTACAGCATTAGAGTGTGACACAGAAGAAGACCGATCTTTAGAGGAGGCTAAAAGGTAAAGATTATTAACGTCACTCTGGTGTTATTACCCGTGAATGTAGGACTAGTGTGTAATAAACGGTCACATGACCTCACAGAGCACACTCCACCCTGGACGAGGTTCTGCAGGGCCTGCTGGAGAACCCTGAGGCACCGAGAACCGTGAGAGGAGCCGCAATAATTACAGAGTACGTGTTTATCATCCAGTAATGATGTTCTCTTCCTCTACACCTCCATCACACTCCGTCTGTCTGTCCGTCTGTCCATCACTTCCTGTCTGTGTGGAGTCTGATTTCCTGCACCTGTCTCTGGGACTCCATCTCTGCCCCACCACATCACTTACTGTCATCACTCTAGAACGTTCTCATCATCCTGTCCTGTTGTTAGTGTGAGCGCAGGATCTGATCAGGAAGAGGAGCGGGTGTTGGGACAGAGTGTGAGTGTGGAGCGAGGAATCTGTCAGCAGCTGGAGGAGGAGGAGGAGATCCTGGAGGAGGACGACAGCTGTTCCAGAGGAGATGCCGGTGAAGGAGCGGCAACGAGAGGAACAAAGACAAAAACACACTCATTTCAGGTCACACACATACACACACACAGTGCAGGAAAGATGCACACTGCCGTTTAACTTTAATAACATAAACACTGTGTTTTCTCTCTGCTGAAACAACATGAACACACATGTCATGATGTCAGTGTTTAACCCCTCCCACCCGGAGCAGGTAACTGAGTGTGAGCTGATCCACGTGCCCGCTGTGTGTTTATTCCCCGTTCAGGTGTCAGGATCGGACATGGAGAAGCTATTTTAAGATTTTGAGCTAGAACATTACTCCATCTGGAGCCAGCAGCACAGGTACATTGCTGTACACACACACTACAGTGCAGGTACACCGCTGTACACACACACACACACACACATACTACATCTCTAAACAATTATAAGCACAACACACAAACTCAACCTTTACGCAGCGTGGGCGTGTCTTACAATCATCAGTAACATTAAACTCCTCACTGTGGGCATGTCCTAAATCACAGTTTTATTTTTTTTGTTTTGTTTTATTGTCAGTTCTCGTCACTGGACCTGTCTCTGATTGAGGAAATTAATTAATTGATTTGTTCTTTAATCTGCAGACGGATTATTCTGGAGCACACGCCCAGGATCGAACACGGAGTGAACCCAAAAACGGGAGTCTAATGAAGCCTCCTGGAGAAGGATCTTCCAGCGTGTTCTGTTCTGTGTGTTTGGGTCCCGGCGTGTTTGAGTTCCAGGTTTTACAGTTTTTTAAGTTAGAAAAGTTTGAAGCCTTTTAATGAAAATAATATTCATCACAATAATTTCACTATTAGTTTTAATTCTTGATCCTTGTTTGAGATTTAAACGCACAATCTAATCCAACGTTTGTGCAATAAATGTTTATTAAATACAGGTTGGAATTTGTGGTTTAATGAGACTTTAATTAAACATCACACACAGAGATTCAGTAACACAATGAAAAGAACATTTCCGAGCTATGAATCATCCACTGAAACTTTGCTTTTTGTGTATAAAAATAGTGCAATTTGGACTTTTTCCAGCTTTAGTATATTATAATGATGGTGCATTTTGAAATAATCTACCTGTTCTCACCTGGCTCGGTGTTGACCTGGGAGAGATGGTGAACAGAATTATGGGATTGCGCTCTCTCTCTCTCTCTCTCTGTATGCCACGCTGTTAGAAGTACCGTGTGTCTGAAATGTTATAACGGGTTACTGATACACAACTAATCTGAACATCGTATTTAAGTTTCTAAAAATGATGTTTTCCAGAGTATGAAGTGATAAATGTCATTTAGAGGAGAACGCCGAGTCTGATGCTCTGGAACTCGCGTGTGTTCAGTTCGGTGATTTAACCTCAGCGTGAGGACGGGAGAGAGACAGAGCCTTTCCTATCCAGTTCAACAAGGCCGAGGTGCTTCAGCGTCTTAACTGCAGCCTCGCTCGCTCTCATGTTCAATTTCCTCATCTTCTGCAAACTCAGAGGTGCTCTGAGGAAGGAGAGAGAGAGAGAGAGAGCGCGCTTAGGAAACAATGTGTTCCATTACCAATAATGTTCCATTGTGGTACATTAACAATTCTCTGATCAGCGGGGTTATTATTTTTGGCAATAGTGTGTGTGTGTGGCTCCACACCTGTTGTTGTCTGAGGAGAAGTGTTCGGTCAGCTGTGTGTACAGGGCGTTGAGGTCACCGAGCTTGATGTTTCCTCGTACGCTTCGCGGAACGGCTTCGAACTCCGCGTCTTTCACGTCTCTGCACTTCTCCTGCGCTGACAAACACAACCGTGTCCGTGTTTAATTTTCACAAATCAAAGTACGCTTGTTAAACATTTCTGACGAACTCCTTGTGGTCTACAGTTTACCCAAACACGTTTAGTATCGGGTATGGCGCCCCCTACTGACAAACACACTCCAAATCTAGTGGATAAGTCATTCAATTATTTTACAAATTAATATTAGGAATACTGAAGATGGAACTGGGTTTCCTTGAAACTTACTGAAAGCTCTGTTCTGTGTTCCAGCCTTTTGGATTCCCTAGATTAGTAATTACTTATAAATGTACACAGTACGATCCGTAGTGTTGAATTAACACCCAGAGTGTTCGTTTGTCTCCGTATAAACATTATAGGGCGTTAAATCGACACTCAAATTCATAATGTCCATGTGAGGTCACTAATCAGTTTAAATATGTTTTAATAATGTACACGATTTTTTTTTTTTTTGATGTAATGATTAAATCCCCACACTTACAGTTAGACTCTTGCTGTGTGTGCGCTTCACACTGCGTCTACGGGGGGAGAGAGAGAGAAAAGAAAAAAACAGATTTATTCGTACAATAACATTACACAGAATAACCAAATAATCGACTGACTGATTAATCCGAAATCATACGTAGAAAAGTGTGTAGGAATGTTTTTAGTCGTTTCTAAGGACCAAGAAGTAATAAATAGTACAGAGATAATATTCTGACAAAATAAATCGTATTTTATTAAAACTGAAATAAACATTTCCTTACAACAAAGGTTTACGTGCATTGATTATCTACTGTAATCATTATGCCAGTGGAAGTCCTCGCAGAGACTGTGTGTGTGTGTGTGTGTGTGTGTGAGAGACCTGTATAGACAGAGCTGTGACGGATGAACAGAGGGAATCTCTCGCTTCCTGTTCTTCCTGTGTGAGTGGAGGAACCTGCGACAGAAACGTCACACTAATCTGTTATTTCTGTGAGAAACTCGGCTGTGTTAAACGACGTGTTAACCGTGTGTTGTGTTAGTGTTACCTGCATGTCTGTCGTGTTCTGCAGCTCCTCCACCAGCTTCACCGTGGTGTTCAGGTGAGATCTGATCGAATCCATCGAGCGTTTCTGCTCAGCGGCGATCTCCTCCATCTGCACAGACAGAGCGCCGTGACGAGCCTTAATGGCCGCCAGACTCTCCAGCAGCTGAACGGGGTTCCCCTAACACACAGACACACAGTTTTATTTAAACCCCACAATAAAGTTAACGAAAATATGAGCAAACATTTTAAAATCATCATCATTATTATTATTATTATTATTATTATTAAGTGACTGCATGTCAGACCTCAGGGGTGCTGTTCTCCCGAGCACTCGTCATGAAATCGAACTTCAGACGCTTCTCCACGTACTCGATATCCGCCTCGGCCTTCTGGAACTGCAACAACAACAACGCTGTATGGATTAAATATATAACCAAATATAAAAACAATTATTCAGAAAAAATCAAAAACTAATTCCTGAGTTAGTAACTGCACTTCAGTAATGAATAACCAAAGGGATAATATAGTAATAATAATAATAAGATGAAGAAGAAGACATGTAACAGCTCAAGTAAATCAATAAAATCATTTAAAACAACAACAAAGGATTAAAGAGCAAATATTTCAGGTAGGGTTATTTTATTTTATTTAATTCTAATGGAACTAACAGATTAAAAGCCAATATTACTTTATTAAACAACATTGAATAATTTATAATTTCACCAACAGCTAAAATTTAATAAATAATATAAATGAAATATTAATTACACAATAAATACATTTACAGTACAGAAATAAATTAATGTAAATTAAATAATTTTACTATATATATATATATACACATATATACACACACACACACACAACAATAATAAAAGTAAGAGTAATCCCTCATAGAATAAAATAATTAAAACCCACTAAAAACTAAAATAATACTAATAGTTAATTCAATAACAATGTAGCACAAGGAGGCTACAAAAAACAATAAAGAGAAAAAATTAATTAAAAAAATGCACTGAATTTTAAAGCTAAATAAAAAGTAAAACCTTTTTTAAAATAAATAAGTAAATAAACAATCTCCAGTCTCAGTACTCCAGTGGAGTTTAACCCAAAACCTGAAACCCTATAAGCAATATTGCACTACTCTGAACACAGCGCACAGCAGAGACAATACTGATAGGGTCTCAGGAATCAGGAACACACACACACACACACACACACACACAGGTGTGCTCCAGCTGTGCACAGATGCTTTGACAATACTATTGCACTGCTCGCTGTGTGGTACAGTAGTGCAATGATGTCAGAGCTCCTGTAAACAGCACCGGCCTCGAGGAGGAGGAGGAAGAGTGAGAGAAAGATCTCGGAGAGAAAAACCCAGCCAATGCCCTTTTAACATTGCACTGCTCTCAGAACCACGGCACCAGTAGTACAACATAAAAGGGGCACTGGACGGATGGAGGGACAGACGGAGGGACTGAGGGAGGGAGGGACAGAGAAACGCTGGTTCTTTTACTGCAGGATGAAAGTTAGAGTTAGATTATGGACCTGCAAAACAAACAGTTACATCACACACCAAGGTCTCCATACCTCTTCAACACATTCCACTAATTATTCAAAGAACTTTACTGGAGTTGATAAAGTGACAGAATAACCCTACCCCTCATACAGCCTTCATAGAGCCCTCATAGAACCCTCATAAATCCTTCATACAGCCCTCATACAGCATTCATAGAGCCCTCATAGAGCCCTCATAAATCCTTCATAGATCTGCCATACAGCCTTCATCGAGCTCTCATAGAACCCTCATAAATCCTTCATAGAGCCCTCATAAATCCTTCATCGAGCTCTCATAGAACCCTCATAAATCCTTCATCGAGCTCTCATAGAACCCTCATAAATCCTTCATACAGCCCTCATACAGCATTCATAGAGCCCTCATAAATCCTTCATAGATCTGCCATACAGCCTTCATCGAGCTCTCATAGAACCCTCATAAATCCTTCATCGAGCTCTCATAGAACCCTCATAAATCCTTCATCGAGCTCTCATAGAACCCTCATAAAT
>JANDJT010000060.1:21337149-21352238 GCA_024331685.1 Stegophilus panzeri | reverse complement strand
TGTAAATTGTAAACTCTAATTAGCATTACACTGTCTGTCTGGTGTGTAGCTGTTAGCTGTAAAGTAGCGTAGATTAGCATGCTATGCTAGCTTGACATTTTCTCAGCTGTGGTTGTGCTGCGGATCTGAAAGGCTATAAAGCAGCATCTTTATTTATATCTGTGTGTTTTATATCTAAATAAACTTTACATAGGAGATTGTACCAGGCAGGCAAATAATAAACCTAATTTACATGGTTGTTATAAAATAATAAAAAGTACATTTTGCAGAGCTCGTTTTTGTTCAGTTCTTATCAAAGTTGATTTCGTATGAAAAGTACAAAATTTACACTTTCACCTCCAACAAATAATTTTTAAAAGATTTATTATTTTTGACACCGACTTTTCACAGAAGTGTGACCAAGTTAATGTAATGTTAGAAATCCATTTGCTTTTCTTTATTTCAACTTTTAATATTAATTATTGCTGTGTGTGTGGGGGGGGGGGTGCATAAAGTTTTTATTTGGCTTCGTATTAACATGTTGATGGCAGACTGAAAGAAATAAATGTGTTCTCCATATATAACTCGCTGCGTATGTTTATCATGTCATATTTCACAATCGTCTTCATTAACGTAATCAGTTTTAGGAGACGGTCTGATCTCAGGTTAACCACGGTTCAGCTCAGGATTAATCCGGTTCACCGACTCTGAAGGTCAAAAGGTTAAAACCCAGAAACGCGACACTGTGAGGTTTCCGTTTGCAGCGCACTGAGTTCAGACCCGATGCAGGAGGCTTTAACTGCACGTCTGAATGCTAGATGTTTTTGTTACCCCTGTAGAGCAATGCGAAGGTGGCGGTGTTGGGAGCGTCGGGTGGAATCGGACAGCCGCTCTCCCTCCTGCTGAAGAACAGTCCTCTGGTGAGCGAGCTCTCTCTGTACGATATCGCTCACACGCCCGGAGTCGCCGCGGACCTCAGCCACATCGAGACCAGAGCCAAGGTCACGGGTACGGGAATATCAAAAACAACATTCTGATGTTTATTCATTCAACATCAGCACTAAAGTTTCAGAAATCCTCTTTAGTTTGTGAACTTGAAGATTTACTCAGAATTCACCACATACACTAATCTAACGTCATCATTTTTTATTTTGTAAATGTGTTATAGACTAATGAGGTGTTTATTTTGTGTGTAGGTTATATTGGAGCTGATCAGCTGGGCGCGGCTCTGAAAGCATGTGAAGTGGTGGTTATTCCTGCCGGAGTTCCCCGTAAACCCGGTGTGTGTGTGTGTGTGTGTGTATTTAAATTTAAACTGAGTAAAACTGTTATTTATTTCTGTTTACTTTTAGTCCACATGTCTGTATTCCTTTTCACCTTTTTTCCTTGTCCTGTTTGTGGTGTTTTGCAGTTTTGTGCATGTACATGAATAAACAGTGCTGTATACACCTGCAGTTACACCTCATTACTTTCTGCAGTTAGTTCTGCTCTGTTAATACTGTGTGTGTGTGTGTGTGTGTGTGTGTGTGTGTGTGTGTTTTTTTTTCTCTTCTACAGGTATGACTCGTGACGATCTGTTTAACACAAACGCCACTATTGTGGCCACTCTGGTCGATGCGTGTGCCCATCACTGCCCTGAGGCCATGATCTGCGTCATCGCTAATCCTGTGAGGAACCTCTATTGCTTGGATTTTTAATGTGTACTCTGTCATTTAGGGGAATTATAGTTACATTATATAGTGTGTGTGCGCTTCCTGTTGCTGTAGAGGTGTTAAACATTGGTGGGTCGTGTTTTTCAGGTGAACTCCACCATCCCCATCACTGCAGAGGTGCTGAAGAAGCACGGTGTTTACAACCCTAACAGAGTGTTTGGAGTCACCACGCTGGACATCGTCAGAGCCAACACCTTCGTCGCTGAGCTCAAAGTCAGTCATGTGTTCAATTGGTGTCCCCCCCAGAACACCACCCCACCCCACCCCCCCTCTCTCTCTCTCTCTCTCTGATTATGGTCCTGTGTTCCATCCTTTTATCCTTCAGGTGGAGTTTTAAATCTGTGATTCTTTACACTGGTGGATTTTATGATTACTGTGTTTTAACATTTAAAAAAATTGTTTTACGTTATTGTTTATTATCTGCGTTTGTCCGCAGGGTCTCGATCCGGCTCGCGTCAACGTGCCTGTTATTGGAGGTCACGCTGGAAAAACCATCATCCCTCTGATTTCACAGGTAATTAAAGGGGGGGGGGAAGCAAACTCCTAGCAACCGCATGACACCCTAGCAACCGGATGAGTTTTCTTAGCAACCTACTAGCTACAACCTAGCAACTTCCTGGAATCATAGTGAAACACCCTAGCAACCTACTGGGTTAGCATAGCAACTACATAGCAACACCCTGGAATATCATAGCATGTTAAGACTTTAACCTTTACACCTTCTAAACCTTTAGTATTTAACATTACACATTTAACTGATAAACGTTTTAAAATCAGTGATGAGCGCGCTTTAATATCTTTGTACTCTCTGCGTGTTCGGGCAAGCCCACATCAAAGTTTGTTCACAAACTTTATCGTTCTAGTTTCGTATGTGATTTAAAAAAATTTTTTTTAACCTGCTTGCTGTGTAGAAAGAAACATAATTTAAAACTTGAAATGTTTTTATGATTTTTAAAAGATTTTTTTTGTTTAGATTTCCAATTTGTTTTCTGTAACAGCTGTAGGAAGATACGCACTGAGACCTGCGTGTTTAATAAAGTGAAAGCGTGATGTGACGAGGCTCACCAGTGGTGTTGATGGTGTTGATTTCATCTACTTAACACACTGAAGTGATTAGTGTTGTGTCTGCGCTGTGTAGTGCACCCCGAAGGTGGAGTTTCCTGCTGATCAGCTTTCCGCTCTGACCGAGAGAATTCAGGAGGCAGGAACTGAGGTGGTGAAGGCCAAAGCTGGAGCAGGTACACAATAAATATAAAAACTTATTGAATTATTGAGGGAAACATCCTGAACAAAGTGGAGTTTTGTTACTTCCTAAGGTAACAGGTGCAAAATAAGTAAATAATCTTGTTTAATATTTAAAATGAGACAGCTTCGCTTCCACTAAGGATAAAGACATCATCTAGATATCATGTGAAAGCTCAAGTTCTGCTCTTTTACGTTTGTTTCGTCCTGCCACCGTCTCGAGGTTATTCATGAGAATATGTCGTGACTGACTGGGACACGGGGCGGTCTGAGGATTCCATGGGGTTAATAATATAGTGTGTGTGTGTGTTTCAGGTTCTGCCACTCTGTCGATGGCCTACGCTGGAGCTCGCTTCACTTTCTCTCTCCTTGACGCCATGAACGGGAAAGAGGGAGTGGTGGAGTGTGCGTTTGTGCGATCAGAGGAGACGGAGTGTAAATACTTCTCCACACCTCTGCTGCTCGGGGTACAACGCGTGCACACACACACACACACACACACACACACACACACACACATAGACCTGATCCTCGTTCAGCAGATGTAAAGACAGAGACATAATTAAACTCCTCCTCTTCGGTGTGTTTCAGAAAAACGGCATTGAGAAGAACCTGGGTCTGGGGAAGCTCTCTGCGTTCGAGGAGAAGCTCGTGTCTGAAGCTCTGGCTGAACTCAAGAGTTCCATCAAGAAAGGAGAAGATTTCGTGGCCAACATGAAGCTGTGAGCGTCCGACACCGAACTCCATACACAGAACGTCATTATTTATAAAAATCTACTCTAAATTTCAGACCTCTGTGATTTTTCATCCTGACTGAAGAGCTGAGACTCGAATCAGAACTCTCCGTCAATAAACCGTCTGCTTCACCAACTTCACACATGCGTGTTTGTTTGTTTTTTTACGTTTGTGTCTTTGCACAGGTGCTGATCATGATGTGCTGTGTTTAAATGTCCATATTGACCCTGTCGAAATTGAAATAAAATATTCAGAGAAATAACGACGAATGACTCTGTATAGTGCAGTGAAACTTATTACACACACACACCACACTGCTGTAGTGTAAGTGCAGCAACAAAAATGTCATGTTGAATAATAAAGAGAACGTTTATTTTGAACATGATGCTCTACTGCTTTTTTTTTTTTTTTTAAAAACAGTCAAAAACAACTAAAGGATGTTTTTAATCAGCTTTACACTTCGTTCTGTTTACTGAAATACACTACTGAATGATCTCAGATCAGATTTATAATCCACTGAGGTGAGATTTATGGATGAGGTCCTGTTTACAAAGTTACAGCCTGAAATTCCGACTGTTTTCTGTGAGTCAGATGAGTCGACTCATTTCACTAATAAGAGCTGACTCTCGGTTCCCAAATGACTCACTGGCAGGTTTTTTTTTCTGGATTATCCAAAATTGTTGGTGTTTATTCATCCATTGCTTAAAATGTTCAATGTATAGTTATAATCGTTCAGTGCTTTATATTTTGCCCTGTATCTGTTACTTAAAATAAAACGCTTTAAATATATATATAAAGACATAAGAAGATGCTACATAAATAAGCTATACTTCCTCAATCTGAACTTAACTTTTATTAAAGTAGAATTTAAAGAAGATTTCTGTCTGTTTATTCTGATAGCTGACCTCCTTAATAATTCACTACTACACTAGACACACAGATGAGAGTCTTCACCTGAACCGACTCCACATCACGCTGTGCCAAACGACTCAGATGTTGATTAGATTCACTGAATTATTTTTGTTATTACACTGTGTGTATTGATATAGTATATTTTCAGGATCTCTTGGTTTTATTTTCAGCAAAAGCAAATGGCTCTTCAGAAATAAGAGTCGGTTCCCCCAAAAAGAGCCGGCGGTTCAAAGAGTCGACTCCTGCGCAAACGACACATCAGTCGTCCAGTGTTCCTGGGATCCACCAGCACGCTGTTCAGGATAAAGCTCTTAGTGCAGATTGAATGGATTAAAATAAACAATTTTTTATTCACTAGAGCGAGTTATGACCATTCAGTAAGATTAAAGAAGTGAAATTTGTAATATAATCGCAGGCAACTTGTAAAAATGAAGAATTAAACCGCAGCAGGAGAAAGCTAGTCTCTGATTGGTCAGCCAGAGGAGTTTTCATTAATTGATGCATTTTAATAAAAATCCCCAAATCACGTGATGGTCATTACATCCGGTGTAAAAAAAAAAAAAAAAAAAAAAAGAACGTCTGAAATAGTTCAAACTGTTTCTTTTTCCAGAAGATTGGCACAATATTGAACGGTTTTAAAAATTAAAGTCACGTGATTAAATAGTTGCTCTCTAATTGGTCAGATAGAGTAAATTGTCCACAAGAGGGCGCTGATGCGGTAATGTCGCTCCGTGTAGGTAGTAGCATGGAGAGAGACAACAGAACGTTTTATTGTTAGTTGTGTCACCGGAAATCTGACAAGTCACGTGGTGACGTTCTGATGGGCTCGAGCAGGGATCTGGGCTAGCAATTAAGCTGCATTTCCGGCGTGTCTCGTGTCGGGTGTGAAGTGTAAACAGCGCCGGTTTGTCCATGCCTGCTCTACCGGAGGAGCGGGCGCGCGTGCTGGCGGTGGTGCGCGCGCTGAAAGCGGTCGGTGTGCGCGTGAGGAACTGGAAGAGCTTCCTGCACGGAGAGAGAACACCTGAGCAGGTACAACAGAGTACTCTGTCCTCACTTACACAATCAAGTCTTGTGTTATTTCTTCAGGGTTTAGTTTCCCCAAAAACAAACAAACACACACACACACACACACACACACACACACACAGTGCAGGAACATTATTTGGGATGAGCTGATTGTGAGAAGGCGCACGAGGCTGATGATTGAGGAGGTGAATAGAAATACTACCATTTACAAATGTGAGGAAGAAACCTGTTTTGAAGTGTGTGTGTGTGTGTGTGTGTGTGTGTGTGTGTGTTGGATGTGTTGGATGTTCTACAAATGAAAATGGATCTTTATGCCTGTCACAGGTCTAATACTGACAACAGAAACACTTAAATACACAACTTGTGCGGGAAGCAGATAGACAGAGCAAGTTCCTTATCCACATGACTGACCTTTGACCTTTCCATCGTAGGAGACACCACAGCAGCTCTTTGCATTTGGTCGAGGTCTTCAGCTTCTCCCTCAGTGTCATGTGGCTGAAGTGGACGGCTCCGTGCCGCTGTATGTTCACTCCTCATTGTTTTTAGTGAGATGTCTGCTTCATGTTTTGGTTACTGATTGTTCTGCGTTTGGTTTCCAGGTTCCTGGTGGAGGCATGTGAGTATTTATCTCAGCACTTGCACACTGAGGGCATTTTCAGGAAGACCGGTTCTCTCGGACGAATCCGAGCTCTGAGAGTAAGACGCTGCAAACACACGGCATCCGTTCCTAAACACGGGCTAGGGTTTATATCTGAAATGTGTCAGTAATAATACGTTTAAACAGAGTTTGAGTGAGTGAGTGAACATTTCTCATGAACTTGAAGACATTTTGATTTAAAGCAGCTCTAACAGCACACTTTCATCCTGTTTCCTTCTTGGTTCAGGTCTATCCAGACAGTGTTATTGCAGTGACATTAGGAGTCTTCTGTGCTTAATAATGAACCGTTCCTCCAAGCAGATATTGTTTGTGATCAGTCTGATTGCTGCTTCATGCTTAATGACTTGATTTAAAAAAATATATATATTTCTGAGTCAAATTTTTACGTGTGAGACCAGTGGTCCAGAGCATGAAGGAAAGGCTGGCGAGTGTCTTCTTCCCTCCTGTGTTCTCGTAGATGGACCTGGAGAAGGGCGAGCAGATCTTCCTACCTCCCCGTGACGCTTTGTTGCAGCCATGTGACGTGGCGTCGGTGCTGAAACAGTTCCTGCGTGAGCTTCCTGAGCCGCTGATCGCAGGGGAGCTGCATGTGGCGCTGTGCCACGCCCAGACTCTGGACGCGGGTGCGAGTGAGAGAGCCACGCTGCTGCTCATGTCCCTGCTCTCTCCGGTACACACTCGCACCCTGCGCTACATCTGCAGCTTCCTCAGGCGCGTCGCACACAGGTACGCTCCTGCAGCTTGTGTGTTTATATTGTTGCTGTAGTGATGATGGATAACACGGTCTGCTTCCGTGTGTGTGTGTGTAGGTGTGATGAGAACAGGATGGAGGTGAGCAGTTTAGCGCTGGTCATGGCTCCTAACCTGCTGCCATGTTCACCTCAGACGTGTCGCCTCACCCTCCTCACAGAGAAACAGCTGGAGCAGCAGGCTGCAGCTATCAGAACCCTCATCTTACACGCTGAGCGCATCGGTTACGCCTCCAGCTCATTATTACATCTGCTGTTTACTCGACAGATTAACACTTCTCTGTGTTTAATTAACATACGGAGTGTTTTTGATTTTATTTTAAGGAGTCGTGCCCTTATTTGTACTGGATGCACCGGGAGCAGTGGAGGCGAGCGATTCCACCCCACCACTAGAGGGCGCTTTATTGAGCAAGCGAGCCAGACTCAGTGTGTACAGCAGCCTGTGCACACAGAGGAGAAGGAGCGTCGGAGGTGACGTTTAGCGTCTGTCTCGAGTTCTACACATTGTTTTTCCTGCTATTATTTAATGCTTGTGTTTATGTATTTTTTATTTTTTATTTTTAGAGTTATTTGTGGATGCTTTTTCTAAACTGAAATCCGGTAGGACGCCCATCGGTCCCTCTCTGTCCTTAGACGCTACATCAGGTAAAACAGCACCGTCATCTGACACAGTGATCATCATCATCAGATCATCCTTTCATCCAAACATTCAGATTCACATTGTCACAATAGTGTTTTGGGTTTTTCCTGTTTGTATAAACACCTCGTAGTTTCAGTACTTAAAGCAAACTCCAGACACTGAACACGTCTCGACTGTTTGATGTTTTGGTGTATAAAAGGGGACATCGTGTTGTTTTGATTGTACTGTAGAGAGTTGGCTTGTGTCCAGATTAAACCCCAGCAGCAGTTTTGTGAGAGAGGTTTAATGTGTGTGGATGTAAACACCGGCGTCTATTAAAATGTTTAACAGGACCTCCGCTGTCCAAAAGTCCCACGCCTCAGTCTCCAAACACGGTGAAGCGTAAAGCCTTAGAGGACAGCGCGCCTGAAGTGAGTGGATCTGCCAGAAAGAGGTACAGACATTGGACATTATTCTGTTTTTCCACTCACAGACTTTGTTTTCATCAGATTTGTTTAGAACGATGATGAGGATCTTTAATTCAGTCTGATGTCCTGTATACTGCATCCTTGATGGTTATTTCCGTTATTTGAGTTTGCAGGCGTTCGCTGCATGACCTCCGAGCCGACACGCAGTCCATCAGCAGCCAGTCAGCAGACGGTGAGTTCGTTTCAGCAAAATCACAGAGTAATATGATAAATGATTATTATTATTACTAATAATAATAATAATAATAATAGTTGTCAGACCCAGTACACTATGACAGAAAGTCAAGGTGAAGCTAAATTGTTAATGCAATACAGTAACAGTTGTAAAATTAACAATACAATGCAATAATAAATATTAAACATTAATGATAATAATGTTATAATGATTGCAGATAAAAGTTAAAAGTAGCCTACAGTCCAACACCAGAGGAGTTTCAAACATAAAGAACATAACGTATGATGGATTGTCTATACTTTAACACATTAATCAGAATAAACACATTTAAAGTGGCTTAAAGAGATTGTTTACACATAACATTGCAGCTTTATTTATTCTTTAGTTTAATTAGTTCTTCAGGATCTCCCACGATAACTTTGGGTTTGAGAACAGCGCTGGGATTTGACCTGCTAGAACCTAACAAACGTTCTGGAACCTAAGTGACTGTAGGATAGTAGAGTTTAGTAGGAAATTGAATGAATAAATAAATCTTGTAGGCTTTTTAGTAACTGAAATAATATGGCATGTTCGTTACGTCACACTCGCAGGATTATATTCTGTACCACACGCAGCACCCTGTGTAGCTTCACTATAAATCGGATTATATAGTGAGTAATGATCAGACTGTATGTAATCAGATTCGACAGGAGGTCCGAGTCCTCAGGAGGTGAAGAGCAGCGACGATTCCCACCGCAGTGTTTTGGAGAAGAGGACTCCAGTACGAGTGCAGAGGAAGACACATCGGTGAGTTTATTACACAGTGTGTGTGTGTGTGTGTGTGTGTGTGTGTGTGTCTAGGAAATGATCAACTTCAGTAAAATGAAATGAGAGTTAATGAAGTTCTCCTGTCTTGCTTTTCTTTTAACTATAAAAGTTTTGAGTCAGTGAAACGTCTGGAGTAGAAACGATTCGTTACTTCACATCAGTCTGCAGTCGTCTTCATGCTTTTCACATTTCTGCTTCTGCTGAAGAATTATGACTTAATGTCATTTGTGTGTTGTTTTTTTTCCCCTTTAGAGCTCCGAAGCAGGAGGAGCGTGTACGCCGCAGGAGGAGATCTCTCCGTTTCTTCTCCATGTCGAGCAGCAGCAGCGGCAGTCCGGTACGCTCTCCAACACCAATCCAGTTCCCAAGTCATATCAATCTGAAGAAGTTCTGATTGTGTACTGATGGACTGTGTGTGTGAGAGCTGTCATTTAGAGACTGCAGCAATGAACACTGTTAAATTTATGGCTTATTTATGCATTTATTTTCCGAACTGAAGCGATCGGGTTATTCAGCTAGATTTCTCTTCAGTTCTCCAGCAAAAGGAGGAAATAAAGTGTATAAAAATCAGTTGTTGGACTTAACTACAAATTGATGTTTAATGCTGTTTTTTCTGTGCAGGCTCTCAGCGTGACGCCGTGTGACGATCCTGAAAAGTGTTCGAGCTCCTGCAAAAAACTCCACCACATTAAAAAGACTCTGTCGAACTCAGACAGCGACTCCTCACTGAAAATTCCCTTAATACTGATAGAGGAACCGGGACGAGGTTTGGAGCGTTTATTATTTTTACTATATCATTATTTTAGCACAAAAAAAAAATCCGGATTTTATTTGATTAATTATTAAAAACGCTGTGTGAGAGATTCTCCTTTGAAACAAAAATGTGACTGGAACACATCACTCATAACAACACCGGACAATATTCCGGTTCATTCTTTAATCACGGTCACTGATCTGGACCGTGTTCATGTTCTCTGTGGCCTCCTGGAAATCTGGGGTTTTGCTTCAGAACCGTTCTGTTTAAATTCTGTTTCTGTGTTGCAGTTGTAATCGGGAGTGAAGTGGACGACGATCCTGAGCTTCTCAACTGCAGTTTTGTGGAGAACCCTGGCGATGCGTCAGGTTCTGAACGTGAGGGAACGTTACGAGGACGTCAGCAGCAGGAGAGAGAGGAAGCGCACGACGACGACCACTGGGTTCTGCTCGACAATGGAAATCCGGAAGTCATTGTGGAATATGACGTGATTCTGAAGGAGAGCCAGAAACAGGAAGGGACAGAAAGTCCAAAGACAGGAGATGGAGTTAAGAAAGAGCAACAGGAAACGGAGACACTTTCCAAATCGAAAAAGAGGAAAAGCAGTTCGAAGAAGCGTTCTGGACCACGACGCTCCATCAGCATGCCCGAGGTGGCTTTAGATCCACGTTCGGACGAGATCGACGAAGTTCAACAGAAAGTTCTGACAAACGAGACCACGTTTAATGAGGACATGTGGTCCACGTCTGTCAGTCTGCCTATCAAAAAGTCTGGAGGAAAAGGAAAGGAAGGGCGAGAGCTGAGGAGGAGATCCGGCACGTTTCACGAGCGGAAGAAGGAGAAAGGGTCCGATTCGGATCTAAAGAAGGCGAATCCTCGGCTTTCGATGGCTGAGAGGTTCAGGAGCTTCAGCCTTCTGGCTTCGTTTCTCCGAACCCCGACGGTCCGTCTGCGCAGACAGGGAGCGAGACGGTTCAGCCGCTCGTTCAGTGACGAAGCCGTTCAGGAGGATCAGCAGGCCTTCCTGGAGCTAAACGACGATCTAACAGACTCTGAGGAACCCAACGAGGAGTTGCTTCCAGATCATTCGCCAAGTCCTTCTTCTCCTTCAGAAGATCTCACTTTGATTGGATCATCACAGAAATCAGAAGAGAATGAAAATCCCCAGACTAACGAGTGTGTGACGTCCGAGACACTGAAAGTGGAAGAATTCGACCTGGACAAGATGTTTGAGCAGCAGTGTCACGTCACAGAATGTCACCACGAGCATGAGAAACACTCCGAGTCCTACTGGGATGTGCAGTTTGGTGGCTCTACACCGTCGAGCCAGCAGAGGGCGTCGTTCAGTTCCCCTGCAGACTCGTGCGCTTTCACAGCTTCTGAAACCGAGCCGCTCTCTCCGCAGTGCGAAACGCCGGCGTGCAAGTCCTTCAGCTGCCTGTCGTTTGACGGCGTGTTTTCCATCAGCAGTGTGAGTGAGAATTGTTCGCTCTCCCTCGACCCCTCACCTCCGTCCTTCCAGTTCAGGTCTCAGGGCTCCAGGAGGCGCTATAGAGACTCTCCACGCTGGCCTTCTCACGAAGTGCGCATGACCACGTGGAAACCGTTACCTCTCTAACTCATCTCACGCTTCCTCTGTGCATGGTTTCTATCTGTTTTTGCTTCACTTTTAAAATATACATGTGTATTAATATACAGGAAGCACGCTCTCTTTACCGGCTTTAATGCTGGCACAAAGTTATTGATTAATGTCTGTGTGCCTTTTATTGTACTGTTTACTGAGTCATTTTGTAACTTTCTGTTTGTTCTTAATAAACATTTACTTGTTCTGTTTATTTGTACCTATTATTATTATTATTATTATTATTATTATTATTAAAAATGAAGTGCAACATTTAAATAATCTACAGAGTGTCATACAGAAGATTAGAGAAAGTCATCATATGTTCATGTTAGATCAAGACAAGAACACACGTGTCTTTGGGCGTGTAAAAGGGGTTATATAAATAAAAATGATTTATTCTTCTTATTAAATTACTAAATTATTAAATTAAATTACTTCTTATTAAATTACTTATCTTTTCTTCTACTTATTGTTATTAAATTTTGTCTATTTTGAACAATTGTGAACCTGACACAGTGTGAGTGGGTGGTTATAACGCCACAGGAAGTGTTGTGTTAAACTGAGTGAGATGATGATGATGGGGTGTGTGTGTGTGTGTGTGTGTCCACCCACTGCCTGTGTACAAAAAAAGAGAGAGCGGGTCCCTCTCTGAACTACAGCTAAAGAATGTCCTTCAAAACACACGCACACAGATTGCAGGCTCGTGGAGTGAACAGCGAGTGAGACTGTCGGTGTGAGAGAGTGAGAAAGGGAAGACACCATGGCTGAAGGAGGAGAAGGAGATGAGGAGATTCAGTTTGTACGGACGGTGAGTAAAATCTGGATTATAGTCACGGATTAATCAGAGCTCTCACATCACGAGAGCTTTCAGTCTGTTGTTGTGCAATATTTGTGTATCTTATTGATATTATTTACAATATAATGTCAGATGTCTGTCCTCCATGCTGTTATAGACACACTTTCATAGACACTTGCCTGGTGAACAGAATTATGGGATTGCTTTCTCCAAGAAGGATCTGTAGAAGGCAGCTCTAACAGAACACAGCATGTGGAGAAATCCTAAACTATTTCAACTTTCAGTGTATTAATCCAAACGTATTATTCAGTAACTGTGATGAAGGTGAAAGTGTCGAGCTGTGAGAGTGAGGAGTGTGAGCTCTGGTGTTTTACAAGCTTTTGTTGGTGGTGTAAAGATTTACTTAGTAATGTCTGTAAGTGTTTACACGATAATCGGTTATGCATCACATCACGATAGTCAGCACACACGATATTCAAAATAACATCTCTGCTACTCCTGTGCTTCATTTGGAAGAAATAAACTCAGAAATCAGGATAAGGACAGACGTCTTCTATCCCATGATCCTGACAAGAGCTCAGTAAAGCGGACACTGTGATAATATCGTAATGATCGTTACATGCAATAACCTTCGCCATAAGTAATATATATGTATTTATATTAATATATACATGTGTTAACTATAACACATATAATCAGTTGGATCCTGTTTCCTTTGCTATAGAGCTGCAGATTGGCATGAACAGGTGTGTGGCATTGTTATCTATTTATAATAGAGTTGAGAGACATGGTGATACACACACACTGTGACTTTTGACCCTGAAACCAAAACAGCTTCATCTGGGTTTATGAAACACCTCCCTGTAATCAATACTGGGTGAAAAAGACTTCATAACCTCAATGAATGTAGTTTATAATAATAATCACAATAGTAATAGGTTTAATTATAAACTCTGATTTAATAGATTTAAAGTGTAGTGTAGTGTATGACCATCACAGATCATGAAGAACAATTTTAATATCATTATTAATATAATAAGACCATTTCTTCCACAGATTTTAATCACAATAGCAATAAAACTGCAGCATGTAATAAATATGATCATTATTCTGAGCAAGATGCCACAAAAACCAGAACAATTCTGCATAAATATAGTGTGTGATAATCATTTTACCACAGACATCTAAATTAGGTGATAAGTGCAGGATAATGTATGATAAAGTCTCTCTCTCTCTCTCTCTCTCTCTCTCTCTCTCTATATATATATATATATATATATATATATATATATATATAGATAGATAGATAGATAGAAAAGGATTTTGGTAACGTTAACTTCAGTACAGGTTTAAGTTTAAGATTTGGTGTCAGGATCAATTCCTTTCTCCTATATCTTGAATATGTTGAAGAATGAGAAACAGCATTTAACATCATTCACTTTCTAAAATTACATTTCATTTAAGTTTAGATGTCGTTCAATTTTCACAAAGAACTTGTATTTTTGAAGTTAAACGTGTAGATGCTATATAAAACACGTACAGCTCTCAGGCCCAATAGTGTTTTTAAAGTGACGTCCTCTCTTTCTCCAGCTCTATATTTACACCGTGAGGATGGATTAGTGGCTCTCTCTGACACAGCTGTGTGTTTCTGTCTATTTAAGAATCGTATGACACGATGTTCTGATTTAATGACAGTGATCATGGGGATACAGTGCATTATTAGGAGCTTTGATATGGTTATGGGGTCACATTCAGAACACTTTGAAGCACTGGTTCAACATTAAACATCATTACTGCAACAGGATTGAACACAAATCCATACAATACAATACAATAATTCAACACAATGATGGAGTACAGTGTAGAACTGTCGTCACAGTGCAGGAGTTAATAATAAGTACGTATTTAAAGCCATATTAAAGACTTCATATGGATATTTACTGGATCAGCGTTAGTGGTAAACAGTGGTAGTGGACTACAGAGTATTTCTGGTATTATTTGATGCCTGTTTTCTGTTTTATCTCACACACACACACACACATTGTTTAATCCCCTATAAATGTACTCTGGCTGTAACTTGAGCCTCAGATTATCATCACAAGGTTATTCAAATCGCCATCAAGCTGTAAATCACTGCCATGACAAAATGACATCTCACACTTGAACGCTCATTTTAACACACAGAGCATTTCAGTCATATCAGGACGAGACAGAACATTTTGATGTAAGAATTCAAGATATACAGCAGTTTATCATCATTACAGATGTGGCATTGCATGGAATTTGAAATAGTCTTGCATAAATTATGATTTTCTTTAAACAAAAATTCAGTCAGAGCGTTTAATTTATTCTCAGTAAAAACATACTGTACCTTTCCTTTTCACAGGGGTGCCACCCTGAAGTGTACATTTACTGCACCTTTGTAGTTAACTTTTAGAGTAATACTTCAATAGATAATAAAGCATGAACCTTTCCAAGTAAACAACAACAACAACAACAACAACAAAGAAAAAAACAGTAATTGTACAAAGGTGACAAAGGTACAGAGTGTACAGTGGGAAGTTGGACAATTTGAAGAAAAGAATCGACTTTTTCCTGTGCTCACAATTTTCAGTGTTTTTGTTTGAAGTATTATGCAGTGATTAATATAATCAATTTTTGTTTTTCCAAATATTTGGTTATGTGATTTAAAACATAGTATATTACCATAATAGCCTATATTAAGAGACATGGAACTGATATTATAAAGCCACAAATAAAGAACTATACTTACATTAAAAATAATAATAATAATAATATATATAAAAAAT
>JANDJT010000060.1:21313057-21337142 GCA_024331685.1 Stegophilus panzeri | reverse complement strand
ACTTCTCTTGAATAAGTTAAAGTGATGAGGTGTTAGCGGTTAAAGGCCCTCGGGTTTAACGCAGGAGTGACGCTGATGAGGAACAGCTGTGGCGCCTCCACCAGCCTCGTGCGCTCAATTCAAAAATTCAAAAACTGTCGCGCGTGGCTTTTTTTTTTTTTTTTTTTTTTAAACCCTAACGGTCGAGCTCTACCGGACACACTGATTACCTCAGGAAGCGAAATGTCAAACATTTGGTAGCATGATAAAACAGTACATTAGTAAACAGTAAATTAGTAAATGATATTAATATAGTAGAGGACGTTAAAACATTCTACTAATATTTTAACGACTTTGTTAGTCCACAGCTGTGGCTTTAATGTTTGATATTCTGACTAGCTAGGTTGCTAAACTACTGAATTCCTATATTGAAACTTTGATGTCTCCTAGCCGTGTTAGCTGTAGCAGCAATACTTAACCAAAATGTAATAACATATTATTATTATTATTATTATTATTATTATTATTATTATTATTATATTTTCTGTTTCAAAATAGCATGTGATACACTGGAATACTACTATTACTACTAATAATTATTTTTCTTTTTGTATTATTATTATTATTATTATTATTATTATTGTTATGGGGCGCACGGTGCCTTAGCACGTTCCCCTCACACCTCCAGGGTTGGGGGTTCGATTCCCGCCGCTGCCCTGTGTGTGTGGAGTTTGCATGTTCTCCCCGTGCTGCGGGGGTTTCCTCCGGGTACTCCGGTGTGTGAGTGTGTATGTGATTGTGCCCTGTGATGGATTGGCACCCCGTCCAGGGTGTACCCCACCTTGTGCCCCATGCTCCCTGGGATAGGCTTCAGGTTCCCCGCGACCCTGTAGGATAAGCGGTATAGAAGATGGATGGATGGATTATTATTATTTTATATTATTTTTTTCTGTTTCAAAATGATACAATTGGATAGTTGGATAGTATCTGCAATGCTACTACTACTACTACTAATAATAATAATAATTAATATTTTTCTTTTTATATTTCTATATTATTATCATTTCTATTATTTTAGTGACATATGCATACATTGTGTGTTTGTGTGTGTGTGTGTGTGTGTGCAGGAGGATCAGGTGGTGCTACAGTGTACAGCCACCATACTGAAGGAGCAGATTAAACTCTGCTTGTCCTGTGAGGGATTTGGAAATCGACTCTGCTTCCTCGAGACAACATCTAACGCTCAGGTAACGACTGATCAGCTTTAAACATCTCCTTCATGCTTGCCGAATGATCCATATATGGCAAAATTAGAAATCATTGCCCCAGAACTTATAGCTATGCAAATCTTTTTGTGATCAGTTAATACGTGTTATTTGTATGGACATATGAGCGATCAGGTTTTATTTTTCAGAATGTGCCACCCGATCTGGCTATCTGTGTCTTCATCCTGGAGCAGTCGTTATCTGTACGCGCTCTACAGGAGATGCTCTCTCATACCAGCGAGGTGAAAAAATACTTGAATTCTTGAAAATTGAATAGCATTTTCTAACAGCTAGTCACAATGAAGTGTTGACAGGTTCAGCAGGTGTATAATATGATTCAGTACAATCACTTGTAGCAGATATCACCTGGAGGTAACGATATATTGCGAGGACATGTCTATGCAGGTATAGCATAACTTTAGCTGCATTATCATGGTTTAAGCTGAACAGTCCCAATTTATTCAGGTTTAAAGAATGATGAATACTTGTTTGAATATGATCGTTTCCCCCCACAATTATTCCCCTTTTCTTTCCCTCATTAGGATGTGGATTTGGATAAATGGGTATGTTACATTTTTCATTCTTTCCAAACTGTTTCCTTCTCACATCGTGATTGTGTTACTATAAGATATTATATTAAAGTACTATATTTCCTACTGCTCATGGGATTATTATGACGTTTTCTCTTATTTAAAGTCATCACAAGGTGGAGGCCATCGGACGCTGTTGTATGGACACGCCATCCTGCTCAGACACACACACTCGGGCATGGTGAGCCATAAGACCTCTGGTACATGGGTTCTCAAGCTTTTTTAAACCATGGACACCTTTCACTGTAAAAACATCCCATGGACTCCTTCTGAAGCAGATTATTTTTTTCAAGATAATGCTCGGACACCAATTCAAGAACCATTATTTCAGTAAACACTACGGAGGGTCCGTTAGGACTGGTCGATATTCTGATTATTGAACAACTAATACACAGTTTTTCTTAAAGCAAGCAAACTTATAAATGTTATCTATTAACGACCATCATGTGACGTTGATCTTCGGTAACGCTTAAAGTCAATAAAAACACACATTTTTACTTGTATTTGTACAGACTAAAATTGTAATAGTTTCTGACAGCTAATGAAATAAGAACAGTTCTTGGTTGCGCACCGAGACTGTAATTTATTAAGCTGTGGATGTAATTAGATTGTCTCCTCTCGCTCTGCTGCAGTATCTTAGCTGTTTGACGACGTCACGGTCCCTCACAGACAAGCTGGCGTTTGACGTTGGCTTACACGAGGACTCGACAGGTAGCTAGCACAGTTCACAATAAATTTGACAATTTAGCATGGAGTGTGTAAAAGGTGACAGGTGTGCTGGTATGTCTGGTAGGTGAGGCATGTTGGTGGACGATCCACCCTGCTTCTAAGCAAAGGTCAGAAGGTGAGAAGGTCAGAGTGGGTGATGACCTCATCCTGGTCAGTGTGTCATCTGAAAGGTACCTGGTACGTATTCAATTTTGAGCAAAAACCAACAAATAGTTTTCAAATTCAGTATGAAAATGGACCGATTGGTCTCTAGGGTGCTTTCAGTTTACAAAATTAATAATTGTTTTCTTTTTTTATTATGAGCAAATTTAAATGGTTTCTACATATAAATAATATTACAAAAAATAATTAGCTGTGGCCATGGAAGCCATGATGGAATAAGATACCTAGCAGGTCCGCCACAAGACAGACACAATAGAAATGCTAGTAAACGATGCTTTTAAGCTCTTAACAAGTAATTGAGCATATTGTTGGAGTCAATATCGCTGACAGATCACTTTTGCTTTCTGATTATGATGTGCGCTTGCAGCATCTGTCCTATGCGAGTGGAGATCTCATGGTGGACGCCTCCTTCATGCAGACGCTGTGGAACATGAACCCAGTGTCCAGTGGATGTGAGCTGGTTGAAGGTAAATGAAAGGATATTCAGACTTATTCAGCGTTGCATTCAAAGCCTTTTTTATTTCCATGTTTTGCTCTTTGAGTGTTTACATGTGTGATTTTCTCTGTTTCACTGTTATTCAGGGTATTTGACTGGAGGATACGTGCTTCGGCTCTTCCACGGTCACATGGATGAGTGTTTAGCCATTCCTGCTGCTGAACAGGGGGAAGAGCGCAAGTGAGAGAACACACACATACACACACACACACACCCACACTATGACAAGCTCATAGGTAGAGCTTTATCAATTTCTCATGGGACTGATGATGAAGAACAGAAGTCTTTAACTGAACTTGTAAATGCTCTCTTAATGAAGTTGCTGTGTGTGAAATGTTCAGAAATGCCCATTACGAGGGAGGCCCGGTTTGCAGTCATGCCAGATCTCTGTGGAGACTCGAGCCCCTCCGGATTGGGTAGGTTTGGAAAATATGGAACATCAGTGTAATTTTAGTTAATATAACGTAACCGCACTCCTTGCATTTTTACATTTACATTTCATATGATCTAACTGATAAAAGCTGCACCTCTGTTTTTTCCTCTTTGCGCCACAGATGGAGTGGCGGCCATATCAAATGGGGTCAGCCATTCAGAGTGCGTCACATCACTACAGGTCGATATTTATGTTTAGATGATGAGAAAGGCCTGCTTGTGGTGGATCCAGAGAAAGCAAACACAAAGAGCTCTGCGTTCTGCTTTCGAGCCTCAAAGGTCAGTGTTTTGGGCGTCTCTTTAATGGGAAATCATTACAGACACTGCAGATTACTCCACAACAAACAGACTACGGATGAATTGACTATATTGTATTAATAATAAGTTTGAAAGTAAAATATATTGATATAGCACACTTTAGAAAACAAAGCAAATCTGGTTAAAAGTATTGCCTCTGATGCAAAGCCCCACTGTTCCATATTCCCTCTGTTCCTCTCTTTCCCTGTGCTTATGACCAGACGTCTGTAGGTTTGAAATATTTCAGTATTGAGCTGGTCGAACTGACTGTATACAGCAAACCTGCATGCATTCACATGTGGGTTCATGTAGTTTTGTATGCAGTTGTCATTTTGGAGGTTCACTGATCAGCCTCAGTGTGTCTATCGCCAAAAAAACAACACTTTACCAAAGTACATAACACTAATGTTAAATAGATGCAGCTACAATTAGGAGAGGGATATTTTATTAAGATTTAACCTGGACATTAAAACGTATAAGCATACATGCGCCTCTTAGTGATGGTGTGATGATCTGTGATGTCGGTCCGTGTGTGTTGTCGGAGCAGGAGAAGACAGAAGTGGCTCAGAAGCGTGATGTGGAAGGGATGGGTGCTCCGGAGATAAAGTACGGCGAGTCCATGTGCTTTGTGCAGCATGTAGCTACAGGCCTGTGGCTCACCTACGCCTCTGTAGATGCTAAATCTGCTCGCCTGGGGCCTGTGAAGCGGAAGGTAACTAGGACACATATGGATATAAATATGCATAGTAGCCATCTTAAAAAAATCCACCAAATATATATTATTTTTCATTTTTACGTATACATACCCAATTCAGTGCTCTACTAGAACTGTTTTTATTTGATCATATTCTATCATTCTCCATTAGTATTCGATATGAATTGATTGAATCGAATGAAATAATTAGGAAATAAACCTAAGTTCTTTATAGTGACTTTAGTTTATCCTGCTTTATTAAAGTATAAAATTATTTTTAAAAGTCCTGTCTATTTGTTTTCATTCACGTTGTAGGTGATCATGAATGTAAAGAATGCACCGTTGTTGTTATTGCACAGTACTTGTGGCGTTAAAGTTGTGTTTTGTGTGCGTAGGCGATTCTTCATCAGGAAGGTCACATGGATGACGCTCTGACCGTCGCTCGCTCTCAGACTGAAGAGTCTCAGGCTGCTAGAATGATCTACAGCACTGCTGGCCTCTTCACCCAGTTCATCAAGTACACACACTCTCACCGGGACACAGTTCACAGTTCTCGTTATATACACACTACGGGTCAAAAGTTTGTAGACACTTGACTGAAATCTTAAAAAGCTTTTGCTCTGAAGGTGTATGATTAAATGTTTGAAATCGGTGTTGTAGACAAAAATATAATCATGCAAGACATTTTATTTACATTTTTAAATTTTTTTTTAAACGTACGACTCAGAGAGAAATATTCCGAAAAGCAGCCAGCGTTAAAATAAAGTGTAGTGTTATTTTGATTTATTTTTGATTTTTTCCCATTTGTGTTACTCCAGAGTTTTGATGACTTTATTATTATTATTCTAAAATGTCGAGTGGGGGAATTAAGAATGAGTGTGTTTAAACTTTTGACTGGTAGTAAAGTTTACAGCCTAACCACACATACCGTGTATCCTTCATCAAATAGATTAATATCCTGTAAAAGAGACATCAGTCTCTCTTTCTTTCTCTGTCTCATACTCCGTCTCTCTCTTTTCTGCAGGAGTTTGGACACTCTGAGTGGGAAGAATAAAAGCGCTGCTCCTCCTCCTCCATCTCTCCCACTGGAGTCTGTTGTCCTCTTGCTCCAGGATCTGATCTTCTACTTCAGACCTCCAGAGGAGGACCTGGAGCACGAGGAGAAACAGAGCAAACTGAGATCTCTCAAAAATAGACAGAACCTGTTTCAGGAAGAGGTGGAGCATTACACACACACACACACACACACACACACACACACACACACACACATGATTATATGAAAAAGCTCTTTTCTGGTCAAGGTCGCTATTACAGCCTTTATATTACGGTATTATCATGGAAGGAATTGGAATGTTGGAATGCTTAGGATGCATATGTGTGTAGGGAATGATATATATGTGTGTGTGTGTGTGTGTGTGTGTGTGTGTGTAGGGGATGATCACTCTGGTGTTGGACTGCATTGATCGTCTGAATGTCTACAACACCTCGGCTCATTTTTCCGAGTTCGCTGGAGAGGAGGCAGCTGAGTCCTGGAAGGAGATTGTTAATCTGCTCTACGAACTGCTGGGTAACACACACACACACACACACACACACACACACACACACGGCTTCAGCCTTGTGCCATCACTAGAGGGAGACAGAGAGCAACCAGAAACCTTGCCAGAACACCTCCTGCCACTAGAGGGAGCCAGAGACCACTGTCTTTCTCCAACACACAATAATACATTATAAAGCTGTATATAAAGTGTCTTTACATCTGATAAAGCTCCTATAATAAAATAGTCATTTATTATTCTAAATGTTTTTCAAAAATCACTTTATAAATACCTTTAAATGTGTGATGAAGCTATAGATGAAGCGTTTGTGTTCTCTGTAGCATCTTTGATTAGAGGGAACAGAGCGAACTGCGCACTCTTCTGTGACAATCTGGACTGGCTGGTCAGCAAACTGGACCGACTGGAGGCCTCATCAGGTAAGCACTCTGTTACTGTATAGGGTCAGGTCTAACGGTTTACTATGTACTATCTGTTTATTAATTCTCAAACACAACCCTGTTGCAGGCATCCTGGAGGTGCTGTACTGCATTCTCATCGAAAGCCCTGAGGTGTTAAACATTATTCAGGAGAACCACATCAAGTCCATCATCGCTCTGCTGGACAAACATGGACGCAATCACAAGGTATGCATCACACCACTCGCCTCTCACAGACGATCTAACCTGTACCTAATCCCAGTTCTCCGTTCTCTCTGTTCTCTAGGTGTTGGACGTACTCTGCTCGCTTTGTGTGTGTAATGGTGTGGCTGTGAGGTCCAATCAGAATCTCATCACAGAGAATCTACTTCCACGTCGTGACCTTTTGCTCCAAACGCAAATCATTAATTATGTCACAAGGTGATTAATTAGCAGAAACAACTGGACTGTTTCCCAGCACTAAGAACGTAAAGAACGGACTCTTGTACCTAGAAAGTATGTTATAGCCAAGTTATCACATAAGAACGCATGGACGTGTGGAGACCACACGTATAAGTGTTTGCTACGTGTGTTGTACATTAGCCTTTAGCTTTATCGCTCACATGATACGGTTACTTTCAATTCTCTGCAATTCTGTGTTTTTATGAGGCAGAGAAACAGTTAATGGGTTTTGTTGTTTCTTTCTGTTTTGCAGCATGAGGCCAAACATCTTCCTGGGGACCTGTGAGGGATCCACACAGTATAAGAAGTGGTATTACGAGCTGATCGTGGATCACGTGGAGCCGTTTCTGACGGCCCAGGCAGGTCACCTGCGGGTGGGCTGGGCACTGACTGAGGGTTACAGCCCGTACCCTGGTGGAGGAGAGGGCTGGGGCGGTAATGGTGTAGGAGATGACCTTTACTCCTACAGCTTTGATGGCCTCCATCTGTGGTCGGGTGAGGAACCTGTACAGACTCATACAGACTAAATCATATGTTCCAAAACACTATGTTCTTATTGCTTGAAAAAAGTTGTTCATGGGCTTTGACTTTCATATCAATTTGATTTAGGGAAGATTTGTTGTGTCTCTTCTGAAAAACTTGCTCTTATCAAACATGCAGGGCGTGTCCCTCGACACGTGGCATCGCCCAGTCAGCACATTCTGGCAGCAGAAGACGTAGTGAGCTGCTGTCTGGATCTAAGCGTGCCCAGTATCTCATTCCGCATTAACGGGCATCCTGTTCAGGGCATGTTCGAGAACTTCAACCTGGACGGCCTCTTCTTCCCTGTCGTTAGCTTCTCCGCTGGAATCAAGTAAAACAGCTTTGCACCATCTAGAAGAACTTCAGCATCGTTTATTGATTATTCGAACCTCAAAATGTCCTTCAATGAAACTCCAGCGTGATAGAATATCCTAAGAAATACTCCCAGCTGGAAAGATGTGTTAGAAATCCGTCTGAATATATTAAAATACATTTATATATATATATTAATATTAATACATACGGTATAATAAGATGGAACCCTCAGTATGGTTTATTAGCGCTCTAACACTGATCACTATGATGCAGCAGATGAGTGATCACATGTACGTTTTCTGTTGTTCACCCAGGGTCCGGTTCCTCCTGGGGGGACGCCATGGAGACTTTAAGTTTGTTCCACCGCCGGGATACGCTCCGTGCTACGAGGCTGTGCTGCCCAAAGACAAACTTCGCATCGAACCCATTAAGGAGTATAAAAACGACTTGGATAATGATGTGAGGAACCTGCTGGGCCCGACACAGTCTCTGTCCCACACCGCCTTCACTCCAAATCCTGTGGACACCGTTCAGGTACAGCTGATCTTATCGAGTCTGATCTAAACGTCTGAGCGCATCAACAAGAACTGTTTATAATTCAGTAATTGGACTGATTTTTTAAATGATTGTGATTGCCAGGTATTTCATTTTTCATATTTCACACACAGATTGTTCTTCCCCCACATCTGGAGCGGATCAGAGAAAAACTGGCAGATAACAGCCACGAGCTCTGGGCTGTAACTCGCATCGAACAGGGCTGGACTTACGGACCTGTGAGAACATATCCCCATATCCCCATACACAATATACAATATACAATATTAAATTAAATACAGCGAATGTTCCTACATGTTTATAAGCTGCACGTTCTAAGCTTTGTGCTGTGTTTCGCCTTCTGTGGGTCTTACAGTTTATTCATTTTCTATTTCTTTCAGTTCCGTGATGATAATAAAAAGCTGCATCCGTGTCTGCTGGACTTCCAGAGCCTTCCAGAGCCAGAGAGGAACTACAACCTGGCAATGTCAGGGGAAACGCTCAAGTGAGTGAGAAGGCGTGCGTGCGTGCGTGCGTGCGTGTGTGTGTGTGTGTGTGTGTGTGTGTGTGTGTGTGTATATGCTTGCATGTTTAATATCTAATAGATATCTGGGTGTCTGGGTGTGTAAACTTTTGTTCGGTTGTCTGTCTCTCCATAAGAACTCTTCTTGCGCTGGGTTGCCATGTTGGAATGGGAGATGAAAAAGCGGAGGAAAATTTGAAAAAGATAAAACTGCCCAAAACGTCAGTGACACACACACACACCAGTCTTTTTTTTCAAAAGTTTTACTCACTTTAATTACCCTGTGATGATTATATGATTTTAAAAATGATTGATGTTCATTAGAGAAAAACTAACAAGAATTTTAGATTAATGTTATATAACTCCTGAACGTAGCTACACACAGAGCAACGGCTATAAACCCGCTCCTCTGGACTTGAACCACGTTAAACTGACCCCAAATCAGAACACTCTGGTGGAGCGACTCGCTGAGAATGGACACAACGTGTGGGCTCGAGACCGCGTGCGTCAGGGCTGGACTTACAGCATCGTACAGGTTAGACTCACTAACGTTGCTCCAGGTTTGTTCCCTCTACCTGAACCTGTCCGTGTAGTTTTTTAAGCTTTTATAGGAAATGGTTACAGTCTGCTGTATTATTTATACTTATCGCTGCTTTAATGTTGCTTAAATGGCTTTTAATAATGGTATAAAACTGATGAAAAGATAAATCTGCAATCGTAAACATGACAGTTTGCTCATGATGCTCTCTGTCATGTGACGATCGTATTCAGGACATCGTAAACAAGCGTAACCCCCGGCTCGTGCCGTATAATCTCCTGGACGAGAAAACCAAGAAGACGAACAGAGACACCGTGTGCGCTGCGGTTCGAACCTTGATTGGTTACGGCTACAACATCGAGCCTCCAGACCAGGAGAGCAGTGAGTACGGTTACAGTCGAAGACTCTAAAATAAAATGTGCAGTGATAGGAGAACTGCGTAGGAGAGTCGTGTCCATGTCCACTCTGATCTGAAGTGCGTGACTCTTCTCAGGCGGCCATGTTGGTAACGGCACTGGGAATAAGATCCGCGTGTTCAGGGCTGAGAAATCGTACGCTGTGACTCAGGGAAAATGGTACTTTGAGTTTGAGGCAGTGACAGTGGGGGAGATGAGGGTCGGCTGGGCCAGACCAAACGTCCACGCTGATAAAGAGCTTGGCACAGACGACCTCGCCTACGTCTTTAATGGCTGCAAGGTATTCACATGCAATCTCTCATAATATTATAATAAATTTTATACATGATAGAAATAATAATTGAATAATAATGTGACTTATTTATGTTGTTTTGTCCACCTGCTTGTCTGGCGTGCAGTGTTGCTTATCCACACACGTTATAGTAAGATGATATGATATAAAGACAGAGGCTTTGATAGTGATCATTGTGTGTGTGTGTGTATTTGTGTGTATTCAGGGTCAGCGTTGGCATGTGGGCAGTGAGCCCTTTGGTCGTCAGTGGCAGCCGGGAGACGTCGTGGGCTGCATGATCGACCTCGCCGAGCTGAACATCATGTTCACGCTTAACGGAGAGATGCTTATCAGTGACTCCGGCTCTGAGATGGCTTTCAAAGACATTGAGATTGGAGAAGGTACAAGGCTTTATGATATGGCAGCTGCTGTGGTAAAGGACAGGGCTGCGGTTTATATTTAACGTGAGGTGGAATCCAATTCAAATGTTGAGCTGAACTCGAAGGTAGACACAGCTTATGGGACACTTTTTATCACCAGAGAATTGAACTTTCTACACAGCTGATACAGTGGAAGAAGAGTAACCTCACTCAATTACGTTTGTTTACAGTGTTTTTCTTCATCGGAAATAATGCTGGTGTTGTGTGTTTGTGTTGTTTCTCCAGGTTTTATCCCTGTATGTAGTCTGGGCCTCTCTCAGGTGGGTCGGCTCAACCTGGGCCAGAACGTCAGCAGCCTGCAGTATTTTACTATCTGCGGTCTGCAAGAAGGCTTCGAGCCCTTCGCCATAAACATGAAGAGAGACATCACCATGTGGTTCAGCAAAAGCCTGCCGCAGTTCATTCCTGTTCCTACTGACCACCCTCACATCGAGGTCCATAATTAACAGCATTATGATCAAAATGTTCAATTTCTGACACTGAGTCCTAATTAAAGCGTACTGTTCTTTTCTTCTCCCGCCTATCACGCGCAGGTATCTCGTGTGGATGGCACAGTGGACAGTGCCCCCTGTCTCAAACTGACCCACAGGACGTTCGGCTCCCAGAACGCCAACACGGACCTGCTCTTCTTCAGACTGAGCATGCCCATCGAGTTCCACGAGTCGTTTAAGGTAGAGGCGGGGGCGACGCCGCTGACACGTGCCCTCACCATCCCGGAGGATGAGGCCCTGGAGGTCGACCCCAACTCTGAATATGAGCTGCTGAAGAAGAGCGCCACCCGCAGGGAGCAGGAGGAGAAAGAAAAGGAACCGTCGGTACCCAAAGAGCTGCCGGGCACCAAGGAGGCGGAGAACGAGAAAGACACCACTACGGAGAAGAGCAAAAAGAGAGGGCGAGTTTAAAGGATTTATTCCGAAAAACGGCATAGAATTCACTGTCCAACATTCGGACGCTACTAAAACTTCTGGTTTTGCGGAGAGTTATGAGACAACAAAAAAAGGAGTTGTCAGTTATAAATAATGTATTTGTTAATAATAACAGTTATGTATTAGTATCTAACTGAGAACTGAAAGTAAGCTGGTAACGCTTCTGATTTACTGATTTACAGATTTTTCTCCAAAGCGAAGAAAGCTGCTTTTATCGCTCCTCCGCCTGTCGTTCCCACTGTCCCTCGCCTGATGGAGGACGTCGTCCCAGATGATCGAGACGACCTGGACATTATTTCCAATACAACTACAGTACGGGCAGCCATTTCTCAGATTCTGATTGATGCCCCAATTATTTCGTTTAAAGGAGAATTAAAACTAGCAGCAGTACTCACTGTGTCAGACTGATGTTTTTAATAAACATATTGGTTCCATTGATTATGTCAGTCATCTCAAATCGTGTGTGTGTGTGTGTGTGTGTGTGTGTGTGTGTGTGTATGTGTGTATGTGTATCTGTGTGTGTGTGTGTGTGTGTGTGTGTGTGTGTATATAGCACTACTACTCAGTGCGTGTATTTGCGGGACAGGAACCCGGTGGAGTGTGGGCAGGCTGGGTTACTCCTGATTACCACCATTATGACCTTCATTTCGATATCAGTAAAGTGAGAAACGTCACAGTCACTGTGGGTGATGATAAAGGCAACATACACCACAGGTGGGCCATCATCATCATCATCATCATCATTATCTTCCTCCCCCAGATCAAATCTGAAAACTCTTTTCAATTCAGCTATCCCATAATTCTTTGCTCCATGCATAATCCCTGTGTTTTTTTTTTGGTTTTTTTGTTTGGCTTCTGCTCTTTTTTTTTTTTTTTTCCCGTCAGCATGAAGCGCAGTAATTGTTACATGGTGTGGGGTGGAGAGTTCAGCGGCTCGCAACAAACACGCATCACTCAGGAGGACTTTGTCATTGGTTGCCTGGTGGATCTGGACACGGGTCTCATGACCTTCACGGCCAATGGGAAAGAGGTGAACACGTTCTACCAGGTGAGCAAGTGTTAATTGTACCCGTTCTTTGGGATTTTACGTTTTCCAGTGTGTACCTTTTAATACCCCAAGTTGCACATTTTGGAAAGTCATAAATAAAACTTGGACAAACTCGTGGCTTCAAGTGGTCATGGAGTTTACTGAAGGTTTAATAGCTAAGTAAGGAGAGGAGCAACACATCAGGCTGATATGTGAGAGGTGCTATGTTGTAAACAAGTGTGTCTAATATTTACCTGGGGCTCTGGAGGGGCTCTGTGTTAACATTGAGATGGTGTGTTTCAGGTGGAGCCCAATACCAAACTCTTCCCTGCTGTTTTCTGTTTGCCCTCCAGCCAGAACATGCTGCAGGTGGAGCTCGGCAAGCTTAAGGTCTGTTATGTTTTGGACCAGTGTTAAATCTTGGCACCGTACTTAATTCAGCGCTATCATGCAGAGAACAAACTCGGCTTAATTCACCAAGTGTTATGTACCCTAATCCATGTTAAAGTAAATACAAAACCTGACACCTTTTCTATCCAGAATATCATGCCCATCTCGGCAGCCATGTTTCGCAGCGATCGGAGGAATCCGGTCCCGCAGTGCCCTCCCCGCCTCGATGTCCAGATGCTGACCCCGGTGATCTGGAGCCGCATGCCAAACCGCTTCCTGTCCCCTCAGACGGGCCGCGTTAGTGAGAAACTTGGCTGGATGGTACAGTGCACAGACCCGCTCACCATGATGGCACTACACATTCCAGAGGAGAATAGGTACATAACGGAATTTAATTCATTTAGACGTTAATGCCTGTACACTTCTACCACACTGTGGTGATTGTTGTCATCTCTTAACACTTGTAGGTGTATTGATATCCTGGAACTTTCGGAGTGTACTGACTTGCTGAAGTTTCATCACCACACGCTGAAGCTGTATGGCTCGGTGTGCGCTCTAGGAAACAACCGCGTGGCCCACGCCCTCTGCAGCCATGTGGACGAGTCTCAGCTCTTCTACGCTATAGAGAACTCGTACCTGCCCGGCCCGATCCGCAGCGGCTACTATGACCTGCTCATCTCTATGCACCTGGAGTCGGCCAAGAGGAACCGCCTCATGACTAACCGGGAGTTTATCGTGCCCATGACTGACGAGACACGCTCCATCACGCTGAGGGCTCACACACTCCCTGCCGTGGGACGCTCCACCTGCCTCAGACCCACACTGCAGTTCTCACACACCGGCTTCGTGGGTACCAACGCTGACCTGTACACACTCAGTCCTTTCATACCACTGCAGGTATGGAGAGATCTGATTGGCTGTAATCACTCCGTCGCAGCATGAAATGCAATACCCGAGACATCTGATTGAACTAAATAACCACAGCCCTTCTTTTTCTCTCTAGACGCTGAAAGACCACGCCCTGAGCATGTTAACGGAGGCGGTGCAGGACGGAGGCCAGGCCATGCGTGATCCTGTAGGGGGCAGCGTGGAGTTCCACTTTGTTCCTATCCTGAAGCTGATCAGTACGCTGCTCATCATGGGTGTGTTTGAGGATGAGGACGTGAAACACATCCTCAAACTCATTGAGCCCACAGTGTTCCGAGAGGAGAAAGGCGGTCAAGCGGAGGAGGACAAGAGCGGAGAAGGAGCAGAGCAGCAGTTCGCTTCTAAAGAGGCAGGAGTGGAGGTGAAGGAAAAGGAGGAACGGGTCGATGGGTGGACTGAGGATGAAGGAATGGGAGAGGAGGAAGAAGAACTGGAAGACGACGAAGAGGAGGAGGAAGACCAGACAGAGCAGGAAGATGAGGAAGAGCACCCTGCACCTGAGAAAGCTGACAAAGAGAAAGCAGAGCGTAGAGAGGCGGAGCCACAGGCTGAGCCAGAGGCCGGGCCTATAGTGGGGAGGGAGGAGCCTAAAGAGGAGGAGGAAGTTGGGGAGGGGCTACTGCATATGAAACTACCCGAGTCTGTAAAGTTGCAGGTATTTCTCTTTCATGTTTAGTTTTAAAGTCATTTTATTTATTCACTTATTCACATAGATGTGCAAGTATTATAAATTCACATTACCTTTCTAGTCTGATATTATTACTTTGTTTACCAAATTATGAAGAATATCTCACTTTCCTGTCTTCTCCTCTCCATTCCTCATTCTGTCCATCAAACTGTTTTTCACTCCCTCCACATTTATCAGCTTTGAAGGCTGTATCAAAAATTTTGCCAAAACGTGTAAAGTTATTCGATACTTAAAGTTACTAAAAAATTATTTAGAATTTTGAGATTGGTTTATAATTATGCAAATTGCAAATACCCCCAACTCAACCCAATTGGCTCTTATGTTCGACACAATAACACTCGTCTGTCAGATCAACAGTAACTCCCAGAATTCCCAGTCAGATGATCAGGTCATCATGCAGCAAAACAGCAGCAGTGTTCACACTTATTTTCACTCGACACAATTTTCACATTTGTTGGTGAGTTAAATGTTACGGTATTTAACAGCCATGTCATGAATAATTCATGTTTCTCCCTCTCTCTTTATTAGATGTGTACTCTGCTGCAGTATTTCTGCGATTGTGAGCTGCGTCACCGCGTTGAGGCCATTGTCGCGTTCTCTGATAGGTTCGTCACTCAGGTTCAGTCCAATCAGAAGAAGCGTTATAACCAACTCATGCAGGCCTTCACCATGACAGCAGCAGAGACGGCTCGCAAAACCAGAGAGTTCCGTTCACCACCACAAGAACAGGTACGCTCACATATATACACACACACACACACACACACACACACACACACATATTACTTTTATACTGTGCATGAGTAGAGTAGTTATGAACTCTAAACCGACTGTGTGTCTGTGTTTGTAGGTGAACATGCTGATGAATTTTAAGAATTGTCCAGACGAAGAGGACAGTCCTGTTCCTGAGGAAGTCCGTGCCGAACTTCAGATGTTTCACAATGACCTGCTGGCTCACTGCGGTTGGTCACTCAGTCTAACTCACTCTCTGAGCCATTCTTTACTCCACTGAGCCAGGACATCTCTTTTTAGAAACTCTTCCTTGTTCTCATTCTCTTGTCCAGGTATACATGTTGAGGAAGAGGAGGAGGAAGAGCACGTGGACACGTCTCTGCGTGGACGATTCTTCAGGTTACTCGAAAAAGTGAAGAGGCTACGGAGGAGAAAGCAGGAGACGGAGAAGGAGCCAGAGGAAGAGAAGAAACCCAGTGAGCACTGATTTGCATTGGATTTTGATTTGAATGTTGCTTTTATAACAACATTAATAACGATAATTAATTTGATTTATTGCTGCCAGATTATAACTAAAACACTGACGTTAAGTTTACTCTGTGTGTGTGTGTGTGTGTGTGTGTGTGTGTGTGTCTGTGTGTCTGTGTGTGTGGTGTTTCAGGCACTTTGCAGGAGCTGATCTCCCACACAATGATCCACTGGGCTCAGGAGTCGTTCATCCAGGACCCAGAGCTGGTGCGGCTCATGTTCAGCCTGCTTCACCGGCAGTACGATGCTCTGGGAGAGCTGATCCGCGCTCTACCCAAAGCCTACACCATCAACGCCGTGTCCATGCAGGACACCATGGAGCTGCTCGAGTGTCTTAGCCAGATCCGCTCGCTTCTCATCGTCCAGATGGGCCCTGAGGAGGAGAGGCTCATGATCCAGAGCATCGGGTAAGAACGCAAAAACAACAGGGAGTGTACGCTGCAGTGAAATGACGAGCTAAAAAATAACAAGTTAGGGCGTGAGTTTCCGTCTATATCAGGATACTTACTTTGGAAGCAGGTTGCTGTAAACGTTTTATTAATCTTGTAAGGGACTCTCCATTGTTCCACCATACAAATAATAAAGCACTTATTGTTATTTAGTAAGTAAGTAAGGAGGAGAAAATGTAAATAAATAAATAAGTTACCATCGTACTAAATTCCTGGGATATAAATCACACATTCTGTCCTTTCTGCAGAAATATAATGAGTAACAGGGTGTTCTACCAGCATCCCAATCTGATGAGAGCGCTGGGCATGCACGAGACCGTCATGGAGGTCATGGTCAACGTACTCGGGGGCGGAGACTCGAAGGTAAACCCTATTTGGGATCTGTCAGCTTTAAACACCAATAAAGCACAGATTTAAGAGCTGATCTTAAAGCTGTGAAACTCAAATACCGGACCGCAATATTTTTTTATTTTGCTTGTTTTCTTCAGGAGATCCGTTTCCCACGCATGGTGACCAACTGCTGTCGTTTCCTGTGTTATTTCTGCCGAATCAGCCGTCAAAATCAGCGCTCCATGTTCGACCACTTGAGTTACCTGCTGCAGAACAGTGGCATCGGCCTGGGTCGGATAATCATGCCGTACCGTGTACTCTTTAACCATACATTTTTTTAAAAAACTTTTTACTAATGGCGTGATGATGCTGTTTCAGGGATGCGAGGCTCTACACCTCTTGATGTCGCTGCAGCGTCCTGTATCGATAACAACGAGCTGGCGCTGGCTCTTCAGGAGCAGGACCTGGAGAAGGTGATCATTTCTGAGCACTGAAGTCCAATTTCTGTTTAGTTCAGAGGTCGGGAACCTATGGCCCAGGAGCCATATACGGCGCTTTCAGTGATCGACGGCGGGAAAATAAATAAATAAAAGCAATCACGAAATCTAGTGTGTCAATTCAATTAAAACTCTTCATATTTTAAAATATTACACAATGCCTGTTGGTCATGTATACACTAACCAATCGTGATGCAGCACAACATGCTCAAATTTCATTGGACGATGTGGAGCAGCGCAGTATTTTCCCGGTTTAATTAATAAATTTAATTTCAGTTTTTTAACAAAGGTGATGTCGTACTTTGTGTATCGTTATTTGAGTAGCGTTCTTTCCAGTCCAAACATACAGATGAATTTGCAGATTTGGAAGTTGCATTAATGGTAAGAAGTGTACAATTTACTCTTGCGTACCATTTACCATTTGATGACACTATAATAGCTGGTTAAATGAAGTCCAAGTGCCACCTACAGGCCTATTAGGTGAAGTGCAGGCTGTTTCAGTAGGTCAAGAACACGCAAATGGCCTTTATTACATTACCACTTTTTATAATTATGCAATAATAGTAAATATAATAACTATAATAAGAAGAAGACTTAATAAAAATGTCAAAAAGTATGTTAACTTTCCTCTGGCTCTTTTTTTTTTTTGGCTTTTATGGCTCTTGCAGCTGAAAAGGTTCCTGATCTCTGGTTTAGTTAATAATGAATCTGAAATCTGATTTAAATATTTAGTTTGCACACCTTTCCTTTACTGTCTATTTATCAGGCTTGTGACTCCAACTAAAGTACATATTATTCCATACTCATATTTACATTCTTCTTTTCTGCTATAGCATTCCTTCTGCTGTATATCTGAGTGTGATGATGTTGCTCTTGTGTAGGTGGTAAAGTATTTGGCCGGTTGCGGGCTGCAGAGTTGCCCCATGCTCTTGTCGAAAGGTTACCCTGATATCGGCTGGAACCCATGCGGTGGAGAAAAATACCTCGACTTCCTCCGATTCGCCGTATTTGTTAATGGTGTGTATGAATGGTTGTTGAGTCTCTGCTGTGAGGGATACACTCTGGGTCAGGCACGAAGATAACAGCAAAATCTATAGAGGTTTGTGGGAGACGTATTGGGAGGAAAGGTGACTGATGCAGGAGAACGGAAATATGGCTTGTGAAATCAAACAGCTTTAGGGACTAAAATGGTTTTTGGGAAGATCTAAGCATAGCTAAGGTCCACAAGTTTGATCCTCTGTCCTTACTCATTATTGACTACAAACTGCACCATGCACACCCATCATCATTTGGATGGTGCATTGTGGGGAATTATATGTGTACTGAATAATCTCTGTGTCTTTGTCTATGCAGGAGAGAGCGTGGAGGAGAATGCCAACGTGGTGGTGCGTCTCCTGATCAGACGGCCCGAGTGTTTCGGCCCTGCACTCAGAGGAGAGGGCGGTAATGGTCTTTTGGCCGCCATTGAAGAAGCCATTAAGATCTCTGAGGACCCGGCCAGAGACGGCCCCACTGTCAAAAAGGACAGACGCTTCCCTATGTATGCGTCTTTTTCTTTCTTATCTGAGTGTCTTTAACAAATACACCTGATGTAGAATCACTACATTTTATATTTCAGTGACAGTTACTCGTTCCTTAAAGCCCAGACACACTTTAAGGAACGCAGTTTGTTGTACACACCGTTGGTGTGGCTTGTTGTAGTGTTCTGTTTAGAGTTTACGTCATGTTTTATCAGGTTTGGAGGAGAAGAGCAACACGAGGAGAGCAGAGTTCATCTGGGAAATGCCATCATGTCCTTCTACGCTGCTCTCATCGACCTGCTGGGACGCTGCGCTCCTGAAATGCATGCAAGTGTCTGCTTTATGGTTTATTTACTCTGCTTTTGCTCAGCTTCTGATAATAACTTTCATCATATTTCACTACCAACTGAGTAAAGGTTTAAGGATAGTGCACTGGTTAATAAATTACATAAAGGTAGGCTTTTTATAAATATTTACCTGATTTTGGAAGAATTAGCATTTAAATTGGAGCCTATGATAATTAAGCCCATTGATCAAATGAAATAATTCAACACAGATTTGTTGCTTTGTGACCTTTTTGTTTAAATAATTCATTATTACTTGTTCATTAATGTTTTATGAAAGTTATCAATAATACATGTATATTTATGGAATAATAAAGTTAAACTTGAGCTTGACCATAGACTTAAGTCAAATGTAAAACTGTCCTACTTCACAGTATCACACGCAACAGGTTTAGATTTTTAGTGCTGCTTCAGTGTGCTTCACTCACAAGAAAAAAGTTTGACATGATTGATGATTGTGTGATTTGTGTTGTGCATGAGCAGCTGATCCAGGCCGGGAAAGGAGAAGCTCTGAGGATCAGGGCTATTCTCAGATCTCTGGTTCCCATTGAAGATCTCGTAGGTGTTATTAGTCTTCCACAGCAGATCCCTGCGTTTGGAAAAGGTGAGGATGATATCTATGTTATATATCTATTAATTATGATAACATAGTTTGTGTTTTGTTTACATTTAATCAGAACAAAGATAAACACACAATATATTGTGTATAATTGTCTCATTCTAGACAACAGTATTATCGAGCCAAAGATGTCTGCCAGTTTTGTCCCGGATCACAAGGCCCCCATGGTGCTGTTCCTAGACAGAGTGTATGGCATTGATAACCAGGATTTCCTCCTACACGTGCTGGAAGTCGGATTTCTGCCCGACATGCGAGCAGCAGCTTCTCTGGATACGGTGTGCATCTCCATCTCGTCATCAAACCTTTACTCTTGCTGTGTTGTTTTTGTTGACTGTGTTTGTCTCTGTCATCTGCCAGGCTGCATTCAGTACTACAGAGATGGCTCTGGCTCTGAACCGCTATCTCTGCTCGGCCGTCCTCCCTCTCATCACTAAATGCGCTCCTCTGTTCGCCGGCACCGATCACCGCGCCATCATGATCGACTCCATGCTGCACACCATCTACAGGCTCTCCCGAGGACGCTCGCTCACTAAAGCTCAGAGAGACGTCATCGAGGAGTGCCTCATGTCTCTTTGCAAGTCAGTCTACATTTCAGAGTCGGTTCTGAAAGTCTGAATGCGCTGAAAATAGCTGGTTATATACACAACAGTACGAGTGTTTTGGTCTCTTTGTGTTTCATTATTCGGGTGATGTATGGGGGGTTTTTTTTTTTTTGGTCTCAGGTATCTGCGGCCATCGATGCTTCAGCACCTTCTGAGAAGACTCGTGTTTGATGTGCCCATTCTCAATGAGTATGCCAAAATGCCCCTGAAGGTATTATTCTGCCCTCTAGACCCATCTGAGATTCAGTAGTTAATTTAATTTTGCTTAATGTAGCCTATCCGACGGAATAAAAAGACTTAGCGGTCGTATTAGCTTACAGTAATGACGAGGGCTATTCGATGACGAGAAAAACAACACTTTATTTAATATAATATAATAAATAAGCTATATAGAATCTGTACAGAAAATGCAGTGTTAATACTAATTAATTTCTATCAGCCAGGTTAAAGATTCATTTTGGCCACTGAATAAACAGATGTGGCATCCACAAACAGAGAATCTTCCCCTGTTGTGTTGTAGTTGCTGACTAATCATTACGAACGCTGCTGGAAGTATTACTGTCTGCCCAACGGCTGGGCCAATTTTGGTGTGTCGTCAGAGGAAGAGCTTCACCTGACCCGCAAACTCTTCTGGGGGATTTTTGAATCTCTGGCGCACAAGGCGAGAATTATGCATTATTACACACAGTGTCTCAGATAAAAAAACAAACAAACACATACACGAGTCATACGATCAGCTCAGTAACATTATAATAAAAACAATTCTTAGTTATTCAGACTTCTGAATCCTACTGTGATGTAGGATGTATTATACTGTATGTACAGCTAATGGTGTAATATATGAGAATATTAAAAATGAGATTAGAACCCTAATATAGATTTTTTTTCTTCCTACAGAAATTTGATGCAGAATTGTTTAAAATCGCAATGCCCTGCATCTGTGCCATAGCCGGTGCCCTGCCTCCTGATTACGTGGATGCCAGTTACTGTTCCAAAACAGAAAAGAAAGCGTCTGTCGATGCAGAGGGCAACTTTGATCCCAAACCGGTGGACACGACCAAGTACGACATTCTGAATGACTCTGAGTGTATAGATCGCTCAAAATAGCACATTATGGATTTATTATAAACACGTTCATTTAAATGCCCGTTGCCCTTTGAAAACATTTTATTTTTGTTACTCTTTTATCTAGCACTATAATCCCTGAGAAACTGGACGGATTTATCAACAGATATGCAGAGTACACCCATGATAGATGGGCTTTTGAGAAGGTAGAGCTGAATGTTTCACTGAATATTTTTTTTTAATGGAAATTTGTGCTGTGTTTTTTTTGTTTGGTTTGCAGGGCGTATTGTGTACTGCGATGAATTAAAATGAAATAGTTATATCGTTAACACCGTGGTGCTGTTATACGGTAGATAATGTCATGTTGCTTAAAATCCAGTACAGGGATTTAAATGATTTAAAAAGGCTCGGAGGGATCAGTTTTCCCTTTATTCAGTAACTCAGCTCTCAATCTGTGCTGTTATACTGTGTTTAACGTCCTCTTTTTAAAATAAATAAAGATGTCCACACATACTGGGTTATTTGTGCTTGATGCATCTGCAGATCCAAAGCAACTGGACATTTGGAGAAGTGCTGGATGAAAACGCCAAGACTCATCCTATGCTCAGACCGTACAAAACATTTTCTGAGAAGGTAAGAGAGGGGTTTTTAAAACTTTTTTTTTTGGTGGTGCATTTATACTGCAGCAGATTTTTCACTGTGTTTTTCTACACATGCCTTTGCATCCTTTGTTGTGCAGGATAAAGAAATTTACCGCTGGCCTATTAAAGAATCCATAAAGGCCATGATAGCCTGGGGATGGACGCTCGACAAAGCCAGAGACGGAGACGAAGACAAAGGAGAGAAGAAAGCGGCACGGAAAATCTCTCAGACCGCACAGGTACACGAAGACAATATGTTTTCAGTAATAAAAATCTAATACTCTAACAGGTTCCATTACCTGATCTTTATAGTACAAGAATTCATTACTGAGCACAGAGACAGATCCAGTGATTAATCGCGTGAGGAATGTTTAATATTTGTAAACTGAAATCTCATCACTTCATGTTTTTTTTAACTCGTTGTGACGCCAGATTTAATTCAAAAGCTATAACATGTACAAGCCTGTCACAAAGTGTGTATATAGTGCTTTAGTACATTCATCTGTATTACTTGATGAAATGAAAGTAGTTCATTCAAATGATGTTTATTAATGATTTTTTGTGTCTTGTTAGTTGTACATGCAGACAGTCCACACTCTCTGACTGATGACTTTTATGTTTTTGTTTTCTAGGCGACGTACGACCCGAGCCACGGCTACAACCCTCAGCCTATAAACATATCTGGCATGACTCTGTCCAGAGAGCTGCAGGTAAGCTGACATATTTATATTGCACTCTCAGGAAAAAAAATTAAGAAACTATCTGTTAAGGTACAAATGCTCATCAGTGCACTGGTGCTAAGCGAACTTAAGGGCAAGTTTTTAGGACTTTTAGATTGAGGAATATAACTGTAGAAGGTACAGAATTTACACATTAAGGACTTCTGTAGACCACTCGGGGTATATTTAGATTGTTTGTAAACAAAAACATACCTTTTTTTCTGATAGTGAAATCAGAGATTTGTTTTGTAAGTTCTCAGTCCTCCAGGTCGTTGTAAATTGTGTAGCACTGAAATAAATAGATAGGGGACTGGAATTGTGTTTGTTTTTGTCTTCTCCAGTCCATGGCGGAGCAGCTGGCCGAGAATTACCACAACACCTGGGGACGCAAGAAGAAGATGGAGCTCCAGGCGAAGGGTTTGCATTTGTTTCCCTCCTAATACATGATAAACTGAACCCACAGGAGAGACGTCTTTCATCCCAGTGCTTTATGAGTTACCTTGAACAGTAATTATGTATAACATGCACCAGAAAAACATGGAGTGACAGAAAGCGATAAAAACAGAGCCGCAGAGAGACACTGACGCTATGACACCATGAGATATCGTTAGTGGAAACTTCATCTCTGATCAGATAACACTCATGTTCACATTGCCGTCTCTTTAGGTGGTGGGACTCACCCTCTGCTCGTTCCCTACGACACGCTAACGGCCAAAGAGAAAGCTCGAGACCGCGAGAAAGCGCACGAGCTGCTCAGATTCCTCCAGCTGAATGGATACGCAGTGACGAGGTAAAGCACAGGGCTTCTCAAGCAAGTAACCAAACTTTAAAATAAGAGTGACACCGCACCAAGTAACAGCGCACCAAGTGACACTGCACCAAGTGACACCGCGCCAAGCGACTCTGCACCAAGCGACATCGCTCTAAGTGACACCGCACCAAGCAACACCACACCAAGCAACACCGCACTAAGCAACACCACACCAAGCGACTCCACACCAAGCGACACCGCAACACCGCACCAAGTGACACCGCACCAAGTGACACCGCACCAAGTGACACCGCACCAAGTGACACCGCACCAAGTGACACCGCGCCAAGCGACACCGCACCAAGCGACATCGCACTAAGCGACACCGCGCCAAGCGACACCACACCAAGCGACATCGCACTAAGTGACACCACACCAAGCGACATCGCACTAAGTGACACCGTGCCAAGCGACACACACCAAGCGACATCGCACTAAGTGACACCGCGCCAAGTGACACCGCGCCAAGTGACACCGCGCCAAGTGACACCGCGCCAAGTGACACCATGCCAAGTGACACCACGCCAAGCGACACCACACTAAGCGACACTGTGCCAAGTGACACCATACCAAGTGACACCACACCAAGCGACATCGCACTAAGTGACACCGTGCCAAGCGACACACACCAAGCGACATCGCACTAAG
>JANDJT010000060.1:21281176-21291176 GCA_024331685.1 Stegophilus panzeri | reverse complement strand
ATTCTATTCTTTATTAGTCAGGAGTTTGTTATGCACAGCTAACAGCAGTTTAAACACTCGTTATCTGTTGTGCCCTGCTGTGTGTTTAATTACGGTTCCCTGAAATGAAATGAAATGGAATTCCCCTTGCGTTGTGTTTCAGGACTCGAGTCAGATCGGTCTGCTGAAAGAGCTGCTGGACCTGCAGAAGGACATGGTGGTCATGCTGCTCTCTCTACTTGAGGGTTCGTATAAGCATGTTAAAATGACCACAGACTTAGGTTTTTTTTATTCATTTCTGCATTTAATGACTTTCAGGAGCCTACAGAAATGTGCAGGACCTTTATATCTGCTTGAGAAGTGAACATTTCTTTTACCAAATATGAAAAACACCAAATGTCAAATTCTCCTCTGATCATTTTCCTCCAGGTAATATCGTAAACGGCACGATTGCTCGTCAGATGGTGGACATGCTGGTCGAGTCTTCCAGTAACGTTGAGATGATCCTCAAATTCTTTGACATGTTCCTCAAACTGAAAGACATAGTCGCTTCTGGCGCGTTCCGTGATTACGTAACTGATCCCAGAGGACTGATCTCCAAAAAGGACTTCCAGAAAGCCATGGACAGTCAGAAGCAGTACACGCCCTCAGAGATCCAGTTCCTCCTGTCCTGCTCGGAAGCCGACGAGAACGAGATGATCAACTACGAGGAATTTGCTAGCCGATTCCAGGAGCCGGCGAAGGACATTGGGTTCAACATCGCCGTGCTCCTGATGAACCTTTCTGAGCACGTCCCACATGACACCAGGCTCCAGAACTTCCTGGAACAAGCCGAGAGCGTCCTGAACTACTTCAGGCCATTTTTGGGACGGATCGAGATCATGGGCGCGAGCAGAAAGATCGAGAGGATCTATTTCGAGATCAGCGAGGTCAACCGGAAGCAGTGGGAGATGCCTCAGGTCCGAGAGTCCAAGCGGCAGTTCATTTTCGACGTCGTCAACGAGGGCGGAGAATCAGAGAAGATGGAGCTTTTTGTCAATTTCTGCGAGGACACCATTTTTGAGATGAACATCGCCTCACAGATCTCAGAGAAGGAAGAAGAGAAAGAAGAAGATGATGAGGAAGTAGACGAGGGAAACGAGGCAGGGGGAGGCGGAGCTGATGATGAAGATGGCGATAAAAACAGCCAATCGGAGTCGAGCTCTGCATTTGCCGACTTCCTGAACAGTGTGGTTCACTTCATGGGCATGTTCACCTTCCGTAACCTGCGCAAACAGTACAGGCGGCTCAGAAAGATGACCGTCAAGGAGATCAGCGTCGGCATCGCTACCTTCCTCTGGACCATCTTACTGGGCGTGTTCCACTTCATTTTCAGCGTGTGTAAAGGATTCTTCCTGATCGTTTGGCACACTCTTTTCGGAGGCAGTTTGGTGGAAGGAGCCAAAAACATCACAGTGACGGAGCTCCTGGCCAGCATGCCTGACCCCACGCAGGATGAAGTGCACGGAGACCTTCCTGGAGAAGCAGGAAGCGGTGAAGAACAGGAAGCGGGAGGAGTAACGGATTCCACTGAGGCGGCACAAGGAGAAGAAGAATATGAAGACAGCACAGAGCAAGATGTGGGGAAGATCCCAGGTATCGACACACCTGGAGGTCTGGGAGATATGGGAGATACGACACCTGTTGAACCACCAACTCCAGAGGGTTCTCCTTTAACCAAGAGGAAGATGGTATGGCTTTACAGTATATTACTGACTAGATTACATAACTTCTGAATTATCACTGAGACACACAGCTGCTCTCGCTGTTCAGACTCACAACGATGGTTCTTTTCTTCACCACCATAACAGTTCGGTTCTCGATCCGAAATACGACGTGTTCTTTAGCTGTGTTGTTTTATATGTGTTGTGTTGCAGCAGCCCGAGGAGGGAGGAACCGAGCAGACAGGAGCTCCTGAAGAGCCTCCTCCAGAGCCGGAGAAAGCCGAGTGAGGGTTTATTTTAATATCGTATGTCTTGGATTAATACTGGAACAAAATGTCTGTAACTTCTGTATCTCTTCAGAAGCGCAGCTGGTATTTCATCTTTGTAAACGTACGTAAGAAATGTGGCATAATTTATGATCAGTGAGGTTATTAATGTTTTCCTGATGCTTTAAAGTTGAAATGGAATTTAGTAGCAAGCACTGAACACATGAAATGAACTGCATTTGAACTTTGCTTTATGTGTGGACTCCTCTGCTTTTTCCTCATAGCACTGAAAACAGAGAGAAGATGGAGAAGGAAGTCGAGCAGAAGACAGAGGAGCCGCAGGAAAAAGTAAAGGTCCAGAAGCCCAGCAAGGCCAAGAAAGAGATAAAAACGACCAGAAACGGAGGATTTGAGCTGTGGAACGAGCTGGACGTCCAGCGAAATAAATTCATGGTTCAGTTTTCACACTTCAGAACTTCTTCTGAACCTCAAGCTGATGTAATTTGCTTTTCAGTTTTTCAAAAAAATGTTTTGTTTAAAAAAAAAAATATTTATCCACAGAATTATCTATCTCGCAACTTCTACAACCTCCGCTTCCTTGCTTTGTTTATCGCCTTCGCCTTGAACTTCATCCTGCTCTTCTACAGGGTCTGTAACTTTTTTTTCACTTCCGTTAAGTAGCTGAATGTCGGACGCAATAATCACAGTAACGATGAGTGAAATGTGCGTCTCAGGTGTCGGACACACCTCCGGGTGATGAGGAGCTTGAAGGTTTGGGTGTGTTTGAGGGTTCTGGGCTTTTTGAAGGTTCGAGTGAACAGATGGACGGCTCTGGAGCGGAGGATATGGCGTGTGACGATGATGATGATGAGGATGGCCCTGTGTATTACTTTCTGGAGGAGAGCACAGGATACATGCAGCCCACGCTGTCCTTTCTCGCCATCATGCACACCGTCATCTCCTTCATCTGCATCATCGGATACAACTGTCTCAAGGCAAGGTTCAATACACAGGACATGTTCGATATCTTGGAGATTATATTATTGTGTACACAGATACATAGTTTGTGTGTGTGTGTGTGTGTGTCTGTTGTAGATCCCACTGGTGATCTTTAAGCGAGAGAAGGAGCTGGCGAGGAAGCTGGAGTTTGATGGTCTTTACATTACTGACCAGCCTGAAGATGATGATATTAAAGGACAGTGGGACAGACTCGTGCTCAACACTCCGTCAGTTAACACACTCATTTACACACACTCGTTTATATTCGTGGTAATACTCCTCAGCACTGCTCTTGGTTAGTGGACTGTTTTCCCACCAGTGTTTAAAACCCAAACTGCACTGCTGTCGGTAATCCCGAGGGGTGCCGATATTTATACACTTGTAAGAAGGTGGAGCTGATAAACTGGACTACTCAATCTAAGATTTAGAAACAAAATGCATTGATTTCAGGATTTAATGCTGATCTGATCATGCTGGCATGAAACAAAAATAATTAGAATAAACGTGTTTGTGTTTTTTTCTAAATTTCAGCTCGTATCCTAATAACTACTGGGACAAATTTGTCAAACGCAAGGTGAGTGTGAAACACAAAGGATCGGTAATGTGTATACACACACACACACACACACACACACATAATTCATTGTGGATAGGATCAGAATCATACACACGTTTTGTGTTTCTAAATATTTCACCCGTCATGCTGTCTTCCGAAACAGTCGCTATTACCCGTGCTATTAACCGTGCAGTTAACCGTGCTCTTACCCGTGCTCTTACCCGTGCAGTTAACCGTGATGTTACCCGTGCTCTTACCCGTGCTCTTACCCGTGCTCTTAACCGTGATGTTACCCGTGCTCTTACCCGTGCTCTTAACCGTGATGTTACCCGTGCTCTTAACCGTGATGTTACCCGTGCTGTTACCCGTGCTGTTACCCCTGATGTTACCCGTGCTCTTACCCGTGCTCTTAACTGTGATGTTACCCGTGATGTTACCCGTGCTCTTACCCGTGCTCTTAACCGTGATGTTACCCGTGCTCTTACCCGTGCTGTTAACCGTGATGTTACCCCTGCTGTTACCCGTGCTGTTACCCGTGCTGTTACCCGTGCTGTAACCCCTGATGTTACCCCTGCTGTTACCCGTGCTGTAACCCCTGCTGTTACCCGTGCTGTAACCCCTGATGTTACCCGTGCTGTAACCCCTGATGTTAACCGTGATGTTACCCGTGCTCTTACCCGTGCTCTTACCCGTGCTGTTACCCGTGCTGTTACCCGTGCTGTAACCCCTGATGTTACCCCTGATGTTACCCCTGATGTTACCCGTGCAGTTACCCCTGCTGTTACCCCTGCTGTTACCCGTGCTCTTACCCGTGCTGTTAACCGTGCTCTTACCCGTGCTCTTACCCGTGCTCTTACCCGTGCTGTTAACCGTGATGTTACCCCTGCTGTTACCCCTGCTGTTACCCGTGCTGTTACCCGTGCTGTAACCCCTGATGTTACCCCTGATGTTACCCGTGCTGTTACCCCTGATGTTACCCGTGCTGTAACCCCTGATGTTACCCGTGCTGTAACCCGTGCTGTAACCCGTGCTGTAACCCCTGATGTTACCCGTGCTGTAACCCCTGATGTTACCCGTGCTGTAACCCGTGCTGTTAACCGTGCTGTTACCCGTGCTGTAACCCGTGCTGTAACCCGTGCAGTTACCCGTGCTGTTAACCGTGCTGTTACCCGTGCTGTTAACCGTGCTGTTACCCGTGCTGTAACCCGTGCAGTTACCCGTGCTGTAACCCGTGCAGTTACCCGTGCTGTTAACCGTGCTGTTACCCGTGCTGTTAACCGTGCTGTTACCCCTGATGTTACCCGTGCTGTAACCCCTGATGTTACCCGTGCTGTAACCCGTGCTGTTAACCGTGCTGTTACCCCTGCTGTTAACCGTGATGTTACCCGTGCTGTAACCCGTGCTGTTACCCGTGCTGTAACCCGTGCAGTTACCCCTGCTGTAACCCGTGCTGTTAACCGTGCTGTTACCCGTGCTGTAACCCCTGATGTTACCCGTGCTGTAACCCGTGCTGTTAACCGTGCTGTTAACCGTGCTGTTACCCGTGCTGTAACCCGTGCAGTTACCCATGCTGTTAACCGTGCTGTAACCCGTGATGTTACCCGTGCTGTTAACCATGCTGTTACCCCTGATGTTACCCGTGCTGTTAACCGTGATGTTACCCGTGCTGTAACCCGTGCTGTTACCCGTGCTGTTACCCCTGCTGTTACCCGTGCTGTAACCCGTGCTGTTAACCGTGCTGTTACCCCTGATGTTACCCGTGCTGTTACCCGTGCTGTTACCCCTGATGTAACCCGTGCTGTAACCCGTGCTGTAACCCGTGCTGTTAACCGTGCAGTTACCCCTGATGTTAACCGTGCTGTTAACCGTGCTGTAACCCGTGCCGTTACCCGTGCCGTTAACCGTGCCGTTACCCGTGCCGTAACCCGTGCCGTTACCCGTGCCGTTAACCGTGCAGTTACCCCTGATGTTACCCCTGATGTTACCCGTGCTGTAACCCGTGCTGTTAACCCTGATGTTACCCGTGCTGTAACCCGTGCTGTTAACCGTGCAGTTACCCCTGATGTTACCCCTGATGTTACCCCTGATTTTACCCGTGCTGTTACCCGTGCAGTTACCCGTGCTGTAACCCGTGCTGTAACCCGTGCTGTAACCCGTGCCGTTAACCGCGCCGTAACCCGCGCCGTTACCCGTGCCGTAACCCCCAATGTTACCCGTGCCGTTAACCGCGCCGTAACCCGTGCCGTTACCCGTGCCGTAACCCCTAATGTTACCCGTGCCGTTAACCGCGCCGTAACCCGTGCCGTAACCCGTGCCGTTAACCGTGATGTTACCCGTGCCGTTAACCGTTCCGTTAAGCGCGCCGTAACCCGTGCCGTTACCCGCGCCGTTACCCGGGCCGTTAACCGCGCCGTTACCCGTGCCGTTAACCGTGCCGTTACCCCTGATGTTACCCGTGCCGTAACCCGTGCCGTTACCCGTGCCATAACCCCTGATGTTACCCACGCCGTTAACCACGCCGTAACCCGTGCCGTTACCCGTGCCGTTACCCGTGATGTTACCCGTGATGTTACCCGTGCCGTTACCCGTGCCGTAATCCGTGCCGTTACCTGTGCCGTTAACCGCGCTGTAACCCGTGCCGTTAACCGTGCCGTTACCCGTGCCGTTAACCGTGATGTTACCCGGGCCGTTACCCGTGCCGTTAACCGTGCCGTTAACCGTGATGTTACACGGGCCGTTACCCGGGCCGTTACCCCTGATGTATCCCGTGCCGTAACCCGTGCCGTAACCCCTGATGTTACCCGTGCTGTTAACCGCGCCGTTAACCGCGCCGTTAACCACGCCGTTACCCGTGCCGTTACCCGTGCCGTAACCCGTGCCGTTAACCGTGCACTGTAGTGCTTATTAATGATAATATTACAAAACCCTTACTTCCAGACACGTAACTTGCTTTTTTTGTCTTCCTTTCTGAGGTGTTAGATAAATACGGCGATATTTATGGACGAGAGCGGATCGCAGAGCTGTTGGGGATGGACCTCGCCTCACTGGACGTCAGCAAACAACAAACCGATAAAAAACCGCAAGAATCGGATAACTCCATGTTAGCCTGGTAATTAAAAATCCCATCCTCATCCTGTCAGGGTGTGACACAGGGGGATCTGGGTACGACTGGACTGCTGGGGGAAAAATAAACAATTCCTTAATTAATAAATATTTAACATTGATATTTCTGTTGTTTTGCTCTTTCAGGATCACTTCAGTCGATATCAAGTATCAGATCTGGAAGTTTGGAGTCGTGTTTACAGACAACGTAAGACACAGCGTCACGCTGCAGATTATAGAGCGTGTTTCCACAGATCCGAGGTTTAAAGTTGTTGCTGTTGTTGTTGTTGTCTCTGCAGACGTTCCTCTACCTGGTGTGGTACACGGTGATGTCACTGCTCGGACACTACAACAACTTCTTCTTCGCGTGTCACCTGCTGGACATCGCCATGGGCGTGAAGACACTGCGCACCATCCTGTCCTCCGTCACGCACAATGGCAAACAGGTAACAGCAATAATCTTCTTCTTCTTCAAGTCTTTGATTTGTATTATTTTTCTTAAGAAGACGCTGTTCAATTCAGGATTCAGTTCAGGATTAAACTTCATCATGTGTTTGCTCGGGATAAATTGCTTACTTCTGTTACCATGGAAACTGCACAGTTGTTTGTGGTGCAGATTATTGATGAGGTGTGTGTGTGTGTGTGTGTTTCAGCTGATGATGACGGTGGGTTTGTTAGCGGTGGTCGTGTACCTCTACACCGTGGTTGCGTTTAATTTCTTCCGCAAATTCTACAACAAGAGTGAGGACGAGGACGAGCCTGACATGAAGTGCGATGACATGATGACAGTCAGTCTGCTCATCTTCTCAACTTCTCACCTTACTGCATTATCACGTTCTCCTGGTTCCTCACATCATCTCATACTTCATCTCTCTCTCTCTCTCTCTCTCTCTCTCTCTCTCAGTGTTATCTGTTCCACATGTATGTGGGCGTGAGAGCAGGTGGAGGTATCGGTGACGAGATTGAGGATCCTGCAGGTGACGAGTACGAACTTTACCGCGTTGTTTTCGACATCACCTTCTTCTTCTTTGTCATCGTCATTCTGCTGGCCATCATTCAGGGTAAATCTCATTTGGTATTTGTTGATGAGATACAGAGTGAAATGTGGACTGTTATAGGAATCTCTCGCTCTCTCTCTCTTCAGAAAAGCAGATGGTTGTTCTTCATGATGAGCTTCTCAAAATATGCAAAAATACATGTGTTGTCTATCATACTAATACATGTTCAGTTCAATTCAGTTTAAAGATTCTAAGGTGAATTAAATTGGCATTGCGTTTTTGCGTATCTGTAAACACACACAGGGAAATGTCATGCGCTGATCGTTTATTTTTCACCTGGAGTCTGCTAACGGCTGACGGATCGCGGTTTTCTCGCTCCGGCTTTACACCGGTTTGATCCGCCGTTTAATCGATCTTTTCTCCGGTGCAGGTTTGATCATCGATGCCTTCGGTGAGCTGAGAGACCAGCAGGAGCAGGTGAAAGAAGATATGGAGGTACGCGAGTGTGATGCTCACCTGACGTACTGTACATGACGCAGTGTGCGAGTCTGCTTGTTCGGTGTCAGTGTGCAATTAATTAAATTCTCCCCTAGACCAAATGTTTCATCTGTGGGATTGCGAGTGATTACTTTGACACCACTCCGCACGGCTTTGAGACGCACACCTTAGAGGAACATAACCTGGCCAACTACCTGTGAGTGCTTACACCTGCTTCACCTGTCAACACACCATAAACACACCACCTGGCAGACCGGCGCTGTTGGGGCTTACACAAACCTCACACACTTCTCACACTCATGGGCTAGGTTGGAACAAATTCAACAAGGAGTATTTGAATCATTAGGAAATTAGATGTGCTGTAGTTCCTGAATGTAAGCTGGAAAATATGTTAACACTGAGAATGTGTCTTTATAGCTAGCTAGCTAGCTTGGAAGATAAATATCACTCTATAAAATCAAATATGACATAAAATAAGGGATTAAATGGGCCACAAAGGGTAATTTTGTAGGAAGGAGCTCGGGAGGATCTGAGAGGGCGAGTAGAAAAGGAACTAGTGGTGCTGTTTTTAAAACCCGTTTCCCAGCGAATCCTGCCTCTTTGGCTTTGATTACTTCCACTTCTTCGTAATTAACACTCATAAACAGTCCAACAACTAAAAAGTCGAAAACATTTCGAAAATTTCTTCTAAATAGCGATGGTAAAAATTTAGCACATCTCGGATGCCTCTCAGTGTTGGCTGTGGTTCCCGCAGTAACGTAATTCTCAAATTACGTTCTGATTAGCAGACTGTTCCTCGCTGTTAAATAAGTAAGTAAAATGTATTTATAAAGCACCTTTTAAAGAACAGAGGTCACAAAGTGCTTCACAATAAAATATGTAGTAAAATAAAAAATACAATATTTAAACAAACGCAAGTTTAAACGGTCCACTGTGTCCACAGATCTTAAATCCAAGTGGAGAGAGTTCCAAAGTTTAGGAGCTACAACCTCAAAAGCACAATCTCCGATCCTTGATCAGAGGACCTCAAATTCCTAATATTTTATATATGGCCGCAGTAGCTCTGTAATATAAGCAGGTGCCTGACCACGCAGCACTTTAAGCGTACTCACAAGAATCTTAAACTGGTTTCTAAACTGAATTGGAAGCCAGGGTAAAGAAATCAGAATTGATGAGACCTTCTATAGTAGATGACTTGGTCAGAAGCTTAGCAGCACTTGTAAGCAGTTCAGTGATGTGTTGCTAAAACAGCTGAGAAGACAACTACATCAGTCAAGACAGGAGGAGATAAACCCACATATAATCATCTCCATCTCCGCGCTGCACACAACTCGCCTCTGTAATTACTCCTTACCTGGTGAATTACTCTGTAGGACCGAACCGTCTGTTTTTAACCGTCGCTGACGCATGCAACGTCTGCAGTCATGTTTTAAACTTTGGAACTGGATCTCCCACAATCCCCTGCGCGCTCGAACGACGTGGCTAACAGTCCACTACCGAGATGCGGATTGTGTCTGATATATCAATCAACATTTATTTATAACGCTGACGATCTAAACACAGCATACGGTGATCCAAGGTGCTGTCCAATAGAAAAAGGTCAAACAATAAAAACAATAATATCAATATCTAGACATTTCCAAAGGCTAAAGAATAAAAATACGGGAAGATAAAAATAACTGATGATGACGCAGACCTGACATGAAAGGATGGATGTTTGTGGATAGTAACGATGATGCTCTGTGTCTCAGATTCTTCCTGATGTACCTCATAAACAAGGAGGAGACGGAGCACACCGGGCAGGTAACACACCTCTCAATGTCTCACACACACACACACACACACACACACACACACACACTCATCCTGATTAGAGAATGAAGCTGTTTACAGTTTGCC
>JANDJT010000060.1:21266942-21281145 GCA_024331685.1 Stegophilus panzeri | reverse complement strand
CTCTCTCTCTCTCTCTCTCTCTCTGTCTCTCTCTCTGTGTGTGTGTGTGTGTGTGTGTGTGTGTGTGTGTGTGTGTGTCTCAGGAGTCGTACGTGTGGAAGATGTATCAGGAGCGCTGTTGGGATTTCTTCCCTGCTGGTGACTGTTTTAGAAAACAGTATGAGGATCAGCTGGGATAGAAAGTAAAGCGCGCACACACACACACACACACACACACACACACACACACACACACACACAGAGAGTAACAGAGAACAGTTTTGATAATTTTAGATTGGTTAATTGGTTATAATTAATCAGATGTTTGCTTTCACAGGGCATTAGTATTATATTTGTATATACAATAATATATACTATACTTTATATTGTTATATATTATTAGTAGAATATTATTATTATAACATTATAGAGACACTAATAACAGACTGTTTTATTTCTTCACATTTTCTGAACTGAGCTGTAGTGAGTGTGTATGAGGGGGATCGCTGCACTTCCTCTTCTTTGAACAGTTCTTTTATTTAATAAATTGTGTTCTATGGATATTTATTTGTTTTTCTATATTTCTGTGTGGTCGTGTGCTGATAACCGATTATGCGAAACACACAACACACATTATTATTATTATGTATTATTATTATTATTATTATTGTTTTTTATTTATTATTATCACAGACACATCACTGGGGTTTACTTTGACTAGATTAATATCACCTGACGTAATGATGATAATAATAATGTTAGAGCTATCTTCATTTTTCTTTTTCATTAGAGTGGATTATTTGTCTCATTGCTTACCTGATGAACCCATAACCTCTAGTGTTGCACACCGGTCACTGAACCTGTAGGTGATGATACCTGTAGGGTCCTGGATAAACAGATGTGCTAGCCTGCAAAGACGGCCTGTCAGTAAAAGTGAACCGTTTTCAACCGCGTGGCGTGTGAATGTTTCAGTTCATTTATTGTTTTATTACTAACTATGTAAAACTTATGTCATGAAGTGGAACTTGCGTTTATCAAAAGGAATTATACTCCTGTTGGATGACGAATAAATGGAAAATACTCTACATGAAGCTGTATACTGGCTGGTACAAATAATAATAATAATAATAACAATAATGACAATAATAATAATAATAATAATAAGAAGAAGAAGAATAATGTGGCATTCCACACAGATATTCATGAACAGTTTCATTATTTATTTGGCTGTATGACTCAAAACCACCAAAAAGTTTTTATTTTATTTATTTATTTTATTAGGATTATATAAATCACACATCAAAGCATTGTACAAGCCACACACACACACAAAGCAAAAATATTGTGGAAAAAAACATATAAAAATAAATTCTGTTTTTTCGCTTTCATACATCAGATGACATTGTTTATTCTGCAGTTTAATAAATGTATATACGTTTGAAGCATATAGTCATATAACACACACACACACAGTGGATACACTCTCATCGCATTTCTGTTAGCAGCAGCTCCTCACAAACAGCAGCATTATTCAGAACGACATGTTACACAGCAGAAACGGTCTGAAGATAAAATACAATTTGATTATACATTTCCGTGTTCAGATATTCATATATATATATACAATATATTCATATGCGGTCATCATACAGGGGAAATTAACACTTTTTGTTTATAAACACACACTTTTAACACTTCTGCTGTTAAGCATGTACCTGCAGGTCCATCACAACCTTGCGACAGCTTCCTGAACCAGCCATAAGAACCGTTTCAATACCTTCTTCTGAGAATCAAAACTTTTGGAAGACCTTTACAAAGTGCTAAGTTCTCCTATGTATGGAGACTATTGGGACACCCTACATACTTATTTATTTATCTATCTATGTCTATCTATCTATCTATCTGTCTGTCTATCTATGTCTATCTATCTATCTATCTATCTATCTGTCTATCTATCTATCTGTCTGTCTGTATATCTATCTATCTATCTGTCTGTCTGTCTGTATATCTATCTATCTATCTGCGCTAAACATTTACACTGAATCAGTGAAACATTTTCTTCTTAAACATTTTCATTCTAGATTTTGTTTAACAGTCCTAGTTACTAATAGTATAATTAATAGTATATTTCATTTGATTGACTTTTTACATCCAGATGTTGACTTCTGTAAGCTACATTTTAAACTCCAGGTGCGGTTTGTCTCCTCGGCATGGTGGTTTTACAGCCCGTTGAGAGGCGTGGTTTCGGTGCTGGGGGTCTCAGTGGGAGAGGGCAGCGTGGAGGTGGACGAGTAGCTCTGCATGGACTGATAATCAGACGAGACGGCCGTGTGCACCGAGAGACAGTCGTCACTCTCCGACTCGCTGTGAGTCTCCGTCCTGAACTCTCGCACTATGCAGGGTCGCTCGCTGAAGTTGGGCTTAAATCCGTCCTGCAGCTCTTTGGAGATGTGCAGCCACTTCTGCAGGAAATCAGATAGAAAGTTCAGCTTCCTTCTTGTTTAATGATCTTAATCTATAAATACACCAAGATGATTAACCACACGCTTCCACAGAGTTTTTACTGATCATAAAAAACGATCTTAATCTGTACGAGCAGCGAGCAGCGGTCCGGCTCGCTCACACACTTACAGACGGCTGCATGTTACAAACAGGAAGTGGCTTACCTCTACATTTCCGTCGTAGCTGTCAATAAGATCTCTGAGATTTTTGGGACTTGGTACAACAGGAACCAGGATCACTCTGAGTCTGAAAAACAAAACCCACAATGATGATGACCTTATATACTTTGTTAGTTTTATTTTATATATATATATATATATATATATAGAACATCTCTCTAGGCTCCTTATGTTCCTCTGCTTTAGCCACGCCCCCCTGAAGAACAGCCCTAACTACTGAAGAGTCTCCTGCATTTCTGAAGCTCCAGGACCACTCCAGACTTTCACAAGTTTGTTTCGTGGGTTTCTCAGAAGTACAGGTCATGAGCCAGCTTCCAGGTCCTATTCTGTTTTTGAACAATCTTACACTGTGTTCCTAAACACAGCTACACTCGCTTCTTTTTCCAGCTCCTCATTCCTGGTTCCACAGAACTGTTCTTAAATGTTTGTTGTTGTTTTAAAAAAAAAAACCAAACAAACAAACAAAAAAACTTTTGGGTAACATACAATTTGATCATTTTTATCAAAACTTTTTTTAAATGAGATACTATTATTTTAACAATACTATTTGTTTAACAGCGTATAACAATTTACATCTACAAGTTATACTATTTTGAATGAAGCATATTTATAACAATAAAAATAATTAGTATTATGCACCAGAAATGATTGGATGCTGTTTTAGTTGAAATGGATTCATTAATTAAATATGCCTATGATATGAATAGTAAAATGAGTGAATGCAGCAGTATATAAAAATGAGGCAATATATTGTGGAATAAGTCAATAAATAAATAATGATAAAATATTATTCCCGTCATACTTACTTGGCTCTTTTCAAAACACCACTATTATGCCAAAGTATAATGACACTTTTAATTTTATTTTTGTAATCTGTAAATCAAGCCCAGTGGGCGGGGTCAGAGAGTATGACTGGTTGCGCGTGCAGACGTTCAGACCAAAGCAACAGCTCACCGAGTACAGTCCTGGCTGCGTTGATTACGAGTGGAAGTGTGGGGAAAGTGTAGTGTCCTGCCTCCCTACATGGCTGAAATAACATTTATGAAGCTCTCAGGGAGGCTGAGAACCGAGTGGAGGACATTCCTTCACCTCATACAGTCCTGAGACTTCCCTAGGAACCTCCACAGGAACCAGCTGCTCATCGTCCGTGTCTTATATCTTACAGAAACGCTTACCAGCTGTTTAATGTTTGATGGGAGGAGATTTAAAGTCTGTTAATATCTTTACAGTAAAAATATTAGTGTTATAAATATTAGTGGATTAAGAACTACATGAGTGACATAGAATTGTTATTTAGTGCCTGTAATTCTCTCACGGCTTCATGCTGCTTTTCCTCTGAATACCAAACCGCAATCTATCATTCTTTCACACAAACAAACAAACAAACAAACCACTAAACACTCGGCTTCGGACCGTGTGTGCTCTGACTATCAACTTTTAATTAAAAGCACACGGTGTGCTCTGAGCGGACTCGGGAGGTCAGTGTTCCTCCACCTGACCGAGAGCTAGCATAACTTCTCCACACACTTCCGCTAGCACGAAGCCTCGCGCTACGAACGTACTGACCGCTCCAGGCAAAAATAATCGAATGGCAGAGGATTAACCAATCACTGAGCAGGTCCCGCCCCCTTAGCCTTGACTGACCGATTACAACACGAACTCAAAACGAACTGAAATCTTATGACAACATTTAATATGGATTTGAATATTGTTTTATAATTAGGAATGCAGTTTTTATTTATTTATTTATTTATTTATTTATTATGGAAATATTTCACAGTATATCGACCCATTTATAGATTTATTGCTGCATTTTATCGTAGGCATTTCTACCCATTTAATTCTGACTAAAACATCACCCCATAGGAAAAACTCAAATTCTCAGGACGACAGAAACACCTATATAAAAAAAATCTAGAGAACACTGGAAACATTAAAGAGTTAATAAAGGACATGAGCACTGTAGTGCGTGTAGACACAACCAGCCCGAGCAGGAACCAATCAGGGTTTTTCACAGGTTCTTTTCCTTTCTTCACTTATTTGCCTTTTTTTCCAGAAAGAACTTTTATGCGTGTGTTTATAAATCTGTAGTGGCGAGCGTGACTGTAATGGATTACAAGTAGTAAAGAGTTGAATAAAGTGAGTGAACCTCTCGCTGTGGATGAGCAGACAGGTGAGCATGATGAGGACGACAGCTGCTCCAAACGTGCAGAGGACCATCATCCCCACAGACGTCTGCGATCCCGTCTCTACTCAACACAAACACACGGTCACATGAGTGCAGACGCATTCAGCTCTGTTCTACAACATGGGGACAGGTGTGAGCAGGTACAGTCAGGACAGGTAGATGTGTTGAGTATTGTACTGTTGGTTTCTCTGTTGCGTTTACATGCTGATATTTTCTGTAGAGTTTACTCTCATCACAAACAACAAGACCTGTGAACATGTGCGAGTATTAACGATCTCATGAAAAGAAATCTGTTTATTAAAGTCATTCTGGAGCACAGGACACGTCTACAGATTTATTGTTGTTGTTTTTTTTTTTTTCATTGACGTTTAAGGCTGTTCGTTTTAGTCTTGGGCTCCCTAATTTTTTTTATACTAACTGGATCTTAGATGTTTAGTTTATAACGTCGGCTTAATTGATTCAGTAAAGAAAAAAAACAAAACATTTTAGGTTTCCCAACATTACTTTTCGAACAAAAAAATGGAATGTTGCAGAAAAAAAAAAATGCTTGTATGACAGTAAAGAAAGCAACGTATTACACGGATTATGAAGCTCATCAGGGATTAGCCGTAAAAACAGACGTGGGTGCGACAGTCAGAGTCTCCAGAAGAGCTCATCTCCGTATGAAACTGCACCAAGTGCACCTGAGATGACTGATGCATTAAAAAAAAAAAAAAAAAAAAACAACTAAAATTCTTTAGCATATTAATGTTTACTGCTCGTTATGGAGGATTTTTGATGTATAAACGTTTCATGTCATTATTTTTGAAGGCGTCTGTTCTTTACAGCGTTTCTTTATTAAGACTTTTGCACAGTACTGTACATTGTGTTCTACTGTGATGATGTTACCTGTATCATTAATCTTCTTCATGGAGCCCCAGGACACCGGCTCACTCCATTCGCTCCACAGGTCAGACTTTCCACAGGTCGAGGACATGCGCACTCTCACCTGGAACTCGTACAGACTCCGAGCGTTAGGAAACGGCACGTTAAACGTGTTCCCCATGGTCCTGCTGTAAATCTGAGCAACAACAACAAACAGGAAACTGCGAGTTTTACACCACGTTCCAACTGTAATGGATACAGAACACTGTGATGTTCAGTGTATTATCATTATTATTATTATTATTATTATTATTACTGTTGTTGTTATACAATAATATATATCATAAAATCACACTGAGGTGATGATATGGTGAGACAGATGTGCGTACACTCCAGTTGTTGCCGTTGATCCTGTAGCGAACTTCACGCTCTTGACACTGTAGTTTAGCGTTACTGGTAACGTTCCAGTAAATCCACAGCTCCGTCTCACTCAACAACAATGACACGTTGTTCGGAGCATTCAACTTCACTGAGAGAGAAACAGACAGACAGAGGGAGAGAGACAGACACAGAGAGAAAGAAAAGATGATTAATGAAATGTTTGACTGCATTTCCTTTACAGAGACGAGGACTCTATTTCTTTTCCCCCCAACAAACCACACCCATTTCACACACTGACCGCATGGAGCTACAAGATGATGGAGGAATAACAAAGTGTGTGTGTGTGTGTGTGTGTTACCCCTGTTTGTCAGTAGTTTGTATTCTTGTTTTGCGATGCTGTTGTCTCTATATAACCAGGCATAAAAGTTATCGAATCTCTGCAGCTCCTTCTCACTGTACGGAACCACACAGCCGACACGAACCGCCCTGACGTACTGATAGGAGGAACACTCTGCAGGATCGTCCGGGTTCTTGTAACTGACAGGAGGACACACACACACACACACCACACACACATTGTAAATACAGGTATGTTCAACACAGCGAGCATCATTGTAAGTATTCTACACTATGAAAAACTTTATATTTTAAAATCTTTATATTTTATATTGTTTTATATCACCGTGCACAGGTAAGAGAGAATAGAGAGAATAAAGAGAAGGATGGTGAGGGAATGAGTGTTTATAGCTGCTGTAACAAAAGAGACAGCAGGAACTAACTTTTTTCATAGACATTGCACAACATTAAGTGAAAGTATAGAGGTAAAAAAGTAAGACATGTGCTTTAGTAAGTAAATTGTAACTGCGGGTAAATTCCTGTGGTAAAAGAGGAATAAAACACCGTGCTGTTAGAGGAAAATAAAACCACCATGGATTATTTTCGTATAACATTATTTTACTCTAAACTTTTCATTTCCAGGCAAATTGATGATATTTCAGGCTAATATTTCCAAATCTATTTACATTAAAGAAATATATAATTTCCTGTTTTGTTCACGGTTACACGACTTGACATTTTTGGACTATTAATGGCCTAATTCTGTTTAAAATGTATAAAAGTTATATTAAAAAACAATATAAAAACATTAACCTAAAGATGATGTGAACGTGTGTATTTTCTAGAGAAGAAGAAGATCGCAGATTGAAACTGCAGTGAACTTCATAAATGATGGAAAGAAAGAGAGAAGAGTGAAAACGGCTGAAGATCCTGCATCAGCTCATCATGTGTGAAACGTCCTGTTTCTCTGGAAGCTCCGTTCACTACAGTGCAAATTTCACTCTGTCTCTACATCCTCACATATTTAACTCTTAAACTTGTGTGTGTGTGTGTGTGTGTGTGTGTGTGTGTGTGTGTGTGTATGTGGTGTGTTGACTAATCGTTTACAGACAGCGTTTATAGAAAACGCATTGAGGCTCTACAGCAGGAAACCTGAGAGGAGGAAACACACACACAGACACACACACACACCACAAGTTCTACACTGACTTTCCCTGCACATGCTGAAGTACATGTCACTCTTACACCAGTCTGTACACTACAGGAGGAGTGTGTAGGCCTGTAGATAAGCAACCCACTCCACCTCAGCACTCACAGTGTAAACACACACACACACACACTTTCCTTCACATGTTAAACACTGCAATAAACACCTGCTCTTAAAGGTGTAGTTCTCCGCCAGGGCTCCATATTTGTCATCTTTGTCCCATGTGCAGATCACATACTCCAGATTCATCACCATGCACTCGATCTCTGCACACACACACACACACACACACACAAAGAAAAGAGGTGTGAGGTTCATGGACTAATAAAACTGACTTTAATTCTGTGTCAAAAACTCAAAGAGCTAAAAAATGAATAAGCGGCACGGTGACGTCATGTTCATAATTTCAGCTGAAATTCATAAGCACACACACTACAGAAAGTACACCCAGCTTAAAAACCACCTGAGGTTTGCACACACACACACACACACACACACACACACACACACTATAGTAATAATCTGCGTAGAGGTCATAATAATTTGTGTTACACAAAGTGTACACACATTTATTACATTTCTATTATGTACTAAACAACTTTATTGATTTATACACCATATTCATTTATATTTTATAGTTTGAATATGTTTTGACTGAGTAAATCCAGACTGAGTATCAAATATATAAACAAATAGATCTGTTTATAAAAGGATTTATTTCTTTATTTTAAATGTAAGCAATTAAAACAGAAATAGCTGCATATACTGTGTGAGACGTGTTCACTGAGTAATAAAATATTCTACTCGCTTCAGTGCTATCATGATAATATTATAAAGATTAAAAAAGTAATGAATATGTATAAATGTTTATAGTTTCATTTTATCTTAAATGTTTATCTTATAACATTTTAGACTATGCAGACTTCCGTCACCAGATGGAAACATTCTGCTTTTGTGTTTTCCTTTTTTTCCTCCTTACCTGTAAACCTTCATTATTGTTTTCACCTGTCTCTGATTTACTAGACTAATTAAACCCTCCTTGCGTTTTTGGACTTTTTGGATCTTTTATTTTTTGTTGCCTTTTTGGAAACTTGTTATTTTTTTGGCCTCTTTGGACCTTTGTGAATTTTGCCATTACTTGTTTTTTTGGACTTAACATTCATCTGTTTTACAGTTGGATTGTTTTTCGTTTCTCTGTTTGCACTTTTGGTGAATGTTAAAGAAGTAAAGATTATTTCTGTTTTATTCCACCATCTCTGTCTCAGGGAGTTTCTCTGCAATTGAGTCCAGCCTAGCTTGTTGTGCAGTGGTTAAGTTGATGGGTCATCACCACCATGACCAGGGTTTCATTTCAGTCCTGGGTCACCAACCCTTACAACAGGACTAAGCCATGAAGATGAACCCAGCAGAGGAGAACCCCTGAGAGACAACCATCCTCGACTGGCTTCATGTTGCGCTGGCCAATCAAGGGAATCCAGGAGGGCGTCATGGGTTTCTGACCCAATGTTCCCTCACCTTCAAGCTCCAGGCAACCACATTCCCTTCACACCGGTCAAAGCACTGTCCTGGGCCACAGCCATTTGGAAGGGGCAGGGTCCCCTGTGCTTAAACTACCAAATGTTCACAGACGAGATCAGAAGGGCCTTTGACCATCCAGTCACTGCTAAACAACTCCTCCAGCTCCATCAAGGCAGTCGTAGTGTGGCTGAGTTTGCCATTTCCTCCACACACTGGCCGCTGAGAGCCAGTGGAACCAGGAGGCGCTTCTCATGGCATTCCAGAATGGTCTCTCAGACCCTATCAATGATGAACTGGCCTCAAGGGATACAGAGAGGGACTTGAATGTACTGCTTGACCTCTCAATGCGGCTGGACAACCGACTCCATGAGAGACAAAGGCAATTCCGTTCTTCAGCTCAGGTCCTGGATTTGCCTCTAGATGGCCCAAAAACCCCCAATTCATCAGAGGAACCCATGCAGTTGGGAGGGACACAACTCTCCTAGACTGAGCGGAACTGGTGCATGCGAGAGGAGTGTCGCCTCTACTGTGGGAAACCAGGTTACTTTCAATCTACTTACCCAAAGTTATTGGGAAAAGCCCAGTCCCATCCAGAATGGGGATGACTGTGACGGGACCCACCTTCACCCCGAGGTCTTCCCCAGTCGGGGTCCTCCTTTCCACCTCCCTTTCTTGTGGTACACAAAAGCTGCCTGCATCTTCATGCACTTGTCCCTCGCCAAAAATCTCCAAATCCCCCTGGTCAACCTTGAGTCACTCTTAACAGCAGTTACTGCCCTGGATGGAAGATCTCTGGACAATGGTAGTGTTCACCACCACACCGCTCCTGTATGCCTGTCCATCAATAACACCCAAGAGAAGTTGCTGTTCCACCAAATTCATTCTTCCAAGTTTCCTATTGTCCTGGGCCTCCTATGGCTGAGCTGCCATAACCCTCAGATAGAATGGTCCACTAGGTTGGTGCTTGAGTGGGGTCTCACCTGCCATGCCACAAACCTTTTCCCTGCACCTTCGCCTTCATCTCCCAAGTCTGTATAACTTCCCAAGTTGTCCCAAGTCCCTCCCATGTATCATGACCTAAAGGCGGTGTTCAACATGAAGTATGTGGCCAGTTTCCCTCCTCACTGCTCCTACAACTGCTCCATTGACCTTCTCTCAGGCACTAGCCCCACTAGGGGAAGAATCTTTTCCTTCTCTGGACCTGATATAAAAAGCCATGGAGGAATACATCAGAGACTCTATGACTACTGGTATCATTCATCCTTCCACCTTCCCAGCATGTGCAGGATTCTTTTTCATGGAAAAAAAGTGGAGGTTTCCACCCTTGCATAGATTACTGGAGCCTAAACAAGGTGACTATCAAGAACCCCTCCCCTCTTCCACTCATGTTTACAGTCTTTGAGCTACTGCAAGGAGCCATAGTGTATACAAAATTGGACCTCAGGAACACTTACAACCTGGTACGCATCAAGGACGGGGATGAGTATTCAACACCCCAACATGTCACTACGAGTAACTGGTCATGCTGTTCAGCCTGATGAATGCCCCAGTGGTCTTCCAGGTCCTCATCAATGATGTCCTGCATGACATATTCAACCACTTTGTCTTTGACATCCTCACATTTTCCAAGTTGTTCCACGAACACATCAGTCATGTCCAGCAAGCCTTGCAACACCTCCTGAGGAACCACAGCCAGAGAAGTGTGAGTTCCATGCCACAGAGGTCTCCTTCTCTAGTTCATTGTCTTTAAGGTCAATCTCCAGATGAACCCCAAGAACACTCTGTAGTGGCTCCTCTCACGGCCCTTACAAAAAAATCTTCCTCCCGGTTGGTCTGGACATCTAAAGCAGAGGAGGTTTTCTCATAGCTCAAGAGGCACTTCACTTCAGCTCCAGTCCTAGTTCTGCCCGACCCACCTCCCTTCATCATGGAGGTGGACACCTCAGTGGTGAGTGTTGGAGGGGTGCTGTCTCAGCGATCATCTTGCAACACCCGTGCACCTTCTTTTCACACTGGCTGTCCCTCATGGAATGGAATTTAAATGTTGGTAACAAGGAACTGCTGGCCATCAAGTTGGGTTTGGAGGAGTAGAGGCACTGGTTGGAGGGGGCCCAACAACCAGTCACTATGTGGACTCACCACAAGAACCTCGAATATATCCAGCAGGCCAAGAGACTAAACCCTTGTCAGGCCAGGTGGGCTCTGTTCTTCAACAGGTTCAAGTTTGCCCTCTTCTACCATCCAGGTTCCAAGAACCTCAAGCTGGATGCCTTTTCCAGACTGTTTCAAAAACCAGAACTAACCCGAGACCCTGAACCCACTGTCCTTATTTACATCATTGTAGCCCAAGTTTGCTGGGGAATTGAGATAATTGTCTGATGGGCCACATGGAAGCCCGAGGTCAGGTTCCCTTTAGCACAGAGGTTCATCCATCGCTGTTGGTGCACCTGAACCAAGGTGTGGAGGGCTCCAGGCCAACCACTGATGCTGACTCACCCCTACTCTCTTCACCTTGGACAGAGGGTTTGGCTGTCCACCCAAGACCTTCCCTTGCAGGGTTCCATAAAACTGCCCCCGCCCTCAATCTTTTCTGTCTCAAACCCGTGCTCACCAGCCCTTTTCCCCCGCTATCTGCCCTCCCCCCGCCCAGTGACTCATAGATGGCCAGGAGGCCAGGGTTAGGTTTATGACAGTAAAGAAAGCAATGTATTAAATGGATTATGAAGCTCGTCAGGGATTACAGACATGGGTGTGACAGTCAGAGTCTCCAGAAGAAGATACTCAGGAAACCTGAACAACTAATCTCCTTATAAAACTGCACCAAGTGTGTGTGTGTGTGTGTATTACCCCTGTTTAACAGTGGTTTGTATTCTTGTTTTGCGATGATGATGTTGTCTCTGTATAACCAGGCATAAAAGTCCTTGAATCTCTGCAGCTCCTTATCACTGTACGGAACCATACAGCCGACACGAACCGCCCTGACGTACTGATAGGAGGAACACTCTGCAGGATCGTCCGGGTTCTCGTAACTGACAGATGGACACAGACACAGATTGTATATACAGGTACACAGCACTCACAGTGCACACACACACACACACAGACATTTTCCTTCATATGCAATAAACACTGCAATAAACACCTGCTCTTAAAGGTGTAGTTCTCCGCCAGGCTTCCATCTTTGTCCCATGTGCAGATCACATACTCCACATTCACCACCATGCACTCGATCTCTGCGCGCACACACACACACACACACACAAAAAAGAGGTGTGAGGTTCATGGACTAATAAAACTGACTTTAATACAGTTGAACTTTTCCGTCTCAAAAACTCTCAGAGCTAAAAAAGAATTCTGAATTTAAAAGTAGAAATAAGCGGCACGGTGACGTCATGTTCATCATTTCTGCTGAAATTCACAGGCACACACACTACAGGAAGTACAACTGGCTGAAAAAAATACCTGTGGTTTGCACACACGCACACACACTTAAACTTCAGTAATAAACGCAGAGGTCGTAATAATTACCATTCTGTAGTTACACAAAGTGTACACACATTTATTACATTTCTATTATGTACTAAACAACTTTATTGATTCATACACCTTATTTTATAGTTCGAATATGTTTTGACTGAGCATCAAATATATAAACAAAATGGTTTAAAAAAGATGCAAATGTAAGAAGATAAACAGAATTATATATTGTATACATACTGTATGTTTGACCTTTACACTGAGTAATAACATATTCCAGTAACACGATAATATTACAAAGATGATTAAAAAAGTCATAAAAATGTTCAAATGTTTATAGTTTAATAAATAAAATGGAATAATAAATAATATTTATGAAAATTACGTTCATAGTTTATTTAGTTATTTTAATATTTTTAAGCTACAAAATACACATTCAATATTTTAAAATCCAGTAACAAAAAAAAAAGACAAACATTTGAATGTTGAATATTTATTACTGATCATGTTCATAAAATCATGACTTTAATTATAGTATAAATATTTGATTAATTACATTATAGACACCGATAGACATGAATAGTCGATTTATATTTGTTTGATCATTTTATTGACATTAGTGTATGTTAATAATATTGTGTACAGTGAAAGTGGATATTTCTGTAGTTATTGTAAACGTTTTTAAGAACAATATAATTATGACGGATACAAACGCAATCGTAGAATAAACATATTTATAAATTACTGTAAAAACCCTGAAACGATGTGAGAACAGCATGTGATGAAACTCACGTTGAGGAAGTGTGGAGGCAGATCCCGAGCAAATCCACACAAAACTCAGAAAAGAAGATAAAAACATCTTTATGTAGACATTCAACTTTTCTCTGTTTCTCTTCGGCTTAATCTGTGTGTGACTTCCTGTTAACTTCCCCTGCAGCGCGCGCGCACACACACGCTCTCTCTCGCTCTCTGTTTCTCTCTCTCACACACACACACAGCGCAGGTTTCTAAATGAGCACAACCGCAAAGTTCACAGAAATGAGTTTACAAAAAAAAAATACCTGACATTATACGTTTAAAAAAGCGAATAAAGTTTTAAATGAACATCTGAGAAATTTATTGTCGCCCACATTTTTATAAAACAATCAAATGCTTGAAGGCCAAATTCTATTAACGTCATTAAAAGAAAGGTTTTGTTGTCACGTGACCAATAGTTTTTAGCTCAAGGCAGCTGGGTTTCGTGCCAACCCTGTTTTTATTCACCTCCCCTTGGTACAGCCCCCTCTGTGTGTGTGTGTGTGTGTGTGTATGTGTGTTACAGAAAACCAGAGAAATGTGTGGAAACAAAACACACATCTTTGGACAGTTTTTATAGAGTTCTCGAGGTCCTGGATAAACTGCTGAAGAAGTGTTTAGGCTTTGCGGTTATATACAGTCATATACAGTTATAGCAGTTATATACAGTTATAGTTATATACAATTATAGCAGTTACATACAGTTACAGTATCTCACAAAAGTGAGTACACCCCTCACATTTTTGTAAATATTTGATTATATCTTTTCATGTGACA
>JANDJT010000060.1:21192171-21214993 GCA_024331685.1 Stegophilus panzeri | reverse complement strand
CACCCCCACACTACCATGCCCACAATACACCACACCCCCACACTACCATGCCCACAATACACCACACTACCATGCCCCCACAATACACTAGACTACCATTCCCCCACACTACCATGCACACTGCCATGTCATGCCCTTTGATGTAACATGGAGAACATGGAGCTGAAGGACTATAGTACTAAAAGCAGAACTGACTGAAGTCTAGCTCCGCCCCCTGTGTAGAGCATTTATCAGCTCTGTGGTCATTTAATAAGAGTTCAGTTAATATTAAGCCTCATTTTGTGGCTCTAATGACGGGTGCCTGAGAATAAAATCTCCTTGATGGATTGTGTTGCTAATTCTAGAGCTGAGACGAAGGTGAATCAATAACGAGCCGATTTCATTAAAAAAAGAGCAGAAATAGCAAGACTCCTTCCAGGTGACATTTATTATTAAACAGCACATTATTTAAAACTGAATCTGACGTCCTGTACCTGTTTAGCTGTAGAACAGGAGATTGAGGATTTAAAAATAAGTGTTGTAAAACGTGAAGAGAGCTCAGGGACAGAACATGGCTCAATGTAGAGCTTCATGGTGAAATAAACGCTATAACGTGTTTATATGTATGTTGTATCACTTTATTTTATTCAGTAATTTTTGTTCAGCAGTACAGATGAGTTCAGGATGAAGCACCAGCAGGGGGCAGCACTGACTCGCATGTGCACAGCCATGGTCTGATCTCACACCTCTGAAGATTTGATACCTTTATCTCCAGGGCTCACTCCTCATCTCTCGGTTGAAGGGATGTTTAATTTCAGCATTAATGAAGTGCAGTAAATGATTTGAATATCATACTAGACCATGAAGCTCATAGTGAACATCCTGTAAATACTCAGTACTGCGTGCCTTTACTCTTCTACACCTACACACTGTAATGATCTGGTTTCACACACATGAGGATGGGTTCGGTTATGATTTCAGTCTGGTTCCTCTCCAGGTTCCTTCCTCATGTCGTCTCAGGGATTTTTTCCTTGTCACTGTCGTCTCTGGATTGTTCATTAGGGATCTAAATCTACATCCAGATTTCTCTAATCAATGTTTGTGATGATGTGTTTCGATAAACATGCTATATATATCAAATAAATTTAATGAAGTTTGTGGACAAACATTTTGCATATTAGAAACTCTGATGGTTTTTACACTGCAGTTTATCACTAAATTGCTTTACTGCTAGCTGATTTAGCTGCACACTGGAATTTCACACATTCATATTTCTAATTGTTGTAGCTCAGGCTTTGTGCTACGCATTGGAGAGGTTATGAGTTCAAATCCCAGCACCACCTATAAGCACAAGACCCTTTAATCATCTGCTCACTTGCATCCTGTCTATAGAGTTAAAGCTCTGGATTAAAGCATCAGCCAAAAGAGCAAATGTATTTAATGACTAGTGTTTATGGAATAGAAGCTCTGTGTGTGTGTGTGTGTGTGTGTGTGTGTGTGTTTGATGGTTTAGTTCATCTGTGGAGTGACTGACTGGTCAGTAGTGCATGTGTTTCAGCTCATATGTCACAGCACTGAAGGTCAGCAAATGACCAGATGAAGATGAGCAGTCTGATTATTCATCCCGGTCCTGTCAAATAATCTACATCATCATTTCATTTACACACCGTACACAGATGTTACGAGAACTGTAATTAACACCTCAGTACCAACAAAACTACATTACTACTGAAAAATACTCCTCTATATCAGAACCTGATCATCACTTAATGTAAATTAAGCATGCGCGTTTGTGTGTGTGTGTGTGTGTGTGTGGTGATTGTCTGATGTTAGCATCGTCCTTGAACCAGAGCTGTGTTCCACTGATTGATCAACCTAAAGTGTGTGTGTGTGTGTTCATTCATTAACGGACTGAGCACATTGATGATGTCCATGCTGAGAGATGTTGATAAGGTAATGCAGTAACCAATCAATATATAGATTATTTTGTCTGTGTACGTGTACCTGCATGGTCACAATATACAGTGGATATAAAAAATGTACACACCCCTGTTAAAATGGCAGGTTTTTGTGATGTAAAATATTTAACCAAGATAAATCATATTAGAACCTTTTCTACTTTTATTGTAAAATTTGATCCTGTTAATTAAAGTGAAAAACAATAAGAATCATTTTAGGGGGAAAAAAGGAATTAATAACAAATGTACAATAACATGGTTGTATAAGTATGCACACCCCTAAACTAATACTGAGTCGAAGCAGCTTTAGATTTTATCACAGTATTCAGTATTTTTGGGTAAGAGTTGATCAGTTTCCAGTGTCTTCACTTAGCAATATTTTGCCATTCTTCCTTGTAAAAGTATTCCTAACGCGGTCAGATTGGCTGGGCGTCTCCTGTACACAGACCTCTTCAGGTCACCACACAGACCTTTCATTGGATGGCTTTTCCAGTTGGATGTTACCAAGAAGATGTCAGGAAAAGCCTACAAGAACAGCTGGACTTTATTTGGGGTTAATCAGACACTTTAATTGAAGGCAGGTGTACACTAATTAGTATTTAACATGAGGTTGAATGTGATTGGTTAATTCTGAACACTGCCACATTCCCAATTATAAAAGGGTGTGCAGACTTATGCAGGCTGGGTACTGGAAGTTTTTTTTTTTCTCTTTTCTTTTCTTTTTTTTTTTACCCAACCAAAACATTTCTGGTTGTTCGTCACTTGATATTTTTGTATGTTGCGGTTTCACAATAAGATTAAAAAGTTTCATGATTTAAATTCATGATTTAATTGCAAACACAACACTGAGCTCTCAAACGCTGTGTGACAAGTTCAGAAACTGTGTGTGTGTGTGTGTGTGTGTGTGTGTGTGTGCGTGTGTGTGTGCTTTCTCTACACCCAGACTGCAGTAGAGGTGTGATGGCTCTGTAGCAATACATGCAGGGGGTAAAAAAAGAAAAGAAAAAAGATGCTCTTACTGTCACCATGGAAACGAAAAGAAACATCCACTTCTGCATCAGCGTCATTAGAGTCAGAATAATAAACAATTATATTTTAAACCTGTCAATTTACTACGCATTTATGCAAAACATTCTGATTGCCAGTGCAAAAGAGTATAAATTATCTATTCTCTCTCTCTCTCTCTGTCTATCGATCTGTCTGTCTGTCCATGTCTATGTAAGTATCTATATAACTATGAGTGTAGTGAGTGTTGGTGATTATACATTACACACTTTCCTATATAATGAGATGATTGGATGATCTGTGTGTGTGTGTGAGAGAGAGAGACATGTCAGTGTGATGATACATGGTGATAATCTGAGATCATGATATTATTAAGGTTATGTTAATGCTGTACAGACTCTAATTCTCTCCATTCTTTATTTCTGTTATTTTATTAGAACATTAGCCTGCATGTAAAAAAGCAGATCTAGAGCAGCAGATGGATGCTGATCTGTCCCTCGCGACTTCACACCTCCCTCTCACTTCTCCTCCACACATACACACACACACATAGACACACACTCTCTCTCTCGCCACCAAACACTTCAGATGCTGTAGAACACTACACAGTTCTGTGGTTCTCTTAGATACGCCGACAGAGTCGTGTTTAACACCCAGTTTAAACATTTGTTTTGTTTTTGTGACATCATCATGTACAGCGTTAAGACATAACATTATATTATGTTGAGTTATAAAGCTGTGTGATAGCTGTGTGACTAAGTAGGAAAGTAAAAGAGATTAAAACTTGTTCTGATTGAGAGCAGAATAAATATCAGTGCTGTTTTTATCACTGGAGACACGTAGCAATGCAGCACTAGCTAGATGGTTAGTCAGCTAGCTATCAGGAATATTAGCTAACTTTATGTTCCATAGCTGTGCAGATCCTCTCTGCATGTTAGAAACTGTTATTTGTTTAGCTGTAGCTAGCTAGCTTTGAGATTTGGCTAATCCAGTAGATTCAAAGTTTCTTGATGTAAGCCATGTTGCTGAAGACACAAAGACAAGTGTTTAGCTTTGTGTTAGCACTAGCTAATTCTTGCTAGTTTCTGCCAGAACTGCACAGTGCAGCTTTAATTATCACTCATATATGACCTTCACACACAGGTTGCTGTATAGAGGTGTGTGTGTGTGTGTGTGTGTGTGTGTGTGGCAGGCAGCACTAATCGTACTTGAGAATAAATGTTAATCAATGCTAATCTGCAGCTCCTCAGTGTCTCCATTTATCCAGTCTTACAGAATTTATTTTAAGATGGAAGTCCTACATTATTCATCACTGCTACTGAAATATTAAAGGACAGAAAGATATTGTGTGTGTGTGTGTGTGTGTGTGTGTGTGTGTACTGACCGAGAGCTGTGCAGAGGCTTCAATAAAATGCAGTATCATGTGTCAGTCATTTACAGATGCTAAAATGAATTCTGTGTAATGAATTATCATCAGAAATACACAATCTTCTGTCAGGGGAGTGGATATTCCTGGAAATAGCTAATGTAGCTAACTATTACCTAGCCAGCTACATTGCATTAGCTAGCATTATTAGCATATAGAGTTAGCTAGCTAGCTTATTATAAAGTATAAAGTTCTAACACTGTGCTCATTTGATTTGTACAACGATGACATACTGCTGTTATCTTGCTAGAGGACGAATACGTATTCGCATAATTTAACATTAAACTTCACCGTCTCGTAGCCAAAAGAACAACGCTCCAAATAATTAATACTTCTTACTGTACTTTTTTTTTTTTTTTTTTTTACATTTTCATTTTCCTAACAAGTTTTGCAACCCAAAATCCAGATATTCTATATCTAAATAAATAAACAAAGTAGGAAAAAAAAAAAGAAAATTTTTTCATTAATGGACCTTCTGTGGAGATGAAATGAAAACGTGCGGTATATTTTTATTCAGTACGAATAAAATCAGCTGCAGAATTTATATGTAAATAAGGCCTTGTTTGTAAATGTATTTGTGAATAAATAAAAAGGGACATTTGCTCTTCTCTGACCTCATTATTCACAGACGTGATGAGAAGGTTGATGAAGCTACACTGCAGTGCATTAAAGTCCTCACTCGCATACTGAAACCTCACCGAGGTGCGAGGAACCGATTCAATCACGATTCAGGACCACGCACTTTTCTCAAACAGATCCAAAGGTTTTTACAATAATATCTCCACCAACGCAATCGTGTTAGTCATCTCGTACATCGCTAACTAACCAAGTCGAGTCTCTGCCATATTATAGCTGCATTGCATTCTGGGACTTTGAGTCCATTGTTTGTTCCAATGTCTCCACTACTTCTGCACTGGATTTCTCATTAATATGATGCTAAACATCGCTGGAAAATAAACGGTGTGTGTGTGGGGGGGAAGGTTTTGTTTTGGGGAACTAACTAGATTTTTTCTCATATTAATCGCCATTATATCTAGTATTAACAGTAACAATAAGTGTCCCTGTCAGGGATTTCCCCCGAGCGCGTCTTTGTTTATGTTGTTTTGGTTCCTGTCCTGTCCTTGTGTTTCCTGTTCCTACCTTGGAATGCCCACCCCCATTTCAGAGAGAAAGTTTCACACTTTAATATGAAATACTTTATATAAAGTTTATAAAAACATAAAACTCCACTGAAATTTTACACAAAATAACGTGAAAAGTCAGAGATAAAATAAAGAGAGGAATAAAGAGGAGAAGTGGAGAGAGAGAGAGTGAGAGAGAGAGATCTGTCATATGTCATTACTGAGTAAAAGTGTATTTGATGTCATGGCGGGTTTTAAACACACTCCTGTGGTGGCACACACGCGTCACACACCAGCACTTTAAAGCAACATGTATTTATTGATTGATTTCACATTACATGTATCTAATATCATGCAATGCCGGTAAAAATCCCCCTAAACACTACAGCTCAGATCACAGTTTAGCTGAATAAGACACTCTCGTCATGAGAACAGGTGATGAAGGTTTAATGCATGTTTCATTAAAAGGCTGTTAAACTCACATCTTCTCTCCACGCGGCTCTGAAGCGTCGTAAACAACACTGACGTGCGGCGTGTCGCTTAAACGCCACGTTTACACAAACCACTCACTCAGCGCAGCAAATCAGAGGCATGGTCCATTATTCTGCCATCAGTTTACTATGCAACTAACACACACATACACACACACACACACACACACAGCTATAAAACATGCAGCTTTCCCCCACAGTGTGTCCCATGCAACACAAATGCTCTCAGAACTCAAATGAATTAATAACTAACATAAATTGTAAAAGAGAATTAATTTAGCCCTGTAGAAGCGATGAATTTATTTGTATAACTCGCTTTAACATAAATCCCAAGAAGCGCCTGACATTCATTCACAACGCAAACAAAGGCAAGCAGGAAGTAAAGGAAGACGTCGAATCAGAGTAGAGATGAACACGTCCTGCTTAAACGCTTCCCCTCGTTCACTTCCCTGCAGTTTAGTTCCCTTAGACACCATCTTAAGGGCTTCACCACATGAGATGAAGGTAGGATGAGGGATCGAGTCGTCATCATCATCAGTGTGGACTTCAGGAGCAGAAATTACCCAGAAGGCATTGCTGTTTCCAATATGAGGCAGTTTCCTTTCCAATATGGTGGCTGGAGCGTATTTAAAGTGTAAACATTTAACATTTCTGAGTTACTTCACTGTGCTAGTACGCTTCCACAGCAGGCAGTAATTAAACCAGGTGCGTGAGAGTGTGTAAATCTCCACAACTTCAGCTACACCGTTGAGCTCGAGTGTATTTAGGGTATGATGCAGGCCACACACACACACACACACACACACACACACACGTATGTAAAGGGAAGTGGACGAAGCCGCGTTAACAAAACAATACCAGGTTCCTGTTTGATTCTCATTCGCTCTCCTCCACGATGAAGACACACGACGTCTTTGGTTGCGTAAAACCGTAATTCCGTGTGAACGAGACTCTCGGCGAGGAGCCGAACTCCATCAGCGTGTCTAACAGTGAAGATATGCTACAGAAGGCTGGACGCGCCGCCACGCTCGCCGTCTCTGTCTCAGTGCGCGGTGTATGAGATCAGCAGCTACTTTAACAGGTTTATAAGCACGTAAAGTGGATTTTGTCCAGAAACACAGTTTAGAAGAAGAAGAAGAAGAAGAAGAAAGATGAGAGAAGCAGCAGTTTGTTCAGGCTACGAGTTTGAAGATGATGCAGAACTCTGATGAAGTCCAATGGCTTGGATTCGTCCGGTTTTGCACTTGTGATGTCATCACAGTGATCGTTAGCCAAAAAGGTGTAAACGTGTGGGTTTTTTTGTGCAGAGCTGTCTTGCCACCTTGTTAGGTCCCCTTGTTGGTACGTCCCCTTGTTAAGTCGACTGGCTTGCGATCTTCCCTCCGTTCAGCATGGCCGATGCACTGCGGCTCTTCGTCGGAGTACCGCTTCCGCTTCGTGAGAATTCCGTCATGTCGTGGAGAGAGGGCTCTCTGTACATGGCAACTAAACACACACGCACGCGCACACACACACACACACACACACACATTTAATACATGTACACTGTATGGCCAAAAGTATGTGAATACTGAGTATTGAACAATACATTCCAATCCATGCCATTAATATTGAGTTGTTTTAGCTGTTATAATGTGCTCCACTCTTCTGGGAAGGCTTTCCACTAGATTTTGGGGCGTGGCTGTGGGGATTTGTGTTTATTCAGCTACAAGAGCGTTAGTGAAGTTGAGGTCAGGCGCTGATGTTGATGTGATGAGGCTCCAGTTCCAGTTCATCCCAAAGGTGTTCCTTGGGGTTGAGGTCAGGGTTCTGTACAGGACACTCGGGTTCTTCTACCTTCTTCCAACCTTCACACACACCATGTCTTCATGGAGCTCGCTATGTGCACTTTGTGTCATGCTGGAGAAGTGTTTGGGCCACTTAGTTCCAATGAAGGGAAACTGTATTTAACGCTACAGAGACATACAGAGACGTTCTATACAACTGTGTGATTCAGATTGGAGTTTGGAGAAGAAGCACATATGGGTGTGATGGTCAGGGGTGCACATACTTTTGGCTGTATCGTGCATGAAAGCTCATTACAGTTGTGCTGTCAGTGGTGTGTTCAGTAGAACTGATGTTTATTTCACACAGCAAACTAACACACTCTAGTCATGTTTATAAATTCAACAGATTTACAAGGTTAGACAGATACAGTCCACTCTGAAAGTATTGGAACAGCAAGGCCAATTCTATTGTTCTTGCTATACCATGAAGTCATTTGGGGTTGAGATCAAAAGATTGATATGAGACGATAGATCAGGATTTCAGCTTTCATTTCCTCATATTTACATCTAGACATGTTAAACAACTTAGACATTTGAAAAAACAAAAACAAATTTTGTATCAAGAGTATAGGAACAGTATTATAGAATAAGTATTTAAGTAAATGAAAGTAAATAACACGCATATATTTGGTTGCGTATCCCTTACTCACAATAACTGCATCAATCCTGACTCACTGACACCAAACTGTTGGTTTCTTCTTCTGTGAAGCTTTTGCAGGTTTTTACTGCAGCTTCTTTCAGTAGTTGTTTGTTTCGGCGGGGTTTCTCCCTTCAGTCTCCTCTTCAGGAGGTGAAACGCTGCTCAGTTGGTTTAAGGTCTGGTGATTGACTTGGCCAGTCTAAAACCTTCCACTTTAACCCTGATAAAGTCCTGTGTTGAGTTGGCAGTGTATTTTTGGATCATTGTCTTGCTGCATGATGAAATTCCTCCTGATTCATTTGGATGCATTTCTCTGTAGATTTGCAGACAGAATGTTCCTGTAAACTTCTGAATTCATTCTGCTCCTACCATCATGAGTTCCATCATCAGTAAAGATTAGTGAGAATGTTCCAGAAGCAGCCATGCAAACCCAAGCCATGACACTACCTCCACCATGTTTCAGAGAAGAGCAGATCATGAGCAGATCCTTTTTCCACACTTTGGCCTTTCCATCACTTTGGTAGATGTTCATCTTGGTTTCAGATCTTTTGTGGATTATCTCTGTATTTCTTTGTGAATTCCAATCTGGCTTTCTGATTCTTACTGCTGATGAGTGGTTTGCATCTTGTGGTATGGCCTCTATATTTCTGCTCTCAAAGTCTTCTCTGAATGGTGGATTGTGAGACCTTCTTCCCTGCCCTGTGGAGGTTGTTGGTTATGTCACTGACTGTTGTTTTTGGGTTTTTCTTCACAGGTCTCACAACGTTTCTGCCATCAGCTGTTGTTGTTTGTCGACCCCTTCGTGTCTGTTGCTCAGTACACCAGCGGTTTCTTTCTTTTTCAGGACATTCCAGATTGCTGTATTGGCTATACCCAATGCTTGTGTAATGCCTCGGATAGACTTCACCTCTTTTCTCAGCTTCAAAATGGCTTGCTTTTCTCTCACAGACAGCTCTCTCATCTTCATGTTGGTTTATCCTTTTTAACAAAAAATGCAGTCTTCACAGGTGAATCCTAGCACTCAAAGCAATAGTAGACATTCAGAGCTATTAATTGTTTAAACACTCAATCTAACAGGACACACCTGTGCAGCAAGAAACACCTATTCACATGATCTGATATTTTTGATCACTTGACAAAATGTGTGGGTTCAAACAAAAGGTGCCATGTTCTAAGTTGTTTAACAAATCTAGGTATAAATATGATGAAACCAAAGCCGAAATTCTGATTTGTTGTATCATATTCATCTTTTGATCTCAAATCCAAATAGACTTGGCCTTATTGCTCCAATACTTTTAGAGGGGACAGTAGATCAGACTGTACACTGAGGTGTATCAGAACATACAGATTGTATTTGCTGACTGTAAAGACGTCACAGACCTTTGAGGGGTTTGGGGATGAAGTGAGCGGCCGGTTTGGTTTTTTTGACGTGGTTCCCTTTCATCACTCGTCCTTCCTTATTGAGGCCGAGGTACCAGGCTCGACCCGACTGCTGCTGCCGGTACAGCATGGACGAGTACGTCACGTAATAATTCTCAAACACGGACTCCTTAAACTTACACTCCGGAGTGAAGTGTTCCTGAGAGACAGACCGAGAAAATCATAGTAACCTTAAACGCAGAAGAAGGAACTTCATTATTATAGCTCATCCTGTAATACTGTATATTTTAATATCTGATATACACAAAGAGAAATAATATTCAAAGCCAGGTCTGTGTATATATCTGTGTAAAAGTATTTACTCTCTGCTGCACTAAAGTGGTGTAGGTGTTTCCTGTGGAATATGAAACTTGGAACAGAAACACATTTTAATAAACGTCACTGCCATATGACAGGAACACTTATTGGCATTGTGCTAAATTATTCATCATGTCGGAACACATTTAATCACAGCAGTGGGTGCTGTCACAACACACACTGATCCGTCAGAGCTGCTCTGTGATTCCTGCATGGCTAATAAACACACGGAGACAGAGAGGACGCCATTAACACCGTTTATATTTAAAACAAGCTGCTTTTAATTCTGAGTTCTGCGTTCAAGTGCACTAATTACATCATAATTACTATGACAACAAAATTCATCTGTTTTCCAAATACAAATAAATAACTGGATTTAACCATAAAAATGAGCAAACAGCAATTTGTGAATAAATTATGCAAGTAATAAACGCTCTGTGTGTGTGTGTGTGTGTGTGTGTGTGTGTGTCTGATAGAAAAGTAATCTACAACAGGGTGGTGTGATGAAGTGGAGTTACTGTTACAACCCCGACGTTGATTGTTTTCCTATAACAGCACACCCCCGAGTGTTCTATTCCTATTTATTCCACAAGCAACTATTACGATGTTTAATTTATTAATAAATGACACGTCATTTTTATCAGTTTGTAGTACCATTTAATCATGTTGTGGAAACCAGTTCGTTCAGAAGCTTGCAGAGGTTCTGGCTTATTAAAGGAATCAGTATCAAATTGAATCCTGCTCTCTGGTAAACACGTATGTACACGCTTAGATAAAGGGTTCTTCACAGGGTTCTTTATATATTAATGGTTCTTAACCTCCTAAGAGTGTTCTACCTTTGAACCCTTTCTAATAGGGACAGAACCTATAAGGGTTTCTTCCAGCTGGACCACTAGAGAACCCCTAAGCATTCCAGAATGTTTGTAACAGTGGAGGTGAAGGTCATGTGTGTGGACAGACTCGGGGAAGAGATGTAGGTGTGATTGGCTGGGGTACTTACGGAGGTGTACAGGTAGCCCTCGTTGTTCATGGCCAGATAGAGTTTCGTCTGAACGCTCTGTATGGCCACCACACGCAGACCCACCGGGATGAGATTAAACACCGCTGTGGAGTCGAGATAAAGAAGTGCAGAGTAAACCAGTGAGTTGATGGAACAGGTCTGACTCCACGATTCATTCACACACACCGAGGAATTTAGTCTTAAAATGACCCGAACATAACATCTTTAATTTTAAACGCTAAAATGTTTTATGTTTCTTTAACTCGGCTCACATACGGACCATAACTGCTGTCCTCCTCTTTAGTGCCATCGATGGTTCCGTCTGCTTGGAGCTGTAGGTGAAAGCCCTGACGGCTGCACAGTTTAGTGACGATCCCTTTAAGCTGAGGCTCTGTGGAGGTCACACACAAACATGGAGCAAACTAAAGTGAAGCTAATGTTTAATAATATACCGACTGTGCAGAAAAGTTTACAAACAACCAAGACACCATTTTTTTTTTAAATCACATAACAAGCAGCATGTCACATGTAGTTTGTGGCTTGTGGGCGTGGCCTGTTATGAGATTTACTTTACTGTATGAATGACTTTTCTGTAAAATATTTACACTTCAGTGGGTTTCCTTTATTTAAATATATTTTATCATGTGTATTATATTGTATTTAACACTCTGGCAGTTGAACTGAGACTAAACACAAGCAGGAACTGAAGTTAACAACTGGGAACTCGCGCCCAGTGTTGGGTTTAAAAACAGGTCCATTATCAGTGTGAGATATTAGAGAAGGGGACAGAGTGTTAATAAAACACCGTGTGAGTTCTGTGGTTTAGGTTCTGTGAGGAAGGTTGTGAGTTTAAATCCCAACACTGACCACAAACCGTCATCGGTTCAGTGTAACCTGGATTCAGCTGTTACAAAGTTCTCATCACAGTCACTACAGTTTTACTGTAAAATCGGATTATTACAAAATAAAGGAAGGTTACTGAGGAAAAAGAAAAGAACAGAAACTGACATGGCTTATTCAGGTGCGTGACAGTAACTGTATTTTACTTTGTTGTATGCAACCCTTTTTTATTTTATTTTTACTTTTTGTTAAGGTATCTGTATATGTTTTAATAAAAGCATACCAAAAGATGCTTAATACACACGCATATTTTTAGCTTCTTGTTTGTTTGTTTGTTTGTTTGTTTGTTTGTTTTCTTTCTGTTCTCTGGGAGAAGGTAAATGATGACTGTCTGTGAGCCTAAAAAAAAGAAAAGAAAAGCTAATTACTACCAAGTTGAGGATAATTAGTGCTGAGGGAAATGTTGTGCTGTAAACAGAAACATTACAGCAGCTAGTTTTGCTCCTGACTCTCAATGCATGGTTCATGGATTCGGTGCAGAATGGGCGTGTGGGTGGGCAGAAAGAGCCACTGCCCACAGTCTCAACACCACCAGGGGCACTAGTTTATGATGCTTTTGTGTTTATAGTCTCAGATTTACAGATCAGTATGAACAGTGCTGGTGTTAACATCTGTCTCAGGATCAGACAGGAGTGAAGACATGGGGTGGGTGTTATGGGGTTTTGGGGTACAGGGTTATGGGGTACAGAGTTATGGGGTACAGGGTTATGGGGGTTATGGGGTACAGGGTTATGAGGTACGGGGTTATGGGGTACAGGGTTATGAGGTACGGGGTTCTAGGGGACGGAGTTATGGGGTACAGGGTTATGAGGTACGGGGTTATGGGGTACAGGGTTATGGGGTACAGGGTTATGGGGACGGGGTTATGGGGTACAGGGTTATGGGGTACAGGATTAAAAAGTAAAATGGAGTGATTTATTGTTTGAATGCAGATTTACTTCCTCTCTCTTGGTTAAGAGTGACTTATTATTTGTGCAGCTATAGAATTTTAATTACACATTTTATTTCATCATTCAAGCACCTGAAGCTTTTGCCTTTAAATACAGTCTGATGGAAAAATACACACGTTTTGTTTTTCTATATGGGGTTGGATATTGGGGTACCTTTCTCAAACAAACCTGGCAACCCAATCCAACCATAAGACACGAAAATACCATCAGGTGTGAACATCTACAACCCCAATTCCGAAAAAGTTGGACAGTATGGAAAATGCAAAAAAACAAACAAAAAAAGTCATTTGAAAATTCAGTTCACCCTGTACTATATTGAAAACACTATATTAACACATTATTTGATGTTTTACTTTGTGAATTTAATTTATTTTTGAAAATATACACTCATTTCAAATCCAATGATTGCAACATACTCAAAAAAATTTGGGACAGTCGACTGTTTACCCCTGTGTAACATCACCTTTTCTTTTAATAACACTTATTAAGCATTTGGACGCTGAGTGAAGACACCAGCTGGTTAAGTTTAGCAAGTGGAATTTTCCCCCATTCGTCCATTATACATTTCTTCAGCTGCGTAACTGTACGAGACCTTCGCTGCCTTATTTTGCGCTTCATAATGTGCCACACATTCTCAACTGGAGACAGGTCAGGACTGCAGGCAGGCCATGCTCGCACCCGCACTCTCTGTTTACGCAGCCATGCGCTTGTAACCCGGGCAGAATGTGGTTTGGCGTTCTCCTGCTCTGGGTGGCAGCATATGCTGCGCCAAAATGTGTACATATCTTTCTGCATTAATGATACCCTCACAGATGTGCAAGTTACCTATGCCATGGTAACTGACACACCCCCATACCATGACAGACGCTGGCTTTCGGACCTGACGCTGATAATAGCTTGGATGGTCCTTTTCCTCTTTGGCCCGGAGAACACAGCAGCTGTTTTGTCCAAAAACTATGTGAAATATCGACTCGTCGGACCACAAAACACGATTCAACTGTGCTACTGTCCATCTCAGATGAGACCGAGCCCAGAGAAGTCAGCGGCGCTTCTGGACAGTGTTGATGTATGACTTCTGCTTTGCGTAGTAAAGCCTTAACTTGCATCTGTGGATGCAGCGGCGAATGGTGTGGACTAACAAAGGTTTACTATTTAGTATTCCTGAGTCCATGTCAGGATATCCTGTCCCAACTTTTTTGGAACGTGTTGCATGCATCAATTTCAAATAAATGTTTATCTTCAAAAAACTATGCAGTTGATTAGATAAAACATCAAATGCCTCGTCTTTATACATTTTTTGTTTAAATACAAGTCAAAGTACATTTACACATCACTCCTCTTTGTTTTTATTAGTTTTGTCCCTACTGTCCCAACTTTTTTGGAACTGGGGTTGTAGATAACAAATCTGAACTGATTCTAAAGTAAAATATGTATTGGTTTATTTGCTTTGTGACTTAATTAGATCAGGTGAAAAAAATGTGATGATGATGGAGATGGTGATAAGAGGGTGGTGAGAGGGTGGTGGTGATGATGGTGGTGATGATGGGGATAATGGTGGTTGTGATAGTGGTAGTGATGGTGAAGGTGATGTTGATAATAGGGATGGTGATAATGGTAAGATGGTGATGGTGGTGGTGATTGTGATGATGGTGGTAGTAATGGTGGTGGTGATGATTGTGGTGATGATGGAGATGTTGAGGGTGGTGTTGATGATGGTCAAGGTCAAGGTGGTGGTGATGGTGATGATGGTGAGAATGGTGAGATGACGATGGTGGTGGTGATGGAGGTTGTGACTGTGATGATGGTGGTGGTAATGGTAGTGTTGATGATGGTGATGATAATGGTGGTGATTCTGGTGGTGATGATTGTGGTGATGGTGGTTATGATGCTGATGATTATGATGGTGATGATGTTGGTGGTGATGATGGGGATAATGCTGGTTGTGGTGATGGTGATAGTGGTGGTGATTCTGGTGATGATAGTATTGGTGGTGATTGTGGTGAAGGTGATAATGGTGATGGTGGTCATGATTGTGGTGATGGTTATGATGGTGGTGATTCAGTTTACACATTCAATTTAACTGATAACTAAAAGCACAACATGTCTCAATCCCAACATTTGGACCCTGGTTCTGTACCTTTTCTTCTGTGACTGTAGCACTGGGTTTAAAACATCAGCTCTGTTTATCATGTTGTTTACTGCAGAATTACCTGTAATATCTTAAAGTTCTTCTGTATTCAATAACAGCAATCAATCAGGATGGAAACACAGCTGTGACTTCATCCTTTAGTTCAAATGAAGGATGAAGATTGATGATGATGGTTTCTCTTTCTGAGTTTGTCAGATGGTGAAACAGAGGGTGAAGGTTGTGATGGAGTTTAACCTGAATCAATAAACATTCACTAGATCAGCCGAAGAAATGATGATGATGATGATGAAGATGATGAATAGGATAAATAGTTAATAGTTGTCACCAGACCTGGCCTTCTCCTCTTCCTCTTCTTGGAGCCAAAGAGTTTGACCCGTGAGAAGAGGTTCAGTCGGCTGGGTTTCTCGCAGGTTCCTGTGCTCCGGGTCGGACTGCAGCGAGCCGTCTTCGCTCTCTCCTTCTCCTTCTCTTTCTCTCTCTCCCGCTCGCGCTCTCTCTCCCTCGCCTGCCTCTTCTGCCTGATGAGGGAGCTGGCGATCGCTGCGGCTGTAGCCAGTTTGGCGATTTGTGGCTTCGGTGGCGTCCCAGATTAAAAACTCTCACACCTGGATTTGATCCCTTTTTTAGGCGTAATGAAAATCAGATACACGATCAGAGACCGATCCTGTATCACTTCATAACGACATCACATCACACACAGTCCACTGAGAATCCTCAAACATCCCATAATACACCCTGAAAACATCTACAGTCAGAGGTGCAGCTTTCCCTCTTTACCCAGAAACATCATGATGAAGATGATGGTGGTGAAGATGATGAAGCTGCGCGGGAAAAAAAAAAAAAAAAGATATATAAAAATTTATAAACACAAGAGCACGAGAGCAGTGTTTTCTGAAAAAGGTCTGCTCACGCGGTTACGGTGTGAATGAGACGCAGGGCACGTGGAGATCCGCGCCGCTCTCGTGCCATGTCATGATCCCGAATGGCCAAAAAACCGGCACCTGTTACCAACCCGAGCCGACCCGGACCACCCATCATCTCCCTACTGAGAGAGAGAGACAGAGAGAGAGAGGGAGAGAGAGAGAGATGCAGATGTTCCTCTCCGCCTATCCTCCTGTTTTTGAGTCTTGACTCATTTGATCGCTGTGTGATTCCCTCGCGCGCCTCTCCCGTCTCTCTTCTCTCTGCTGTTTTTCCGCAGCACTTCCAGATTCCCCGAAAAAATAAAAAACCCCAAAAGCACAGAACATCCCCGAGAGACGACAGACAGCCACGCACTCCCTGCTGCAGACGGAAACGCACACTCACGCGCCCTGATTCTCATCCGTTCATTAGGATCGAATCAAAGCGGCACGCGATGAAGGCGGTTGCTGAAAAGTCCGATCTTCTGCAGGAGGATGGAGGGATGGAAGGAGAGACAGAGGGATGGAGGGGTTTGTTTTGCCCCACGGTCCCTCAGCTCTCCTGCAGCACGAATTCAACTCACACACAGAGGCGCGCGCGCGCGCAGACACACACACACACACCGGACTGTGCAATAACAGACCCCCTGCACCGAATCTGTGAGCATTTTACTGCAGAAATGTGTGTTACATCTTTGTGTGTGTGTGTGTTACATCTGTGTGTGTGTGTGTGTGTGTGTGTGTGTTACATCCGTGTGTGTGTGTGTGTGTGTGTTACATCCGTGTGTGTGTGTTACATCTGTGTGTGTGTATGTTACATCTGTGTGTGTGTGTGTGTGTGTGTTACATCTGTGTGTTTGTGTGTGTGTGTGTTGTTTGTGTGTGTTACATCTGTGTGTGTGTGTGTGTGTGTGTTACATCCGTGTGTGTGTGCGTGTGTGTGTGTGTGTGTGTTACATCTGTGTGTTAGAATATAAATAATCTGAAATGTAACTCACGTGTGTATGTGTGAAACTCGGACTGAAGTTCTTTAAGGTTCTGTGTTGTTACATAACACACTTTTCTGCCCACTTCACTTTCCGGAAAAATGAAAAAAAAAAAAAAAAATTGGAAATAAAACTTGGATGAAAGCTTCATTCACACTCTCACTTACTCTCTGCACCACTGAGCACATTTTCATTTCTCCCTTTTCCTCCTCACGCTATTTACACTAGCAATCACACGCTAACCATAAAAACATAGAAACTAATCAACGTCTTTAAGCTTCTTCTGGGAAACAAGTCTTCATGCAACTGTGTTGAAGGAGAAAGACTCACACAGACACACAGTAATGTGTAAGATGTGTAAATGTGTGTAAATGTGTGTAACAGTGTTGGATGTACAGTATATCAGCTGTGTGGATGAGTGTGAAAGTGTAAAAGTGACTGCAGAGTTCCTCACACAGCGTTCACACACGAGAGCCTCAGAAAAACTGGAAATAAACAAGTTTGAATTTCAACTAAAAAAACTCATCTGAAGCATAAACATTAAACCCAAATCTTTAAACGTTCATATTTCAATTATGGCCAACTTTTATATTATTTCTACTACTACTGATGATAATAATAATAATAATAATAATAATAATAAGGAGAAGAAGAAGAAGAAGAAGAACTCGGATCAAAGTTGACAAAGTGCTTTACAGAGAGATTATAACAGTTTACAAATATAGAGTTTGAAATACAAAGTGAAAAAGATAAATATTAATAAAAATGTGAAGAACAAATAGTAAAAAAATAGAAAAAGTAAGACACATAAAAAAACTGTAAAGATACAATATATAAAAACAAAGCAAATGAATATAATCTTAAATAATCTGATGATGTAAAAGATTAATCTTCACTGTGTTCATGTTTATTCCCAAACTGCTCATGAACCACGTGTTTAACTGAATTAATGTTAAACATAAACATCAAAAACTAATTTGAACACGTGCTAGATTTGATATAATAATTAAAGTGTGATCAGTAAAATACGTCTATTTATCTATTTATATTTCTATATTTATCTTTTTTTAAATGCCTATGTAACTCTGGATAAAGACTGAAACTGATGGAGTACCTGATGCTGATCTTCTTAAAGGAAAAGCCATGCTGCATGTGAGGATGCCGTCTCCTGCTGCAGGACACTGAGAGACGAGGAGACGAGGAATAGACGAGAAGAGGAGGAGGAGAGGAGAAGAGGAGGAGGAGATGAGATGAGATGAGGAGATGAGATCCGGCTGCAGCGTCGTGTCCATTAACACTGTGATTATCTGGAGGCCATTATGAGCAGATTGAGTGACTATGTGTCTTTGATTTTCAACATAAACATCAATAACAGCAACAACAACACATGCTGGGTCAAAGGTCAAGCACACCAACAAGTGACCCTCATCCAAGTAAGTGAGTGAGCGTGTGTGTGTGCATTTAGCTGTAGATTTATCATTAAAGTTAGAGTAACACATTACAGATCAGTAATAATCCAATAAACACAATAATCATAAAAATGGAGCTGCAAAAGAAAACTGTGTGGTTTGGGACACGCCCAGTTTAGACTGATGGAGACACAGTGGTGACATCACTGGTGGGATTGGTGATCATTAATGATGTTATTGATGTGATCAGGAATGAGACTTGACTGAAAAGGGAAATTGAATCGGAGCGTCTTAGCTTCCTGTTACAAACACAATCACGTGGAAATGACACAATGCGTGATTAAGGGCACTTCAGATTATACAGCCTATAAATCAAGGGTTTTATACAATTCCCTGAAATGAAATGAAGTGCTGCTGCTGGTTTTCCCTCAAATCTCAAAACATCACCACTTTAATACTGATCTGAATGTTCTGATAGAATTTATAATATTTATTATTTTATTAATAAGCAGAAATCAGCTGTAATAAAGAACACATTAAAATTATATTAATATATGAGCAGAAGAACAGTGTAAATGTAAACACTAATCACACTTCCTCTGTTTAAAACTGTTTACATTTACATTTACATTTATTCATTTAGCAGATGCTTTTATCCAAAGCGACTTACATTCCAAACTCTTACTGAGAGCCTGAAGAAGTTTTCCCTTTCCACAAACACTTCAATATTCATTATTATTCATTACACAGCTTTAAAAAGAAACTGCACGCTTACCATTGTACACGTTTTACCAGAGAGCGAGAGACAGACAGACAGACAGACAGACGATGAAGTGAGACAGAGAGCGAGTGTGTATTTCTGTCCTCACAAAACCGGACTGATGTTTTTAACCTCAATCAGAAAAGTAAGTCACTGATTGACCTGTGTGTGTGTGTGTGTGTGTGTGCGCGTGTGTGTGTGTGTGTGTGTGTGTGCGTGTGTTGTTGGGAATCAGGATGTGATTAAACAGTATGTCTTAAACACACTCGCTCAGGCCTCTGAGAAACAAATTAAATTCACTACAATTAAACTAAATGCCCCCACCCCCCTTAGAGTTTTCCAGCCGAAAGATAAACAGCCCCGCCCAGTCTGCTGCCTGTAATCACCGCTAGGGGGCGGCAACAGATACACTTTTTTTTTTTTTTTTTTTACAGCGGGAGAAAACAGACTTTTAGAGGGTTGTAACTGTTTACTCATTCACTCCTGATCATAAATATAATATGAGTAAATATAACTGATGATGATGATGAGTGAATGTTCATTTTATTAAGAGGGTAAAATCTGTCATCTGGATTATTACTGCTGATTTTGTTAAGCACATAATTAGTGTTCACTGAGAGCTTATTATTAAAGATTATTACTATTTTATAAATATTACTTTTCCCTTAGCAGAGCGAGTGATTCAGAGTTCTACCCAGATACAAAAATAGTGAAAATGTGATCTTTTATTTATTTATTTTAAATTAATCTTTGTAATATCTCACGCATCGTGTTCGGTTAACGTCATCTGTTCCATCGCACATATCAGACCTTTAAATTCCCCACAAAATAAAAATAAAAATTGCAAAATGAAGGAACATTATAAATATAACACACTCATATGTTACTTTTCTGCCTTCTAGCGGCTAAACTAGGGAAGTGCAAAGCGCTTTTTTATTATCACTTTTATCACACACTCTACTCCATTTAAAGAGTCCAACAATGAACCATAAATGAGTGTTAAAGTCACATTTAATCTTCTTCATAAAAGTTCTTTAACTAGAGCACAGGTTCTCATCCCTGCTCCTGGAGAGCATCCTACCCATCCTGCACATGTTTTACTGCTCTAACACACCTGTTACACAAGCTGTTAGTTAGCTTAATCAGGTGTGCATGGGAACAAGGAGCAGACTATAATGTGCAGGACACAGGGTTTTCTAGGAGCAGGCATGAGAACCTGTGCACTAAAGGTACAGGAGATAAACACCTACACCAATGAGTAACATCTACACCCTTAATGAACAGTTTAGTGCTCTTTGCTGTATGTGTGTGTGTACGGTAACATTGTGCAGACTTTACTGACCTCTAGCGGTGAAAGGGTGAAAGTTCAGGTTACAATATCAGCCCAATATTACTGACTTAAAATGTCATTTATTCCACAGCAGCCATGAACCATGACGTTATATTCCACACACTACAGCTGAATCTGGAGCAACTTTCCTACAGATGTATTTTATTTATTAATCTTTACAGTAAAATTGTCCTAATTCCAATGGCTATGTGAATTTCTGAAAGTGTTCAGTTTAATTTATTAACTGAAGTTCTAGTTCTGTGTGTAAGAACCACCAGCACAACACACTAGCCTTGATCACATGTGTACACACAGCTGCACAAAATGGACGCTGAGAAATCCAACAAAGAAACGCCCCCAAATCTCTATATATGGTAAACAACTTCCCTTTAAAAATTCCATTGGTGTATTCATGGCCCTGATTGTTGAGGAGAACATGATAGTGTTACGATCGATCTCTCTCTCTCTCTCTGTCTCTCTCTCTCTCTCTCTGTGTGTGTGTGTGGGGGGGGGGGGGGGGGGGGGGGGGTTGCTGAACTTTAGACTATTTGAGTAACAGTCTGACTGGAAACGAGGCATTTTAAGGTGGAAAATGGAGAAAATTTCTCAACTTACTTTAATATACGGAATGTTTATATTAATATCTAATTTGTGTCTGACGTCATCAGGTACGTAGGAGGACTAATAAACAATTTATAATCTGTCATTTCTCTCTAATCACAGTTAAAAACATCTATTTTTAATTCCTTCCTGTTGACAGAAGTGGAGATGAAAGGAGCTGGAAGCTTTACTCAGTGAAATAAAGAATGCATGAAAATAATTATGTTAATTATATTATCTTAATAAGTATGAATATAAATGACCCAAATTAAAGTTAACAAACTGATTTTAATCACTTTTATGATTAATATTAATAATACAACCCAATATACATTCAATTAAAATAATTGAAATTATAATTAAACTATTTAATCTGTATTTCATTTAATATTTATATTTTTGTTTTTTGTAAATGGTGAGTAAGGAGTAAATAGTGACGAACACTTGCTGTCTTTCACCTCTGCACTTTACAGCTGATCTCTAAACTCCTCACAGGGCTGTGTTCCAAATGAAGACCTCCAGACTTTATGTGCCGAATTATTTTAAATGTGTAAAAAAAAATTACCCTGATCAGCCATAACATTAAAACCACCTGTCTAATATTGTGTAGGTTCTCCTCTCCTTGTGCCTCCAAAACAGTTCTGACTCGTTGAGGCATGGACTCCACAAGACCTCTGAAGGTGTGCTGTGGTATCTGGCACCAACACATTAGCAGTAGATCTTTTATGTCCTGTAAATTGCGAGGTGGGGTCTCTATGGATAGGACTTGTTTATCCAGCACATCCCACAGATGCTCGAACGGATCGAGATCTAGGGAATGTGGATGCCAGGCAAACATCTTGAATTCTTTGTCATGTTCCTCAAACCATTCCTGAACAATTTTTGCAATATGTCAGGGTACATTATCCTACTCAAAGAGACCACTGCTGTTAGGGAATACCGTTGCTATGAAGGAGTATACATGGTCTGCACCAATGTTTAGGTAGGTGGTACGTGTCAGAGTAACATCCACATGAATGCCAGGACCCAAAGTTTCCCAGCAGAACATCTCCCACAGCATCAAACTGCCTTTGCCTGCTTGTCTTCTTCCCATAGTGCATCCTGGTGCCATCTCTTCCCTAGGTAAACAAGCCCCATACGCAGCAAGCTGTGATGCACTGTGTGTTCTGACTCCTTTCCATCAGAACCAGCATGAACGTTTTCAGCAGATTGTGCTACAGTAATTCTTCTGTGGGATCGGACCAGACAGGCTAACCTTCACATCAAAGTCGCTCAGATATATGCCTAATATATCCCACCCCCTGACAGGTGCCACTGTAACAAGATAATTAATGTTATTCACTTCACCTGTCAGTGGTTTTAATGTTACAGCTGATCAGTGTATAAAATGCAAAAACATGACCTTTCCAACATGGTTCTCTAATAGAGACAAACAATGAATGAATCTCTCTCTCGCCATCTCCCTCACTCTGTCTCTCTATCTCCCTCACTCTCTCCCACACTCTGTCTCTCTATCTCCCTCACTCTCTCTATCTCCCTCACTCTCTCTATCTCCCTCACTCTCTCCCACACTCTGTCTCTCTATCTCCCTCACTCTCTCTATCTCCCTCACTCTCTCTATCTCCCTCACTCTCTCCCACACTCTGTCTCTCT
>JANDJT010000060.1:21164026-21173836 GCA_024331685.1 Stegophilus panzeri | reverse complement strand
TGTGTACCTGTATCTCAGGTGTGTGTGTGTGTGTGTGTGTGTGTGTACCTGTATCTCAGGTGTGTGTGTGTGTGTGTGTGTGTGTGTGTGTGTGTGTACCCGTATCTCGGGTGTGTGTGTGTCAGTAGTGTAGCTGAGAGTTGGTTTGGACTCCAGCAGTCTCTCAATGTCACTCAGAGCTTCCTGAGCTCCTTCTTTAGACTGGAATTTATCCACCATCTGACCAGCCAACAGATACACACTCTCATCACACCAACGCACTGCCTACACAAACACACACACACACACACACACACACAATGAACACAGGTTTCCTTAGTTGTGTAGTTATTAATTACGTTATTAATGCGTGCGTGTGTGTGTGTATACCTTCTCGAGGCGCAGCTGCAGAGCATGTGTGTGTGTGAGCGAAGTGTGTTTGTTGCGCAGGGCCGTGGTCAGTGTGTCACAGTGATGACGTAGCTCGTTACAGCGCTGGACGATGAGAGCCAGAGCGTAGTGATGACTCGCCGCTAACTGATGACCGTGAAGGATAACGATCTGAGCATGACCCATCTCCTCCTACACACACACACACACACATTGAGAAGTTTATTACCTTATGTTTATGTTTATTATTATGTTTATTACCTTATAGACTGCAGTACATTACAGGTGTTATACATGCTGTCTCTCTCTCTCTCTCTCTCTGTGTGTGAGGGTGTTGTACCTCAGCGATGGAGTCGAGAGTGTGTAGTTCAGCGATGAGTTGTTGTGTCTGAGCCGCTGTCAATCCTGCAGCAGGAATCGCTTTCTCTCGGCCAATCAGATCATCCAGCTTCCCCTCCATCTGTGACATCATGTATGACCTTTATTCACACCTTTACTCATCTTTACTCACCCACTGTGTTAATGTCTTTTGTACAGATGAAGTGGTGGTGTGTGATGTGTGTTGGTGTGGGTTCTAGCTGCAACGGTTCTACAGAAAGAAGGTTCTCCTCGGCTCACCTCGTGAAAGCTCAGCTCGTAGCGGAGGAGCTGCAGGTACTGCTGCATTTTCAGGTGGTGCTTCTCAAAAAACCCATCAAACGCCATCTCCATGTCCCTGAGCTGGGTCAGGAGCCTGCAAACACACACACACACACACACACACACACATACGCTCTCAGTTCAGTTCCTGAGTATCACATTCCGATAGTTCTACAGTTTCCTATATATCACTGATCAGATAACAGAAATCAATAATTGCAACTGCAGAATGATGAGATGAATGATTAATGATTGATATTTATGGATTATTAATAATTAACAGATATGAATGATGACCTGTGTACAGTGTCCCTGTCCTGAGCGATGTCTCTGTCCTCCGTCCTTTTAACTCCTTCTAGATTAGACAGGATCTGACGTCCCTCCTTCATCACTGAGCGAATATCATCCTGTAATCAATAACACACTCGTTTACTCACTTATTCAGTCACCGGTTCACTACTTTCAACACACACACACACACACACACACACGCACACGACAGTGTCATTGTGTTATTGTTCATGTCCAGTGAAACTGAGTTGGTCTCAGGTGTGTCTAAGTGAGACAGTCAGTGAGACAGGTGTGTACCTTCATCTGTCTGTATTTGTCGGTGTGAGAGCGGAGCAGGTACTCGATGGCGTTCGGTTCCTCGGGCAGTTCGGTCTCGGCCAGTTCGGTTCCAAACACCTGCAGCAGCTGAGCCACGTCCTTCACCATCACCGCAAAACTCTCTATGGCCTGCAGGGGGTGCAAACAGGTACTACACAACCCTGAAGTACACAGGTACTACACAACCCTGAGATACACAGGTACTACACAACCCTGAGATACACAGGTACTACACAACCCTGAGATAAACAGGTGTCACTATACACCAATACATGCTCAGTATGTGTAAACTGTGTGTTTAATTTTGCTAACCAGTAATGGAGGCTCGTGGCCACCAGTTTAGCTTTGACATGTGTAAGTGTGTGTGTGTGTGTGTGTGTGTGTGTGTGTGAATCTGCTCACCGTCTTCAGGACGATCCAGTCTGTGGAGCAGCACTCGAGAGTTCCACTGAAATCAGCGCTCAACTGGTTCTCGTCAATATAGCGCAGCAGATCAGTGACTGAACTCAGCATGATCACCTGACACACACACACACACACACACAGAAAGCAAGAAAGAGAGGCAGATGAGGTTCATCTCTAAATATAATTTTTGTTTGTGTGTGCAGACCTCGCCCTCGACTAAATGACATGCAGGGTGACTGAAGTACCGTAAAACGTGAGGAGAACTCTGAGAACGCTGAGGAGATGTGGAGGTGATGAGAGAACTTTATGAGACAGGAATTTATAAGAAGTTAAACTGGAAAGAAGGAGGAATGTCAGGTCTCTCTCCCCAGCTTGAGTGTGTATGTGAGTGTGTGTGAGTGTGTGTGAGTGTGTGAGTGTGTGTTCCTCACAGGCATTTTGATAGTGAAGTCGTCCTGACAGAAGCGGAAGCCCAAGTCTGTGCCGGTGCCTTGAGACTGAGTTTTGGGCCTCAGAACCATAACCAGGTGCAGATTTCCAGGAATTGAGGCCTGAAAAATACAGATAAGTCTATCACAATATCTATCTGTTTATCTGTTTATTTCTGATTAAGTGACTGATTTGATTTTAACATTAGCAGTAATAGAGGTGTACAGTCTGATAGCGCCCCCTGGTGGAACCCCCGGACATTTCATTATAAATTCTGACTTCTAAATCTTCTATCACACTTGATTATCAGCGTGATGTGTGTGTGTGTGTGTGTGTGTGTGTATATATATATATACACAGTGGGGGAAATAAGTATTGAACATATATGTATATATATATATATATATATATACACACAGTGGGGGAAATAAGTATTAAACATATATGTATATATATATACACACACAGTGGGGGAAATAAGTATTGAACATATATGTATATATATATACACACACAGTGGGGGAAATAAGTATTGAACATGTCAACTATTTTTCAGTAAATATATTTCCAATGAGGTTATTCACATGAAATCAGTATTAACTCAAGAAATCCACACATGTAAAGAAATGAACATTAAAGTCCATAAATAAAGTTATGTATAATAAAGTGGAATGACACATAACCCATTCAGGTGTAAATTTACAGACTTACTGTAGAATCACTAATCTGAGAGACACTAAATCAATAAAAACCAGTGAGGATTAGGATTAGGATTTTACACATCTCTAACACACTGTTCTCACTGAATTACACTCAGTTACGGAGAACTGACTTCAGTGTAAGAGTTTTATATTATTTATATTGTGTTAAACCTTCAATTTATTTTACTTTAATATTTTCATCATATGGTGTAAATTATATTAGACAATGCTTTGTGATGTATTTCATTGTGGAGAAATAAAAATGTCAGATTAAAATTTAGACCAATAATCATAAGGATGAATATATACCGTGTTTGGGCATAATTTTTTTAATCATTAATTTTTCACATTAATTACAGATTACAGATTGATGGTGTTGTTGATATCAAACCAAATTTCCTCACAGAAATATTTTTCTTTCCAAAAAACCCTTTTACTAGAAATGAAAGATAATGTATAAATACAATCCATTATTATTATTATTATTATTATTATTATTAATGTGTATAACGCTGAGTGGATTTGGAACACAGCCAGCTGCTGCTATGCTAACCGCCTCAGTTAGCTCGGATGCTATGCAGAGGGAGAAAAAATCTGACATTAAAAATAAAACCTTTAAAAAAAAAGGTAGTAATCTTACCGCAGCCCTCCGGATCCGGGGCAGACCCCTAAACGGACCGGACTCCGCCATTTTAAATAAATTTACCCTTTAAGAGGACATTAAATGCCGCCTTTTTTTTTCCTCACAACTTGCCTCCTTCCATCAGTTTCTCTGCGGGACTCTGTGAGGCGGCGGCTGCGTCCCAATCCGCCGACTAACATACTAAATAGTTCGCCTCGTTAGATGTCCTACGATGTGAACATGCTGCCTGTGACGGTGCTGGTGACACTTCTGACATTTCTGTGTCGCAGCCATGCAGCAAAGTGCCGTTAAACTGTCACGTGCTCAATTCAGCCTGCTGGAGTGGCACTGTGTAGGAAGGAGTGCGCGGTTTGGGACGCGGCCCGGGAGAGAAGCCGCAGAGAGGCACTGCAGTACCTGTCTGACCACACGCGCGCGCGCACACACACACACAGACACAGTAATATGTATTAACGTTATTGGAGCTCATATTCCATCCATCCATCCATTTTCTATACCGCTTATCCTACAGGTTCGTGGGGAACCTGAAGCCGATCCCAGGGAGTATCGGGGCACAAGGTGGGGTACTGGACAGGGTACCAATCCATCACAGGGCACAATCACATACACACTCACACACTCATTCATACACTACGGACACTTTGGCCTACTATGCATGTGTTTGGACTGGGGGAGGAAACCGGAGTACCCGAAGGAAACCCCGCAGCACGGGGAGAACATACAAACTCCACACACACAGGGCAGCCATGGGAATCGAACCCCCAACCCTGGAGGTGTGAGGGGAACGCACTTCATTAACCCACTGTGCGCCCGCGCTCATAATCAATCATTTTTAATCAGATTGTTTAATTTAGGAGCTGAATTATGAGAGATTTCTCAGGCGCGTGGTGTGAACGTGAAGTTCTGAATTAGCCACAGCGCTAATGTCTTCTGACTTTGAGCAGTGATTTTAGAGCTAACATTTTTAAATCAGTGACGCTGTAAAAACAAAGAGAACGTCATTAACGTCAACCTGCTTAAATCTAGAACAATTAAATTTCCCTTACTGTTTAAAATAAGTCATTATTTTTCTCTGAGTGAGATGAAGAAGAAAATTTTTAGTTAAAAACAATGAAGAAACTCCAACTTTTATTGTTTGCTTTTTTTTATAGGGAAAAATACCTTTCCCTATTTGCTCTGTACCTTATTCATTCCTTTACATTTACTGTGTTCAGAGTTTTTAATACCTCTTCACAATCAGAACCCTTTTTAATCACAGGGATTTAACTCTTTTAATTCAGCTTTAAACCTGTAAAAGTCAAAGGTCATCAGTCTGTGAGAAGAACAGGTGAGTCAGATTATAGTTTTAAAAACACATTCTTGGAAAATAAGGATTAAGTGAGTAAAATATCAGATTAGAGTTTAATAGGTGATGAAATAAGGGTGTGTGTGTGTGTGTGTGTGCAGTCACTCAAGTATTATTAGTGCTATTTCAGAACTTCAGCACTTTTAGCAAATGGGATTAACCAAAGCAGCCAAAGGTCATTACGCATTACATACACACACACACACACACACACACACACAGAAGAGCACTTAGTAAAATCAGCTCTATGTTTATTTATTTATTACTTTCTGATTGGTCATCAGGTGTTGATTAATTCTCTATAACAGCGGCTCTGACTGTAGTGCAGCTGCACATCATCGGTTTATATTAATGTGCTCGCTCTGATACATTATTGTTTCTATAGTAACAGTTGGTTCACAGGGACATGTACATTAATCACTGATCTGGTGAAGTTTTCTGTAAATGTAATGTTTATGGAAGGAGTCTCCAGTGTCAGAGGTAAAGGTTTCCCTCATCTTCAGGACTGAGGAGTTTACGGTTCTTTGCAGTTTCTCAGTAACACAACAAGCTGTGTTTTGTTTTTGTCTTATTAAGTTCAAGATTTTATTTTATTCTTGTTTATTCTGGTGTCACAATTTTGCTTATTTTCTTCAGGAAATAAATGGTTGATATGAGCAAAGTGCCAAGAGAGCAGAATGATCTGAAGAGTAAATATGTTCAGAAATAAACCTAATAATCTTTTATTTGTCTTTCTAGTGTCTGATGGAAATCACTTTGATTCTCTTCAGTGTTCAGTGATGAGGTTCATGTAAGTCTACCGTGTGTGTGTGTGTGTGTGTATATATATATATATATATATGTATATACTAAGCTGAAGCTTAAGTGCATTAAGTTTAGGAGTTTCCCCATCTGTCAGTCCCACACCCACACAAATCCCACACTGACGCCACACAGAGTTCTGAAACCGTCTCAGCCACCAGACGGGACAAAAACACATCCCATAATGCAAAGAGCTCAATCAGAGATGACCTTTGACCCTGAGCCTAAATGATCTGACCCCAGATTGATGTTTGGCTGTGTGTTTAATAGCAGTGAGTTTACTACAGTGTTTTAGGCATGGAGTGTCTGATGGTGGAGTTAGAAATCTAAGTAGTGATGAATTCTAGGACGCCCCTCGCCCACTCCATGACCACCCACCCCCCTGCCTACCCAATTGCCCTCCCACAACAGTCCATCACCTGAACACATGTCTTAACTCAATCCCAGGTTTTATTTTACCTCGTCGTGGCTGTAAATAGTGCATTAGTGATTAGTTGAAGGGATTAGTGGAAGTGTGAAAGGAGGTGAGGGATGAGGGATCAGAATGCAGGTATAAATCACACACACTCACACCTCAGCCACAATGCTGAGACGAGGAGAAATCGACTGCACTCACACATCAGGACACGAGGTAAGACAGGAAGCAGGATATCTGCACGGACTTTACATCTCGTTAAAATTTCATCACAGTTTACACGACTCTGAGGACTAGGAAGGAGATGTAGGCAGAGTTAGGGGTGTGGTTTATGTGTGTATATTTTTTATGACTTCATTTGCCATGAAATTGGACAAAATCACACCACCTCATCATCACTCCAAAAATACCCGTGAGTTTCTCATGAGAGGGAGAGAGAGAAAGAGAGAGAGGGAGAGAGAGAGAGAGAGAGAGAGAGAGAGAGAGAGGGAGAGTGAGAGAAAGAGGGAGAAAGAGGTAGAGCAAGAGAGCGATGGAGAGAGAGAGCGAAAGAGAGAGAAAGTGAGGGAGAGAGAGAAGGAGAGCGAGCGAGAGAAAGGGAGATCAAGGGAGAGAAACTGAGAAGGAGGGAGAGAGAGAGTGAGAGAGAGGAAAAGAGAGGGAGAGAGAGAGAGAGTTGAAGAGAGAGGGAGAGCAAGGGAGAGAGATGAAGAGAGCAAGAGAGAGACAGAGAGGGAGAGAGAGGGCATTGTAAGTGATGCTAACTTTACTGCGCAGTGATGATCGATGTGTCACTTTGTCATTGGCCTGTAGATCTGCAGTATCAACACTAAATTTTAAAAATATTTAGATGATGAACAGCCACAGTGTGAGGTGTATTTGCTTTTACAATCCCAGATTAATTTGATTGATTTCCTGACCCGTTTATATTTCCACATATCATCACACACACATTTACCTTGAAGTGTTAATATGACTCGACAGAAGCCAGTAAATATATTCTAATCCTGTGACATGAGAACAATTTGAGTTTAAATGTAAAAATTACGAGTGAAAAGCAGAAAAACACCAAAAACGTTGTCATTAAAGTTCCTTTTTCTCAGTTTAACATGAACATAATGAATAAATGTCATCTGGGTTAGTTTAGAATGTAATGTTGTTTGGTGGTTCTGCAGGATTTCAGTGTTTATTAATGTTTATAACGGTTATTTAGTGTCATGTGGAGTTATTAGTGAGAGAGAGACTGAACTGCTCTGTGTTTTACAGAAAACAAACCATTTATGAATAACCCTAGCGTTAGTTTTCTAATTATATCTCAGATAAAAACTCTAATTTCTCACTTCACTGAGTCGCGTCTGACATTTTGACTTTGACGTTTAAAATCTAGCTTCAGTGTTTTAAATAAACTCTCTGACACGAGACAGAATTATTCATGGTTTAAACAGCTAACAGCGGATTAATGAAGAATGAATATAAAAAGTGTCAAAGTGTTCAGGAATAAACACAGTGTGCGTGTAAATTATATAAATAAAGGAAGGTTAAATACAGAAATCCAACTCGCTGAATTTAAGAGGATTTTAATTCTTTAATCTGTAATCTAATTCTGTAGAGCTGTAATCTCATTATATCAGATTCACACACACACACACACACACACACTCATCTTCACTACAGCAGTCTGCTCTCTGTCTCTGGTGTTAATGTGTAGATTTATGTACAGAATTGTAAATAACACTGAAAATATTTTACAGATAATTATTCTGTGAATCAGGAAACATGGTGGACAAGTGAGTACACGTTTACTGAAACAATACTCCAATATACTCTCTAATAAACAATACTCTAATATACGCTCTAATAAACAATACTTCAATATACTCTCTAATAAACAATATTCTGCATTTATAACTTTTATAGCATATAGATGCCTTTATATGAATAGTTTGTATGTAAATGTATTTAATTAGTCATTTATTTAATCCATAAAAACAATATCTACCTAGTGGGATGAGCCTTATCTGGTTTCCTTATTATCTATCTATTTATCTATTTATGTAATTATTTGCTTGTTTGTTTGTTTGTTTGTTTCAGAGTTTACAAGAAGACCAGTGGTAACGGTCAGGTGAGTCGTTTCTCTCTCTCTCGGATCCACATCGTGAGATGTGACTTTATTCTAAATATAAATATTTCACTCTAATCATCATTTACATTGAATTTGTTTTGAGCGAAAACACAAACTTACTGCAAAATGACATAATTTACTGAGATTCATGTAATTACCATAAAATCAAAAACAAAATCAAAAAACAAAAAATCAAAAAGATGATTGTTTGTTGTGTGTGTGTGTGTGTGTGTGTGTGTTCAGCTCACTCTGTACCTGGGAAAGAGGGATTATATTGATGAGGTGGACACCGTGGAGTCTGTTGGTGAGAAACAAACAAACCTGAAACTAAGTAAAGAGTCAAATAATGTTAAGTGTAACAGGTTTTACTGAGACCGTGTATGTGTGTATGTGTGTATGTGTGTGTGTGTGTGTGTGTGTTTCTCGTAGAGGGTGTGGTGAAGATTGACCCCAAAGACCTGGGGGACCGGAAAGGTAATAAATACTTTGTATTATACTTTATTAACACAAAATAAGACATGTTATAAATATGTGTATGTGTACAAAAACAGTGAGTTTTATTACATTCATTTATTTATTTATTTTGTGTGTGTGTGTGTGTGTGTGTGTGTATGTACAGTGTGGGTTCAGCTGTGCTGTGCGTTTCGATATGGTAATGAGGACCTGGACGTGATCGGGCTGATTTTCAGGAAGGACATCTGGGTTAATAACATTCAGATTTATCCTGACGTTGGATACAAACCACAGCTCACTGACATGCACAACATACTGCTGAAGAAAGCTGGAGAGCAAGCGTACGCCTTTACCTTCAACGTACGATACACACACACACACACATACACTCTCACTAAACAAGTCCTACAGTATCGACTACAGCGCCTTTAAAAGACGATAAGAGTTAAGACGGCATGTTGTAGTGACTCTAATGGTTTCCATCCATCAGGTTCCTATAAATCTCCATTAAAAATTCTCTACTTCCTGTTAAACACCACCAGAACCCAACAGGGATAGAACATTGTCTCATGTTTACCTTTAATATAAAATGAGATCATCAGAGACCATCAGTAACAATTCATTCCACATTAAACCCCATTAGGTCCAGTAGAAATCTGGAAGGGTGTATGATGATGATGATGATTCCAGCCAGGGTGTTAGTGCTTATTAAAGCAGAGTGAAGCGTTCTCAGTCCTACAATTACTCAGTCCACACATTTGCAGGCACACATTTTCCCACTGGATTGTTGTTTTATCTTTCTAATGGAATTTTACTTCCTGTTTGTTTGTTTTTTTTCCATTTCAGATCCCAACCAATCTTCCGTGTTCCATTACACTG
>JANDJT010000060.1:21156526-21159026 GCA_024331685.1 Stegophilus panzeri | reverse complement strand
TTTTCCTTCTCTCTGGAGTTTTTCCACTTAGATCTGTTTTCTCGTGTTTTTGACCGTGGACTGTTTACCTGGTTTGTGGCAAAGAATCTTCAATATTATAAAATTGTGAAGCTGTAATGATAAATGGTCTGCATTTATTTAACGCTTTTTTAACCTTAGCAGTTATCCAAAGCGCTTTACACTGGTTCTCATTCACCCATTCACACACACTCACACACCAATGTTAGTAGAGCTACTAAGGTGCTAGCTTGCCATCCGGAGCAACTTGGGTTCAGTGTATTGCCCAAGGACATTTCGGCATGTGGAGTGAAGTGGGCCGGGAATCGACCCACTTGGACAACCCGCACTACCACCTGACCCCCAGCCGCCCCATGATGTAATGATGTTTGTGTTAAAGGCTGATGGATGAACAGTGTCATACAGGCCTCCTTATTTACTTCCGGGTTTTTCCACAGTTTATGTATCCAATGCTGCTTTAGCTCCGCCCCCAACCACACCTTCTGATTATAGTCTCCACCTGTTCCTTCTAATGAGCTCTATTGTGTATTTTCTGAACCTGCACATCTTGGTTAAGGGTTCTCATTCTTTAGGTTCCTCTCCATGTTCTTTGAGGTCTGGTATATTTCAGTATTTCCTGATTTTGGACCCGGACTCGTGTGTAGTCTATGATCTCCGTCTGTGTTTATGGGTGAGCCGTGACGGCATGAGTGAATGTGTGAGTAAGTGCGTGAGTGAGTGAGCGAGCAAGTGAGCATGCGTGTGTGTGCGTGAGTGAGTGCATGAACTCTTGTTGTCCCCCGTGTGTTTCAGCAGAAGTTTAATTGGGGATGAGTGAGCGGATCAGGTCACTTTAAGCTGACTGCAGCACACGGGCCTCGTTTCATTTACAGCAGACTCACCTCAGTATCTCTGAGAGGTTTGAAGAGAAAACACACACACACACACACGGAGTCATGAATAAACTGTCAGCGAAGGTCTCTCCATGCTCCACACTTCCACCTGCCACACCGCACACGGCCTCCACCTCAGGTATGACACTCCTGTGTTTTAATTCACTCTTAGAAAAAAAAGAGACTTTTAGGTGAGATTACAGACCGGAGAGTTTTCCTTTCTCACTTCAGCATGTTATTAATTTATTACAACTTCTCCAGACCTGTCTTTAGGACCAGGATGTGGGATGTGATGTTTACTACAGCAGTAGTTTATGTAAATGTAGAACGATTCCCTTCTAGAAATGAGACTGAACTTTGGTTTAAACTACTCTTGTGAGTGATGTGGCTCGCTCAGGGCAGTGTTCTGGGCAAACTCTCCTGATTTAAACTGAAAGTGTTTATTTCTGTGTGTGTGTGTGTGTGTGTGTGTGTGTGTGTGTGCGTACAGAGGCTGACGTGAGGAGTGAGGAGAGTGTGTCGGTGCAGGAGTTGGGGCCGAGCGAGCGTCCGTGTCGGTGTCCGGTCTGGGCGATGATACGGTTAGCAGCGGGCGTGGTGCTGGGAGTCGGCATGGCGACGACATGGGTGGGGGCGGCTCACAGCGCTAAACAAACTCTCACACACTTCAATGCTCCTTTCTTCATCTTTTGGTTCTGCAGCATCTGGAACCTGCTGATGTTCCCTCTGTATTACACTGGATATTTACTGACTGAGAAACACAGAGAGACACCGACAGCTCGGTTCAGGTCAGTTTCACAGCAGAGTACTTAAAAAGGGATGAGTTATCAGTTTGATGAGTTATCAGTGGGGTGAGTTATCAGTGGGGTGAGTTATCAACAGGATGAGTTATCAGTGGGGTGAGTTATCAGTGGGGTGAGTTATCAGTGGGATGAGTTATCAGTGGGGTGAGTTATCAACAGGATGAGTTATCAGTGGGGTGAGTTATCAACAGGATGAGTTATCAGTGGGGTGAGTTATCAGTGGGGTGAGTTATCAGTGGCGTGAGTTATCAACAGGATGAGTTATCAGTGGGATGAGTTATCAGTGGGATGAGTTATCAGTGGGGTGAGTTATCAGTGGGATGAGTTATCAGTGGGGTGAGTTATCAACAGGATAAGTTATCAGTGGGATGAGTTATCAGTGGCGTGAGTTATCAGTGGGGTGAGTTATCAGTGGGGTGAGTTATCAACAGGATAAGTTATCAGTGGGATGATTTATCATTGGGATGATTATGAAGTGAGTGTAATTACACTATAATACCGCGTTAATGTTCATGTTATAGCGCCTGTGCGTGTGTGTGTGTGTGTGTTTGTGTGTGTGTGTATCAGTGTGTGCATGTGTGTGTGTATCAGTGTGTGCACGTGTGTGTGTATGTGTATCATTGTGTGCATGTGTGTGTGTGTGTATAAGTGTGTGCATGTGTACGTGTGTGTGTGTGTGTATCAGTGTGTGGATGTGTGTGTGTGTGTATAAGTGTGTGCATGTGTACGTGTGTGTGTGTGTGTGTGTGTGTGTGTGTGTGTGTGAGTGTGTGCGTGTGTGTATGTGCGTGTGTGTGTGTGTGTATC
>JANDJT010000060.1:21110979-21133431 GCA_024331685.1 Stegophilus panzeri | reverse complement strand
TACTGTGTTTGTGTGTGTGTGTGTGTGTGTGTGAGGGAGTGTGTGTGTGTGTGTGTGTGTGTGTGTGTGTGTGTGAGGGAGTGTGTTTGTGTGTGTGAGGGAGTGTGTGTGAGGGAGTGTGTGTGTGTGTGTTACCGCTGTGCAGTTGATTATTTTCCTTCAAGTTAATAAGAAAAAAATCGCAGCTTGTTACGCACGTTACTAAGAAACCTCACAGAAGCGTAAACTCCTCTGTCCTGAAGACGTGGGAAACTTTAATTCACAGCTTCACCTCTGACTGTTACACAGCGCTGACACTGGAGACTCCTTCCGTACACGTTACATTTACAGAAAACTTCACCAGATCAGTGATTACACACATTTTCTAACTATAGAAACGATAACGTATTAAAACGAGCGCGTTAATATAAACCTGCACTGTCAGAGCCACTGTTATAGAAAACTAATCAACACCTGACGACCAATCACGATCCAGAACTCAGCAGCAGCGTGGTGTAAATCTCATTCTAAAAGTTCAGAGTGGAGGGAAAGGCTGAATTCATCGTTGCAGCAAGAGTCAAAACCACTCAGTCACATGAGCAGGTCTGATTTCCTGCAATTCTTCTATAGCTCACGGTTTTACAATATCACACACACACACACACACTCTCTCTCTCTCTCTCTCTCTCTCTCTCTCTCTCTCTCTCACACACACACACACACACACACACACACACACACACACACACACTCACACACACTATTCAGTCTCAACACCAGGACACTGATTAAACACTGATCGAGTAAATTGCTTGTGTGTGTCATGGAAAAGCCGGAAAGGACTAGAGAATACGATTCCCATCAGCCACTGCACTACGTCACATGTCTGCTTTCACCTGTTTCAAGTTTTTGATTAATTAGCACTTGTGTGTATATATAGACACGTTTTACGCTGCACCCGTTGTGTTGCATTTGTCTTTTATTATAACGTTATGCTTTCTTGTTTCTTGTTTCCTGTTTATGTTTCTTAGTTCTTGTCCCTTACCAAGAGTTCCATAATTCCTGTTTTGTGTTTAGTTTATTAACTCTATTAAACTTTAAATTTGAGACTGCATTTGCATCTGCCTCAACCTGCTTCAACCTGACAGTGTGTGTGTCTTTATGAGTACAGGATTTACTGATAAATAATAATAATAATAATAATAATAATAATAATAATGAATATAATAATGAATATGGAACAGTAATATCGGTGTGTGTGGTGTTTGTTGTTTCAGGCAGCCTGATAAACTGCGTGTGGTGTGGACCAGGAGGAACAGACGCATCTGCTCAAAGGTAACACACACACACACACACACACACACACACACACAAGCCTATTGTTACTGAACATTTGCACCAGTACAAACAGTAAAGTGTGTCCTGCTGCTCTTCCATTCAATATGCTGAATAAAGGAGCAGTGTGATGATGTCATCAAAGAGCGCCACACACACCATGTCTTCATGTTCATCATGTCTTCTCAAACACACAGAATCGCTCTAATGTCATCTAGTCAGAGTCTGTTTTTCCCTTCTGCTTTAAATTACACACTGAATTACACTTTATTTCTGCACTAACTGTATATATTATTATTATTATTATTATTATTATTATTATTATTATTATCACATTTTTGTTTTTCATCGCGCTCAGCTTTTCAGTTCCTCAGCCGTGTTTCTGTTTGTAATTCGACGTTAGAGACGTTTCACGTGGAGTCGTACACACCAGCACTGTGTGTAGAAATAAACACTGATTACGAAATGAACGTGTACTTCAGCTCCACAGCTGGCAGCCGGGGATTAAAAACCCGTACAGAGGCATGGTGGTGTGGCCTGTACCCGAGAACGTCGACATCACCGTCACGCTCTTCAAGGTCAGGTCCTTTTACTCTTCGATAGACATGAGTGACTTCTATTTACATTTCTACACAGATCTGATTAGAATCTGTGAACGCGTCACTTCACATTACTGCTGATTATAGAGTGTGTATTTATATTTTATATATTTTTTATTTTATTAAGGATCCTCACGCAGACGAGTTTGAGGACAAAGACTGGACATTCGTCATTGAAAATGTGAGTGTTTACATCTTTTTAAACTTTTTTTTAAAGTTTAAAAGGTAAATGTATTTCATTTATTTTAGAAATGATGGATTATTGAAACACATATTAAAGAACATTGTAGAATATTTTAGTACTTTGTGAACCTGCTACTGAACAAGTACACACTGAAGTCACACACACACACACACACACACACACACACACACACACACACACACGCACATACACACACAGTAGTGGTCTGTATTCTTGATCATCATCACTTGTTTTGTAGATGAAGCTAACATCGCTGTAGTTAATGATTCTAACAGAGGTGATTGTGTGTGTGTGTGTGTGTGTGTGTGTAGGAAACAGCGAAAGGTCAGCGTAAGGTTTTGGCTTCAGTGGACGTGAACCTAAAGAAGTTTGCGAGCGCGACGGTGACTCAGACCGACCTGATGCTGAAACTGAAGCCGTTATCAGTGAAGGTGACTGAAGCCACGCTGAAGCTCTCGCTCTCCTGCGTGTTCCTCAAAGAGGGAAAAGCCACGTGAGTTTAACACACAACACTGTGATCTCCATCTTCTCTGTAAATCAGTGAATGAGTGAATGAATCACATCTATATTTAAAAAAAAAAATTTAAATTCTCGTCCACATGAACAGCGTTATTGAACATGTCTCCGCCCATATGACACAACAAACACTCAGTGAGAACTCATGCAGTGTGATGAGGTCATGTCCTGGTTTGTGTGTGTGTGTGTGTGTAGAGATGAGGACATGCAGAGTGTGGCGAGTCTGATGAGTGTGAAGCCGACGGACATCGGGAACCTGGACGACTTTAATGAGAGCGACGAAGATGCAGATAAAACATGTAATGTTAGCACTGCAGCGTCAGGTACACACACACACACACACACACATTCTCTCTCTCTCTCTTGTTCTCTTTCTGTCTCTCTCTCTTTTTCCTCTGTCATTGTCTCTCTCTTTTTTTCTCGTCTGTCTCTCAGGTGCTGTCGTTCCCTCACACCCGGTCCTCATCTCTGTCTCTAACCCAACACTGCAGTCTCGCCCTCCTTTACCTGCTCCCTCCAATCCATCTCTCCGCCCATCACACTCTCCCTCTGCCCACCGGCCAGCTCTGCTTATCACACACACACACACACCCTCACAAACACACTCACACACACTTACACCGGGTCTGTCTCCTCCAGCCCTCCCCAAAATCTTCCAGCCTTCACCTGGATCAGGTAACACACACACACACACACACACACACACACACACACACACACAGTGTAAGTGTGAGATGATTAATTCCACACTGTGTGTGTGTTTCCTGATTCATTCTTCATCATTACTCTCACCTAAGGCCACCACACCTCATCATCACACCGTGTTCAGCTGTGAGAGAGACGTTTCTCTATCTCTCTCTCGCTCCCTCTTTATTTTACTCTCCATTCTTTCAGCTCCTGCATCCTTCACCAGGAGATGTTCTGGTACTGATGACCTCAACATGACCCTGGCCAAGACCTCTGACCTGCTACAGCCACGCCCCTTTGATGCTGCTTCCTCTGAACCTGCACTTCCTGTTTTCAGCCAAACTGCTGCTGCTGACACTCTGAAAGGTGAGAATAATAATATTATTATTATTATTATTATTATTAACAACACTCTCAAAACTCTCTCTCTCTCTCTCTCTCTCTCTCTCTGTATTGGTCTTAGATGCTCCTCAGGTTTCTGTCCTCAAACCCGAAATGGTACAGGATCATGTCTCACCGTCTCCCATCCCCTTCTACTCACCCCAACATTCATCTCTGAGTCTCTCTCACACTCTCAAACCTCCATCCAGCTCAGCGTCAGGTACACACACAACTCACTATAAACACACACACTCACATACACACAGACACACACACACACACACACACTCACACACACACAACTCACTATACACACATACGCTCATACACACACACACACTCACATACACACACACACACACATACACTCATACACACACAACTCACTATACACACACACACAACTCACTATACACACACACACTCACACACACACAACTCACTATACACACTCACACACACACAACTCACTATACACATACACACACACAACTCACTATACACAGACACTCTCACATACACACACACACACACACACACACACTCACACACACACAACTCACTATACACACACACACACTCACACACACACAACTCACTATACACACACACACAAACATTTACACAATTTGTAAATTAATGTAGCTAAGGCTAATGTTGCTAAAAGGTAATAGGAACGGCTACCAGTTTATCATTCTCTATTGCTGCTTCACTGCTCAAATCTTCTGATGATTAACTCCTCTTTCAGCTCCTTCTCTCTCACTCTCTCACTCTCTCGCTCTCACTCACTCTCTCGCGTCTCCTCCTCCTGCAGTTCCCTCATGTTTGGATAAATGGAGCTCGGCCGTTCGTGACCCCGTGACCCCTGTGCCTTTGCTCGTCAGCCCTGATCTCGATGCCTTCTGTGATCCTGTTTCTGCCCCTGCTGCTTTCTCAGATCCTCCTGTTACCCCCCAAACTGCCCTCCCAGTCACCCCCTCACACCTGGACCATGCTCTAAAATTTGCCCCTTCCACTCGCTCTTCACCTCCTTCTGTCTTTTTCACTTGTTCCTCTGCTTTTTCTACTCCTTCCACTCATTCTTCTCTCATTTCCTCGCTCTCTCTCGCTCCTCTGCCTCCTGCTTCACTCTCAGGTATTTAAACTGATAAACGCTGCTCCTCACTTCCTCTCCAGTTCTGATCTAATTCTGATCTAAATATAAACCACAGTTAGATTAAATGTGATTATACCAGTTAAAAAATATAGAATTATTATATCATGGAAAGATTGATTCCTTATGTTTATTTATTAATTGAGAGGATAACTCCCATCGTTAGAGTGAGTCTGAGTTAGAGTTCAGGAACCACATGACCTTTGACCCTGACCTTTCACTGTGAAGATCAGGGGTGTCCAATCTTATCCAGAAATGGCTGGTGTGGGTGAGTTGTGGGACCTGCTTGATTGGAATGAAAACCTGCACCCACGCTGGCCCTTTCCGGATAAGATCGGACACCCCTGGTGTAAATGTCCTCCTCATCTCGTGTTTTCTGTCCTCTCAGACTCGTCACAGGCCGAGGCTAACAGCAGCGAGGCTAACTCCCGGTCCATTCCTGCAGAGCGTGCTGATAAACAGAGGTGAGTGACTCGGTTTCCTCGGCTGTGTTTCATTCGACCATGTGTACCTTGTGTAGTGTACTGCACTTGGTCGCTTCCTCAGGTCAGATTGTTAACAGTTAATGTTATAAAGAGAGAGCTAAGTAACATGGCTAACTAACCGCACATGGCTGTGCATGCTAACGTTCTCTCACAGATGTCCAGAGTGACGTGTGGTACAGGAGTAACAGGAGTGAATGTTTACACTGAGATCAGTAAATAAAGAAAAGATAGGTGGACAGAAAGTGTGATTATAGTGAGTGTGTTAGGACTGTAATGACTGTGCAGTTCCACTGTGTGTGTACGTGAGTTAAATCGAAGCTGCTGATTGGTTGGCTCCTGTAAAGGCCTTTACGACATCTGAAACTGAAAGTTGGTAGAAAGCTGGTCAGTTAAATGAAAGCCTTCACTTCTGGGTGAACCCTCTCTGTCAGCCTCTGACATCACTTCCTCTTGATCCAAAATGGAAGTGATGGGGTTCTGCTCAGGGTTTTGTAGACACACAGAGCAGGAGGACCTTTACAGTTCACCTGGAAATAAACATCTGCCCTCGTTCTGTTCCTTATCTCTCTTATTCAGCTTTTTCCTCTCATTACTCACCTGGTACCTGCGTCTCGGTTTATTTCAGCTTAGAGGCTGGAACGTGTCCACAGTTCCACAGTTAGAAACAGCCGGGTGAAACTCTGTGTGTGTGTGTGTGTGTGTGTGTGAGTGGAGCAGATGATGAGGTTCAGCTTTAGTGTCTGTGCTCGGGATTTCTGAGGTCTAAATTTACACACATGACTCACTGCAGCTGTTCTCCTGCTATGCTAACGTCATTAGCGCTCTGATTGCACTGAGTCATTGCGTGTATGTGTGTTCATGTGTGTGTCATTATAATATATCTGACACACACACACACAGGTCATTAAGATCACCTGACGGTAATTTTTGTCTGAATGTGTGAACTGATGTATAAAGATGTTAGAACCTTACAGTAGGATGGACAGTGTGGATCAGACCCCCCCAGAATGGTTTGTTCCAGTTTGACGTAGACAGACTGCTCCACTCCTCTTTTAGACTTTTCTGTCCTTAAAAGTGTGCAACTTGTCCTTTATTTGTGGATAAATTGCTGGGTACAGTGCTGCCTGTCTGGCTGTCTGGCTGTCTGCGTAGACAAAACTCCAAAGCGCAGTCCCTCTGTCTCACTCCTACTCACCCACACACTTCTCCTCCAGCATGCTAAGGCTGCATGGTGTGTGTTTTTCACACACTTTGTCCTTTGACCTCTGACCTCTGTCTCTGTCCTTCAGTCTGGGGTCAGAGAGCGAGCTGAAAGCAGGAAAGTCTGCTGAACTTCCTGTATCGGAGGAAGTTGTGGACACCGTGACTGTCCCTCCTCCATGGCCTTTCTCCGTATCTGGGTCCACATCTCCGTCTGTGTCGTCTGTCCCAGAGAGACAGTCGGGGGGCATGTGGCAGGCGGAGCGTCCGCCTCTCGCGGAAGAGGAGCCTGACTTTACAGACGAGGACTTTAACACCGTGTGTATGACGTCTCCGCCTCTTCAAGCGCCTGCAGGTGGAGATGTGGAGAAGAAAAGTCTGCTTACTACAGACACACCTTCACCCACCGAGACACTTTGTGATAAAGAGGCTCCTGTCCCCACCCCAGTCACACTCTTCATCCCAGAGGATGATGAGGAGTCACCAGAACAGGAGGAAAAGAAGGAGGAACCAGTGAGTCAAACTGATCTGAACTGGTCTGACGGGGACAAAGTGACAATTACAGACAACATCATAATCTCCTCACTGCTGAGGGACGAGCTTGAGAACGAGGAGCAGCCTGAACGAGATCACACCTCTGTGAAGGACAGCAGGTAAGTATAGCAACACACACACACACACATTGCTGTGAATCTAGGTGTGTGTGTTTGGGTGTTCACACTGCCTGGACGTGATGTGGACGTGTGCCGCAGGGGAGAGCGTGTGTGACGAGCAAAGTCTGAGAGAGAAGAGAAGAATCTGAAAGTGATGGAGAAAAAAGTCGCATGTTTATGACATCACACCTCGACTCTGTTTAGCTGAGTCTGGTTCTGAGTCTGGTTCTGAGTCTGGTTCTGAGTCTGGTTCTGAGTCTGGATCTGAGTCACTCCAGCACTGTGTCACACACCTCCCTGCTCCACCAGTCAGTGTTTAACACCAGTCAGTGTTTAACACACAGCACCACAGTGTCGGTCAACGTGCAGTCGAGGGGTGGGGTTTTTGGGAGAGGGGTGGAGTTCATATAAAGACGTGGAGTTATAGTGGGGGTGTGGCAGCGCTCCTATATTTATATCCCATTTTTTCACATATTTATATGAAATACAGCTACATCTCTTTCACTGCATACACTCTTATAAAATACATTTCCTCAAAGGTTCTTTAGATGTGTGAGGGTTCTAGCTTTGTAAAGGGCTTCTACTTGGAACCCTCTCTCAGAAAGGAACCATTAAAGTTCCCCAGAGGTACAAATCAACAAACCCATTAGACTATTAGATCAGAACTGTTTACAGTAATAATGTAGAGTTATCTCTCTCTCTCTCACATACACATACACACACACAGAGTCACTGTCACTGACACACACTAACACCATAAAACACTTTGTGATGTCTGTGATCTATCTCACTCTCGCTCACACTGCTTTATGGTGAGTCTCCTGTGTGCTTTTGTTTTCGTTTTACTTCCTGTTTTCGTCTTGTCCATGGTTTCTGTGGCAACAGTGATGTGAAATCAAATCTGATTGTGGCATTTACATCCTCTTTCTCACTTCAGCACCTTTCTGTCTGTCTGACTGTCTGTCTTACTGTCTGTCTCTCTGTTCATCTATATGGTCTAATTCTTTCTCTCTCTCTCTCTCTCGCTTAGCTTAAATCAAATCTCTACAGATCTACCCAAAATCAGCACTGACCCCCAAATCACAGAGGCTGAAACACACACCACTGAGGACACACACTCTGCAGATACACACACTGCATTAACACACACTGAGGACACACACTCTGCAGATACACACACCGCATTAACACACACTGAGGACACACCCTCTGCAGATACACACACCGTGTTAACACACACTGAGGACACACACTCTGCAGATACACAAACCGCGTTAACACACACTGAGGACACACAAACCATGGACACTCTTGCCACAGACACACACACTGAAAGTACACACACCAAAGAAGCAAACATCACAGACACACACACTCCCGAGCCCCCCAGTGGTCAGAGTGAGACCCCTCTGTGGGCAGCGTTAGAGAGGGTGAGGGATCAGAGAGACGAGCCGGACGTCAAAGCGGAGACACACAGAGACACGACACGTGGAGATGGAGACAGTAACGTGGAGACAAGAACAGTGGGGTGAGTCTGATGATGATGTTGATGATGATAACATGTGTGTGTGTGTGTGTGTTCACTATTACTGTGTCTGGGCTGTGATTTTATGGTTTCTTCCTCTTTTTTATTTAAACCAAACACTCCGTTATAGAGACGAGTGTGAGGTTCTGGTGCTGTACAGACGCTGAGGGTCAGATGTACGTACGTGACGAGCTGCAGCACAAAATGAAAATGCATCTGATTTTCACGTTCAGTTTTCTGATTGTTTTTAGTGCAGAGTGAAATCAGACACAATGGTGAATGCTTCAGGGCCTGAGTATACAGTCTGTGCTGTTATAAGATTCTCATTCAATTGCTAGGGGAATGTTTAACACCAGGTAAGTGTGTGTTTTGGTCCTAAACCCACACCATCACTGTGTTTCTGTCTCACAGTGGAGATAAAAGCTCAGACCATGCCGGAGACATGCAGAAGTTCGACCTGGGAGAATTAAAGATAACTATATATAAACCAAAAGCTGTGATTATTGAGGAGAAGCTGGAATGTGACATAACATCTCTGATACCATCAGCACCTCCTCCAGCTCCACCTCCCTCATTAGCATTAGCGCCTCTGTTAGCTGTCGATGACACGAAGCTAAATATTAACAACGTGGAGAGAACGGATGCAGATTCAGAGGTCAATAATGAGGGTCCGCTGTGGGCCAGTTTGGAGAAAAAGGATACGAGAGACTGGAACGAGGGAATAATTCCAGGTGAAATAGAGACAGAACAGGCGAATCTGGATGGAGGGTAAGATGGAGACGTTTCTGCTGCATGGAGTGTGTATGTGAGATTTTAGGACTTGCATGAGTTGAACATCTAGTCTGTTTACGAGGTGTTTTAGTACAACTGAACATTTCAAATGGTGAGAAAAGCATATTTCACCAAACACACCTCTTTATTTTCCCAATCATTCCATACCATGGCAGCCATATTGGATGGGTGGCTGAAAGCAAGAAGCAAGAGGAAGTGGAAAACTTTCCGAATAAACAAGGTGTTGATGTTGGAGTCATCGGTTTCACCACAGAGTCAGGGAAGGAGTCGATGGAAAAGACTGATGAAGATAAATCCAGTAGGAAAATTCAGAAACCAAATGATGGAAATAAGTTTTCAGAGGAAGAACAATCACCTGCTGAGGATCAGGATTTTGTTTCTGAGCAAGAAGAGAGGTGTTCAGAGGCTTCAGGCCTTGTGAAAGGGATAATTGGTGTTTTGTATAAAGGGTAAGTGTGAGAGGAAATGGAGGAACATGGCGTAAGTGGCTCCTGCATCTGCATGGATCATAAGATATTGATGTATTTGCATGACAGTATGGAATGTTTGTCAAGTCTGTTAGTTCACTTCTGGCCTCTGGTTTGTTCCTTGTGGTGATTTCCATTTTCTCCAGTTATGAGACGGTGACGTCCATGTTGATGCAGTCGAGTCCTACAGAAACCGACAATCCTGAAGACACAAAATCTGGAAACCAAGAGTTTGAGATCCTTCCACCTGAGCCCTTTTGCGATACAAACCTGATCAAAGCTACAAAAGAAGCAACAGAGGAACATTACAAGGCCCCAATGATTAAAGAAGGCATTTCCTCTCAAATTTCCTACGACGAAGCGAGGCACGTGACATCGGATTCAGCACCTTCAGGACGGAGCCTAGTGGACTGCTTGAGGCTGGCTGCCTCAGATGTAGAAAGAGAAGCAGAGTCTTTAAAAAACAAATCAGAAGCTGAAACAAGCAACGGTAAAAGAACAGTACGCAAGGTGAAGATAAGCAAAGAAGAATCCTCAAGTGTAGGAGGTCAAGCCTGGAAAAATGAACAGAAACCTAAAGCAAGTGAGAGCTCAGAACCAAATATTGAGAAGTCCAGAAAGCCATTTTCATCTCCAGAAACTAATACAAGTCCAGATAATAATAATGCACTAGGTCTTTATTCCACTGAGAATGTTCTACTTTTAAAACAAGTCAATTTGGATGACATAGCAAGTGAAGAACACTTAAAGAATACTACTGAAGAACCTGGAGAAATTAAACCAGATCTCCAGAAGAAGGAGACGTATGTGAGACCCTTGGTACTGTCTGAAACGGTAGAAGAGGAGCTGGAGTTTGAGGTGGGGCAGGAGGATGTAGGGACAGTGTGGCTTGCTGAGCTCTATATGGATGAAGGGTAAGTGCATGAGGCAATGTTTAGTGGCTTCATGTTGGTGAAATTGGAGTTTAGATGTTTTTGAGGTTCTTGAGCAGCATCAGATTTCTTCTGCATGTGCTCTGAAGAGAGGAACTGGAGTTACACCTTTTTTGCTTGTGCAGGTTTTGCAGATTGGTGTTGAGCATTGTTGATGAGTCTGAAGTTTGCTGTTGTGCGAAAGCATGAGGGCTTCATCTCTATATCGCTGCAGTGCAGTATGATTAAGAACTGCTTATTATGGTCTGATACAGAAGAAATGGTTCATGTTTGTAGATTCGTCCTTTAAAATAATACGTGAAGACAGAGCTACTGAGCTGTGGCTTGCGCTTTCAGTTTTATGCTGTGAACTTCATGACTGCTGGTTTCTGACTTTATGAACTGGAGTAGCACTGATTTTGCTGTGTTTGCTTGCTCATTTATTTCAGATTGATTTTGAAACTAACTTTGAGTTTGCATTTATAAGTGCAGGCTATAAGTTTAGAAACATGGTGGCGGTAGTACCACGGCTGCATCTTTACTAACGAGCTAAAGTGAACAGACACATCGTACGTTCTCGTATCCAATCAGATGCCTTAAAACCCAGTTTTTTTAGTACAATGACCCCAAATAAAAAGCTAATGCAAGTGTGGACTTTCTCTGGGATGAAAAGCAGAAGTCAGCCATGTGACCTAAATCTCAGTAATCTAAATTTTGCTGACTGAAGATGTTGGGGAAAAAACACAGGAAGTGAAATTGCTGGTAGAGCATCAAAACACCAAACATGATAGTTTAATTTGAGATTTGGTTTTTGATCCCCTAAAGTGTAATACGCATGTATAATAGTTTTGTGATTTGGTTCATCAACACTTTGCTGAATTAAAGCTGATATTTTGCACTTCAGACTAAAAGTTTGGAATTAATAAGTGTAGGTGCTTGAAGCTGAGAGGCTGAGAGGTGCTTGTGGCTGTTTACTCATGTCTGCAAGCTGCATGTTTATAATGAGTGCATAGGAGATGCTGTGTTTGTGATGGCGTTCCTCATTGGTGTCCCGTTTCTCACAGACCAAAGGAATCACCAGCATCGAACGAGATCCTCAACAGGAAGCCTGTGTCAGTGTTACAAAACTCTCAAGCTGAGGAAAAAAATCCTCCACAAGTTGCAAAAGATGCAAAACTTCATGAAACCAAGCAGAAAGGAGCTTCAGTGCAGGAAGTCAAGCTGAATGTTCCCTCTGGTTCCAGAGCTATTGTTCTACTACAGCACAACACAAATGAAGGAAGTGGAAGTAAGAATGAGGAACAGATGAGGGGCAGTACGATCCCTCCATCAGAGTACACTAACAAAGTCAACACACAGGCTGAACTCGCTGTTCCTCAAGCGAGGAAAGAACATCTTCTCATTGAAGTCCCCGCATCAGATACCTTAAAGAGCAAAATAGCAACATATCAGACCGATGATATCAAACCATCTTTAGAATCAGATAAGGAAAAGTCCGCTGATGTCAAAGAACTTTTAGGAACCGGAAAAGATCAGGCAAATGAAGTTAAACGATCCTTAGATCAAGCCAAAGATAAACCAAATCATGTCAGTAGACCTTTAGGAACATCTAAGGATCAGACAGATGATGGCAGTAGATGTTCAGAAATAGCTGAAGAACTGCGAGATAACATCAAGAGATCATTAGAAGCAGATATAGAACAGCCAGATGATGTAAAAGCTAAAAATCAACCAGCTGATACTAACACATGTTTAGGAACAGGAAAAGATCAGCCAGATTATGTAAAAAGAGCAGCAAAAGAACAGCAAGAAAGCACCAGCATATCTTTAGGAACAGTGATAGAAGAACTAGAGGATGTCCAGAGATCTTCAGTAATAGCTAGGGAACAGCCAGATGATGTCCAAAGATCTTTAGGAACAGTGAAAGAAGAGCCAAAGAAGGTCAAAAGATTTTTAGGAGATGCTAAAAAACAACCAGATGATGCTAGCACATGTTCAGAATTAGTAAGAGATCAGACAGATGATGCCAAAAGAGCAGCTAAACAGGTAGATAATGTTGAGAGACCTTTAGGAGCAGTGACAGAACAGCCAGATGATCTCAGTAGCTCTGTAGGTACAACTAAAGAACAGTTACATGAGGTCAAAGGATTCATAGCATTGTCTAAGGAACAGCTTGATGATGTCACTAGAGCTTTAGAAACAGGACAGGAAGAACCAGACGATACCACAAGAACTTTAACAGCTAAAGAAGGGTCAGATGATGTCAAAGTTAGATCACTTAAAAACATTTCTCCAGGGAGCTCAGTGGTATCACAGCGTGTGCCTTCACCTCAACATGAAAAATCGCCTGACTCTCTTACTGAAACTACTGAAGAGCCTTCTGCTGTGTCAGAGGAGAGCTTCCTGCTGGAGAAGATTTGTCAAATGGCGGACGATATGGACACAACTCCACTGTCTGATCCTGTTCTGGTTTCTCAGCCCAGGAAGCGTCTCATCCCTTCCGAGTCTGACTTTGATCTTCCTCCAACACCTCCGCCTCAACACAGAGTCTGCACTACATCACCAGAACTACCTGTGACCTCTGGAGAACCCACTGTAGATGCTGCTGATGAAAAAGACACATGTAAAAGCCAGAATGAGCGAGTCTTGTTGTTAGAGGATGAGAGAAAAGAGACAGTAAATTCAAAAGCTAATGGAAGGTTAGAAAAAGAGAATGTTCCAGAAGACAGAGTTAGTGCTGAGGAAGAAGAGCTTGACGGGGCTCGGATAGAAACATTGAAACCTGCTCCGGTCCCGGACAATCTGTAAGTGTGATGAGAACAGAATTCATCAATATTCACCAAAAGACGTGGTTTCTGATTGGCTCGCGCGGATGATCACGCAGAGCGTTTAGAGCAGTGTACTGAACGAGTCAGGATCAGAGCTGGTCATTAACACTGATGATTAATTACTGTATCTTCAGTAAAGGTGACCTGACTCTGTGATCAGAAACCACCAGAATTTTTTTGTCAGTTATTAACTTTTCCCAGAATAATGAATGTTTATCTTTTAACACAGATATTGTAATGCGTTTTTAGAAACCACAATAAAATGTGCAAAGCAGAAATAAACACTGAAGAACGTCTGTAAACATGCTAATCATGCTAATGTTGTGAACTGTGATTAACGGTTAAGTGTTAATGGTGTGACTCATTTTAACGGTTTATAGTTAAATTTAATGCTGTGGAACATCTGAGTTACGTAATAGCTGCGATAAACAGTCATTCTTTCACCAGACTCTCTCTATCTCTCCCTCTCTCTCTCCCCCTCTTTTTCTCTCTCCCTCTCTCTCTCGCTCCCTCTCTCTCTCTCCCCCTCTCTCTCCATCTCTCCCTCTGTCTCTCCCTCTGTCTCTCTCTCTCTCTTTAAAACACAGCTTGTTATTTTACTGGTAAACTCCTCTATTCCAGAGTTGGGAAACTTTTACAAAGCACTTATAACTGAGACTGCTTCCATAAATGTCTCCTAACAAAAACATCACATCAACACTTACACATTTTACTTTGTTAAACAAACATTTTAAAAATCTGTTTTTAATCCAATGCAAGATACACATCCCTGTGTGTGAATGGTTACTATAGAAACAACGCATTAGAAGGAGGGCATAAATATAAACCTGTAGCTCATGTTACAGACAGAACTACCTGTGCTGAAATAATGCACACCTCCTGTCCAATCAGATTCCAGTATTCAACTGTACAGTGGTGTAAAGAAGTTTTAATCAGAGCCTCATTGTGCTCACGTGGTGTGTGTATATGTGTTTATATGTGTGTATATGTTTGTGTGTGTGTGAGGACGGGGAAGTAAAATGCTCTCTGGCTGTTACAGGTGCAAGCTGCTGGGTGAAGATTCCTCTCGTTTAGGAATCTCGGGATCGGTGTTAAAGGTGGAAAGTGAAAGTGAGGTTACGGAGAACATCGTCCGAACCTCTGTGTGTGCGGAATCGGTGAAGACACCACCGACTGTCCTGCCTCGCAGCAAGAAGAAAAACATCCCTCCACCATTCACTCTACAGGATGTCAGACACAACACGCCAGCACCTGAACAGGTTACTGATCATCCATGATCTGATGGAACACACTAATATACCTTGTAGTGCTTCCTAGGTACCATGTGGACGGCAGTATAAGAACTGTCTACTTGTCTGTCTGTAGGTGGCGTCTTCCCTCCCGAGCCCCGCCCTGGTGAGCAGCAGTCAGTCATTGTTGCAGTGGTGTCAGGAAGTCACGAAGGACTACAGGGGCGTGAAGGTGACGAACTTCAGCACATCCTGGAGGAACGGCCTGGCCTTCTGCGCCATCCTCCACCACTTCCACCCAGACAAGATGTGAGTCACTCAACACACCACCTGAACACACCACCTAAACATACCTGAACACACCTCTACATTCCTCAGCACACCTGAACACACCTGAACACACCGCTACATTCCTCAGCACACCTGAACACACCTGAACACACCGCTACATTCCTCAGCACACCTGAACACACGTCTACATTCCTCAGCACACCTGAACACACCACCTAAACACACCTGAACACACCTCTACATTCCTCAGCACACCTGAACACACCACCTGAACACACCTCTACATTCCTCAGCACACCTGAACACACCACCTAAACACACCTGAACACACCTCTACATTCCTCAGTACACCTGAACACACCTCTACATTCCTCAGCACACCTGAACACACCTCTACATTCCTCAGCACACCTGAACACACCACCTAAACACACCTGAATACACCTTTACATTCCTCAGCACACCTGAACACACCACCGAAATACACCTGAACATACCTCCACACTCAGCACACCTGAACACACCTCTACACTCCTCAGCACACCTGGACACACCACCTAAACACACATGAACACACCTCTACACTCCTCAGCAGAACTGGACACACCTCTACACTCCTCAGCACACCTGGACACACCTCTACACTAATCAGCACACCTGAACATACCACCTGGACACACCTCTTCATTCCTCAGCAGAACTGGACACACCTCTACACTCCTCAGCACACCTGGACACTCCTCTACACTAATCAGCACACCTGAACATACCACCTGGACACACCTCTTCATTCCTCAGCAGAACTAGAAACACCTCTACACTCCTCAGCACACCTGTACACACCTATACACACATCTGGACACACCTCTTCATTCCTCAGCAGAACTGGACACACCTCTACACTCCTCAGCACACCTGTACACACCTATACACACACCTGGACACACCTCTTCATTCCTCAGCAAACTGGACACACCTCTACACTCCTCAGCACACCTGTACACACCTATACACACACCTGGACACACCTGAATACACCTCAACACACTTGGGCATGCTTAGACCTGAACAAATGTAAACACACCTGAACACACCTCTGCATTAAACATTAAACTGTATTAATTTCTGACTTTTTCAGTGACTTTAATGTCCTGGAGCCTCAAGATATAAAGCTGAATAACAAGAGGGTGAGTAAAGATCTGTCTATCTGTCTCTCTGTCTGTCTGTCTCTCTCTGTCTGTTTCTCTGTCTACAATGTAGTGCTGTTTGACCCCTCATGGTGTCTGCCTGCTCTCTGTTCTGTGTGTTTGTGCAGGCTTTTGATGGGTTCTCAGAGTTGGGGATCTCGCGCCTGTTGGACCCTTCTGATCTGGTTCTGCTGTCGGTTCCGGATCGGCTCATGGTGATGACGTACCTGAGTCAGATCCGATCACACTTCTCAGGTCAGAACCTCAGCGTACTGCAGTTAGAGAGGAACAGCAGCAAGTCCAGCTATGCCATCTCCCAAACCAATGGCACAGACACACGGGGGGGGGAGGGTCCAACCAACGGGGCTCTGATCCCCCCACCCCGGACTAAACGGCCATTAAAGGGGGATGAGATGAGGACAGATGGAGCAGTGCAGACTCCAGTAGTACCGGTACGGCAGGAGGAGAGAGAACAGAGTGAGGTGAGAACAATAACTGTATATATAAGTGGACAAAATGGTGCCATTTACTCCCGTTGGGTCTCATTTATCAGTCTTTTAGTTAAGTTGTGTGTAAATCTGTAAACTGCAGCATTCTACAATAGACTCCCCGCGTAGTGTCCCTGCGTGTCCTTTCGTAGTGTCCCTGCGTAGTGTCCCCGCACATCCTTGCATAGTGTCCCCGCACGTCCTTGCGTAGTGTCCCTGTTTACTGTCCCCTCGTGTCCTTTCGTAGTGTCCCCGCATGTCCTTTTGTAGTGTCCCTGTGTGTCCCCGTGTAGTGTCCCCTCGTGTCCTTGCGTAGTGTCCCCTTGTAGTGTCCTTGCATAGTGTCCGTGTGTAGAAATGTTATAAAGCAGGATTTATTTTTTGTCTTCCAGCAGGCGAATAAAGATAAGAAGAAACGTCCAGCAGCAGACGGAGACATGACACGCACTGGTAACTCATTACAGAATTCTAAACTCACTTCCTGTTGTGTTCCAGTACAGTAAGAACTAGTGATTAATTGTTAGCATTTGGGACACAGCCTCATCCCAACTGAGTAATTATTAATGTGTGAAGTTTTCTGTTTACAGAATCGCCTGAACCTGCAGATGAGGAACCGACGGTCAGTTACACATTCTCACTGTCTCACTCTCACTCGGTTTCTCTCACACTGTCTCTCTCAAACTGTCTCACTTTTTCACTGATTATTGCTGTATCAGCCTTGCTCTGTCTTACTCTCAGTTACTCGCACTGTGTATTTTTGCTAAATCGAACCTGTCTCTCTTTTCTCCTGTTTTTGTCTTGTTTGCATTATTATGTGTGTGACTGTCATTGCCCCTGTATGTCTCCCTCGGTCTCTTTCTCTCCCTCTTTATGTGTCTCTCTGTGTGTGTGTGTGTGTGTGTGTGTGTGTGTGTGGGTCAGTGTCTGCAGGACACCAATCAGTATGTGGAGAATGAGGTGAAGGCTCTGGAGCTCGAGCAGAAACACATCGACACCCGTGCAGCCGTGGTGGAGCGCAAACTGAGACGTCTCATGGAGACAGGTGAGACACAGTGAAACAGGCGAGACAGTGAGACAGCACTAAACTACAGCAAAACCAACAGGACAGTGAATGACAACACCAGCAGGGGGGGCCAAAGAGCTGCTTCAGAGAAGAAAACACACTTTAGAGTATAAAACACTGCTACAGTAGTACTGTGTGTGTGTGTGTGTGTGTGTGTGTGTGTGTGTGTGTGTAGGCAGTGATAAGGAGCAGGAGGAGAACCTGATACAGGAGTGGTTCACACTGGTCAATAAGAAGAACGCTCTGATAAGGAGGCAGGACTACCTCGAGAGTCTGTAAGAGCTCATACAAACACACACATGCTCAAACACACACACATTACTGCTGATTAACTGTTTGATTAATTTGTGTGTGTGTGTGTGTGTGTGTGTGTGTGCAGGCAGGAGGAACAGGACTTGGAGAGGAGGTTTGAGCTCCTGACCCGAGAGCTCAGAGCCATGATGGCTGTCGAAGGTAAAACACAGGGGTCTGGCCAAGACATGCTACAAAGCTAATGTTCCTGATATGTAATATCCATGTTTAACTTTAGTGTGTGTGTGTGTGTGTGTTTGTGTGTCAGACTGGCAGAAGAGTGAAGCTCATCAGCGCCGTGAAGCGCTCCTCCTGCAGGAACTCGTCACTCTGGTGAATCAGCGTGATGAGTTAGTCAGAGACATGGACGCCAAGGAGAGAGGGTGAGACACACACACACACTCTCTCATCATGATAATTATGATTTGTGTGTATCCTACAGTGTTTTATTTTTTTAAATGTGTATAAATGTGCAGGGCGCTGGAGGAGGATGCTCGGCTGCAGCGAGGTTTAGAGCTCAGACGCATGAAATACAGCAACAAGGAGAAGTGTGTGCTGCAGTAGAGACACAGAGCATCCTAACACACTCTCCAACACATGAACGAGTGTGTGTGTGTGTGTGTGTGTGTGTGTGTGAGGGGAGAAGTGTGTATCAGAGCTGTTGGTTCATCACAATGCAGCAGCACCGCTCCATCTGCACTGTTTCAAAGCACAGCAGTTATTCTGGGTAACTAAGTCCTCTCTGATGTCCACTTGTCTTACACACTCGAGCTGAGAGAGGAACTAACGGCCCAAGGGGACTCAGTTGAGGGGAAGTGGATGAGGGGGGACATGTTAAACACAGAAATGTGGAATTGTGGGATACGCAGATCACACAGTCTGGTGTGGGTCAGATCGGACGTCACGGCGCATAACTGACAATAACATCATCGTCGTCATGTTAATGATAAAGAGCTGCACTTTAAAGTGTCATTTCAATTTAAACTTCATGTAGTGAGTGAAAGAAAATGTGAAGGCTGGAACCTGCTGGGGTTCAAATGTTACAGTACAAATAAAATCCAAATATAATCTTCCTAAATTGGGTGAATAATTCTGGTAAATAATTAGTATTTTAATACAGTGGGGGAAATAAGTATTCAGCCCATATTTCCAGTGCAGATATTCACATGAAGTGTAGATCAGACATTGCTATTAATTTAATAAAACTACACAGCTAAAGAAATCCTACTATTCCAATCCAAAAATAAAAGTGCTGCAGTGAAGTGGAATGACAGGAAAGAAGTATCGTACACACTGTGTTTGACGGCTTCAGGACGCTTCCTGTATGAAGAATCTAATCTCTCCCAGAGTTCAGTGGGGTTTCGTCTCATTCTTCTACACAGTCTTTAAATCTTGAAGATTCTGTGGTGCCGCTGGTGAATGTTGATCTTCAGTACGTTCCACAGATTTTCTATTGGGTTTAAGTCTGGAGAGCTGGTTTAACTGCTTCATTCCTACACCATTATATTCTTCCTGTGGAACCAGTTGAGAGTCCTCTTTACAATATGATTTGGATTGTTGTCCTGCTGGTAGCTCTACCTGCGTCTCATCCTCATCGTCCTGGTGGATGGAAACAGATTCTTCTCACGAATTTCCCAGTACATGGCTCCATTCATTGTCCTTTTGATCATTTGGATTCTGTCAGTGCTGTGGGCAGAGATACAGCCCCACACTGTGATGTTTCCACCTCCGAACTTCACCGTAGGTATTTTTAGGCTTATATGCAGAGCCATTTCTCCTCCAAAAATGGTGCATCATATTGTTGCAGAACAGTTAGATTTTTGTCTCGTCTCACCTCATTACGTTCTCCTAGTAATCTACAGAACTTCACCAAATGTTCTGGTGCAAACTTCAGACAGGCTTCAGCATGGCTTTTCTTCAGTAATGGCGATATCCGGGGTGACGATGAATGGAGACCGTGGAACTGGAGTGCATTGCCTGTTGTTTTCTCTATGATGACTGAACCTGCTGTGTCCAGGTCTTTCTGGAGATCTTTTCGAGTGGTCCTTTGCTCTTGGGCTTCTCTTCTGACTAACTTTCTGAAGGCCTGGTCAGAAATCTTATGAGGAGCTCCTGCGTGTGGCCGGTTGATGGTCGAGTGATGTTCCTTCCACTTGTGGATAATAACCTCGGTGGAGCTAATAGGAACATTTAGGAGATAAGAATGCCATCAGTATCCAGTGCCTTTGCTACGCTGAAGGCTTATAGTGTCGCTCTTGGGAGAGCTCTTTACCTCGAAACATCACGAGATGTTTATTGTGTGACAGCTTGGTGACAGCTGATTTGTTTACCTGCATTCAGAGACGGGTTTCCCTTTTTCACAGAGCTGAAGTACAAACCAACCCACATGCACTAACACGGCTGAATCTAACCAGCACATCTAGGAGAACCAGTCAGTTCAATCAGCTTCTTCAGTGGTTTTCTTACTGAGTTCAATACTTTTTAATGTCATTCCACTTTATTGCACATAAATTTGGATTGGAATATTATGATTTCTTCAGCTGTGTATTGTTTTATAAATTTTTGAGTTAATACCAATGTCTGGTTTATGTTTCATGTAAATTGTTGCATTTTAAATATGTTTAATAAAACAACAGTTGATGTGTCAAATACTTATTTCCCCCACTGTGTTAAGCAAAAATAATAATAATAATAATTATTATTATTATTATTACTATTATTAATAGCAGTGCTACTGAAATGAATATTTTAGATAAATAATGATGCTTTCATCCTGTTATTATTATTATTATTATTATTTTGGTTATTATTATTATTATTTCCTCTTTTCTTGCCAAAGAAACTTTTTACTGTTTTCCTTTTAGACTGCTTTTCTTTTTAAAATTGAGTTTTGTGTGATTTTATGAGCATGTTAAATGTGCTCTTTATTGGATTTTACTGGACGTGTTCTGTCAGTTAAATGCAGTTTTTGTTCAAGTTTATTGGTTATATGTTAATGTTTTTATTATAAATCTGTATAAATATACTGAATGTATTGCCGGATGCTGTGTTATTAAACCGCGCAGTGCCTTTAAAGGTTTGATACCTTTTACATTTTGCCAAATACTGTGTTTTTTTTCTTGTGTGTTTTGGATTTATTTATCTTTGTGTTTTGTAGTGATTTGACTGTGTGGTTGGTTTCTGACCAGCTGTACTCTTTTCATTTAATGGTTATGAACAGAAATGGATTTAATAATGATGATGATGATGATGATAACTTATATTTAAGTGTGCTGTAAAATATTGTTTTCATAGAATGACCTGCTGTTTTCTAGAAACAAACAAAAACATGTTAAATATGATGAATTCTACTGTTAAAAATATCTTGATATTAAAGTTTAAAACAAAGTTCATAAAGTATTAAAAATTTGCATTTTCTGGGTGACTCACTCGGAGAGCAAAGCTTGACTCTGATTGGTTCCTCTAATGACCAATCTGTGGACTTTCATTAAAGTGGAAGTGAATCACGTGACAATATGGCGCCAAAGACTGTACCGTTTCCGTTTTTATTCATGTTTTAATTAATAAAGTTTGATCTTGCTTCAATAATGTGCCTTTCTTTTTTTTATTAAATGTGTTTGTTCTCAGATTTATCCTGACACACACACTGTAATGTCACAGTATTATACACAAAATATCTGCCTTTATTTCCTCAAAAATTATTCAATCCCAAGTGAAAAAGATGAAAGTATTAGTGGAGATGTAAACCTACAGTACACAGTGTGTGTTACAGAGAGTGATGTCCTGGTGTGGACCTGTTTATGATCAATAATTTGGATTGTTTATATTTTAAAAAAAAATAATAATAAAATAATAATAATAATAATAATAATAATAATAATAATAATAAAGACATCTGTAAATATTGTAATATTAATTAACAGGCGTGTCTTTAATTTCAGGTTAATTTAAATATATGTTTTATGGAAACCCTAAATGGCCATGCATTATTCATTTTTTCTGTGTACTGTACATCCATCATCCTGAAGTCAGTGGGTTTATTGAATGGGTTTTTGGTTAAATGCCTGAAATAAGGTCTGCGCTTAACACAAGCTCAAGATACAGTGCATTCGGAAAGTATTCACAGCGCTTCACTTTTTCCACATTTTGTTATGTTACAGCCTTATTCCAAAATGGATTAAATTCAT
>JANDJT010000060.1:21093138-21104475 GCA_024331685.1 Stegophilus panzeri | reverse complement strand
TTATACAACTCCGAACAGGTCACTCGCACCGGTGCGAATAAATATTTATTCACAGTCGCACAAAATACTTTTCAGTCGCAAATGCAAGTGAAATGGTCGCACTGTAGAGCCCTGCATATACACACACTCTCTCTCTCTCACACACACACACACACACACACACACTCCACTATCAGGTACAGACACTCATAATCTTCAGATTATTAGCATTAATACTGATATGTAAATGTAGGGCTAGACAGTGTAATATTAATATAAAACTTTTAAATTAAATATTAATATATGTAAATATAATGTGTAATAAAAGACTGAATTCTGTCAGGGTGTTATTCAGTGCTGTGTGTTACAAACTCTGTTTGAAAACTTCATGTCCCCCTTCCTGTGTGTGTGTGTGTGTGTGTGTATCAGAGACAAGAAGTTGTCATCGCTGCTGCCGGCCCATGTAGTGGGGGGGTTGGGGGCAGGGCTTCTCTCCACCCTGAGGCTGAGGGCGGGGCGTCGTGCTGAACTGGAGCAGAGTTTACTGAAGGAGTACCACACACTAAAGATGCACACTGAGGCCCGCCCACTCATCCTCCAGTACCTCAGCATCTGCCACACTCTGCCTTATTACGGGTCAGTACACACACACATTCACACACTCTCACACACACACACACCATCTGTGTGTCTTACATACTTACTTACTTACTTACTTACTTTCTCTCTCTCTCTCTCAGGTGTGCATTCTTCATGGGTGAGATAGATAAGCCAACTCAGGGCCTGCTGCAGCGTGGAGGGCGTAAGGCGGTGAGTGTCGGGATCAGTCTGGAGGGAGTGTACGTCATCGACACTAAGGAGAAGGTGTGGAACCGTTCTGACCCCAGGGTTCTCTGAGTTACTGCAGGGTGTGATGCTGTGACACACTTTCACACTGTACCACATTTATCACTTCATTGTATTATTACACCTCTGTGTGTGTGTGTGTGTGTGTGTTTCAGCATGTGCTCCTGGGTCTGCGGTTCTCAGAGCTGTCGTGGGATCACACGTACCCTGACGCTGAGGGAGACTCTCACATCCTGTGGCTGGAGTTCGATGGAGAGGAAGATGGAACACCTGTCAATAAATTACTGAAGATTTACTCTAAACAGGTACACACGCATTCACACACACACACACACACACACACACACATTCTGGTGTGTGTTTTACGGACGGAGCTTGTGCGTGCGTTTGTGTGTGTGTCCCAGGCGGAGCTGATGAGCGGTCTGATTGAGTTCTGTGTGGAGTTGCGCTCTGTCGGTGAAGCGGCTGCATCCCAAATGGCTTCAGCTCAGGAGGAGAGTGCAGAGGGAGCGAGGGGGCGACGGGCGGGGAAAGTGCGCAGGCAGAACAGTGTAGTGTGCAGCAGAGTGCACACGCTGAACACCATCAGCTATGTTGACGACGGTGAGTGGAGCGACATTAATCGGTTAAACACTGTCACAGAGCATGTAGAGGGGTGGAGTGAGTGCTGAGTGGCAGCCCTGAGTCACGTCCATACAGGGTGGCAGCTCCATATCCTCTCCTTATAAATGGGAGCCCAGTGGCATCTCTATACAGAGTGGCAGCCCATTGTTACATCTTTAAGGTGTGGCAGTCCCGAGTCCCATCCGTATCCCCAGTTCATTGCTTGACTTCATTATTAGCTCATGCTGCCACTTAGTGTAGCAATCTTGTTTACATTATGCACAGTGCATGATCAATAAGATCTCACCTGTTTACCTTTCAGGTAAAGAGATAAAGCGTCTGAAACCGAAGAGAGCAGCATCCTTCTTCACCAAGCAAACTCCTCCCTCTTACGCTGCTGTTCAGGTGACGGACAACCTGGAGCAGAGCTGAAACTCTGCGCTCTGTACAGCAGAGACCAAACACACACACACACACACACACACACACCCCATTATGATGAACTGAAGGGACAGACAGACTGGACCGAGATCGTGCTACATGTGTGAGTAACAGGTTACAACACGGTGTGGATGCTGAGACGTTTCTCCACTATGCAAACACCACTAAACCAAATGGAGAGGAAAACTCCCGAAACTGTCTCTCTTACCAAAGTGCCGGAGTGTCTGACCTCAGTGTCTTCTCTCATCAGTGCTTTAACCGCTCATCACACAATGCCTCTGCTTCACTGAGCTAATTTTTTATCTGTTAATCTCACTCTGGCCAGATCGAGGCTGTGTCCCAAACTGCATGTTTAATGCAGTCTCCTAGGAAATGGGCTGTGTCTCAAATCTCCTTAGTTTAAATAGTGACAGTTTCACCTCGTCTAACTTTACTTTTGTTAGAAAAGGTTTGTATAACACGATCCAGAATAAAGAATATTACACTTTTGTCTAATATAGTCACAAGTGCACAAATGTGTATTTGTTTAATATAATACTCATATAAGAAATGTGCAGTGTCCCAAACTGCATTAGTACACTAAATGTGCAGCACCTGAAATTTAGGATGGGGTGTCATTATTATTATTTTATTATTATTATTATTATTATTATTATTATTATTATTATTGTTTTATAGGTTATAATTTTGCAAGTCTTCAATATTATGTTATGTTCCAGAAAGCACACTGCTTCTGTGTAATTTGGGATATAACCTTAGACCTTTATCTTTCCGTTCATTCCAAAAAAGAAGAATAATTCTGTAAAAGAAGTAACTTCCTGCGCACATAATGAGTCTGATGTGCTGGAGTAAATATTACAGAATGTACACTTTACATAAGAAATGTTTACAGCTGGCCTTGTTAAACCTCTTTAAGCCTCATTAGGCCTCATTAAGGCTAATTCTCATTATATGTTTCATCATTGAAGTGACCTGAGTGTGGAACTGTGAGCTTAAAGGGTTGTGTGCTTTCTGATTCAGACAGTGTGAAGGTTCTGAACCCGTCACACTGGTGTTTATTTAATTTAACACTGGCACTGTGGACTGTGAAAACTTTCAGTACACTCGACATGATACTTGGAGTGTTATACACAGGATGTGCCACTGCTGAAAGCCTGACTATGCTAATTCTGTTAGCAGGACTTTTATATGAAATTGTAAATATCTTTATTATGTACTAATTTAAAGACTGAGGCTGTCGTGACCAATATAACCTGCTTTTGTATCAGCGCTTTGTGTGTATGTGCAAAATGAAGCTTTATATCTACAAATGTTCCAGTTAAAGAAATTAAACTGGATGGAATATTCATCATTCAAACTCATTTTTATCTTTAGTGCATTTCTGTGAGGTTATTGTTCATGTTGGTTTGGGTTTGTGTTCTTCAACTTCTGTAACCTTCAAAAAAATGCACTACTAATGCTAGTGATTGTAATCTAATCTAACCATATGCAGCATTATAACTGTTACACTTTATACTAATTTCATGATTTGTATCAGTGTTTTTTTTTAAATATGAATATTGAAATAAACTTGCTTATATGGCAGGATTTTTTTTTTTTAGCTTGTCAATAAGAAATAAAAAGTAAACCATGAGTTCAGCAAATCAGTGAATTTATGTAACTGATTTTGTCACTTATAAATAATTATATTTATGGCATATTTAATATAGTAAGCCACACATCATAGAAACATTTGAATATATCTCTGTGATATATGAATATTTAAATAATGTTGAATATTTAAGGAAGATGCTGTTTTAATTTGTAGTTGGACTTTTATTTTGAAGTGTGAGCGATCCGAGCGCCATCTTGTTTTACCTCAATAACAAACCTGAGGCAGAAGCCTCTCAAACAGCTGTTGTGCTGAAATCTGATCAAAACGTCAGATTTTCCAGGTGTTATTAGTAAAATTAAGTGTTATTCTGGTAAAAAAAAAAATGGCGGTTGAAGAAGGCAGTGCGGCTCATAAACGGCGGGTTCACGGGCTCCTGCAGCTTTATTACGGCCTGAGTGAGGAGGGGAAAGGGGAGCAGACCGAGTCCGCGGAACCGTGTGACATCAACGGGCCACATTTCGACCCGGAGCTCTACCTCAACAAGGTGAACACACCGCTGCTGAGGACTAGAGGATTGAGTTAATCATTTAAACTGAGTGTCGTTATTATTTATTCACCTCACACCAGAAGAACACTGACGTTAGTGTTAGCCATGGAGCTAACTGCTGAGGCGCGAGCCGTGCGGCTAAGAGTGACGTCAGCTTTAAAATTAGCTTCACTTTATAAAGGAATCTATAGTGTATACTATACTATAATGCTCATTTTATGCCAAGTGCAATATAAATATAAAGCTACTTGCTGGTGCTATGGTAACTGAGATGGCTGTTATCATGTGACCTTCTTTACGTCACTGCACTCCAACACCACTGATGATTTGGGATCTGATAGGAGTTCTGTTCTCCAGGACTATAACCCGTCCACAACTAAGTGTGTGTGTGTGTGTGTGTGTGTGTGTGTGTGTGTAGATGAGAAAGGAGTGTTCTCTAGCGGACCTGATGGATCAAGAGAGCTGTATGGTGAAACAGATCCGCTCTCTGGACAGTGACATGCAGACGTTGGTCTATGAAAACTACAACAAGTTTATTTCTGCTACCGGTCAGTAAAACACACACACGTTAATAGCAAAGTGATTATGAAATGATGTGTCAGGATTGTGTCAGGTTTGTTGACGATTATTATGGGATATAATAAAGATTAAAGAAATGTGTATTCACATGTAGGTCCACCCCTAAATCCTTGCCTATATTTTGCATGATGTCCAGGTATTAATTTTAGCCACCATGCTAACTGCTAATTGTGTGTGCGTGTGTGTGTGTCCCCTTAGACACCATCAGGAAAATGAAGAACGACTTTAAGAAGATGGAGGATGAGATGGACTGTCTCTCGGCCAACATGGCCGCCATCACTGAGTTCAGCGCCAAGATCAGCAGCACACTGCAGGGTCAACACACACAGATCACCAAACTGTCAGGCATGGACACACACACACACACACACACACACATCCTGAAGCACTGAAAACACCATGGGTCATAACACGTGTGTGTGTGTGTGTGTGTGTGTGTGTTCAGGTGTGCACTCTCTGGTGCGTAAGCTGCAGTTCCTGTTCGAATTCCCGGCCTGGTTGAGGAGGTGTGTTGAGTGTGGTGAGTTTGGGCGAGCCGTCAGTGCTCAGAAGAGAGCTCGCTGCGTCCTCAACCACTATTCCAACATTACCTCGTTCAGGGGCATCCAGGACGAGTGCAACACCATCATGTTGGAATTAACACTGCACCTGAGGGACAGGTTCAGGTACACTCTCACTAGCACATTAGCATTAAACATCACATTCTAGTTAACGCATCTCAGCCACAGGCAGAACTACCACTGCAGTCATATTAACACTAACTAGTGTTAATCCTGTGTTTAATCCCGTGTTGATGGTGTGTGTTTCAGTGACAGCAGTGCGAGTGCTAAGGAGCTGTCCGAGTGTGTGGAGTTGCTGCTGCAGCTGGACGAACCAGCTGAGGAGCTCTGTGACAAATTTCTAAGCCACGCCCACTCTAAGAAGGAGGCAGATCTGCAGGCCTTAGAGGCGGAGCTTAGCGATTCCAGACCGAGCGTGACCCCAGTGTCTCCGGTGTCCGAGTCGAACCCTTTCCTGTCTCCGGCCGGCAGGATGGACATCCTGGAGTTCATCGATCGAGGCTGTAACGAGTTTGTCAGTGATCTGTGTTTAGTTATCGCTTCCTATCAGGAGTTATTTATTACCCGTCCACAGGGGGGCAACCACGCCCTCAAGCACCTCCCTCAGATGGCCAATCAGAAGCTGCAGCAGTTTGTGGACACTTTAGCAGGCAGGTATTTCAGGATAGTGGAGCGCAGGATACAGGAGGAGAAAGGTGTAGGGGACAATTCCCTCCTGGTGAGAGCGCTGGATCGTTTCCATCGCCGCCTCCAGGCCGTGTCCAAACTGCTTCCGGGGTCAGAGGTCGCAAGCCAGGGGACCGACATCGTTATTAATGCGGCACGAGAGCGAATCAAACAGTACCTGTGCGCGTTACAGAACTTCTACCTGGATAGCCTGACCGACGTTAGACAGGCCCTCGCTGCGCCACGTGTCACAGTGGGTGGAGCTAGTGGAGCAGGCAGTTCTGCTGCCAAAGAGGCCCCGCCCACCCTGCCAGAGCTCCTGACGTCGCTGTCGAACTCCATTCTCAATCAGATCAAATCAGTGTTAGTGTCTGTGCACCTGTTCACCGCTAAAGACATCACCTTCTCCAATAAACCCTACTTCAAGGTCTGTGTTTACAGAGTACACATTAGCTCTGCCCACCAACCTTTCCCTCAGCTCAAATCTTGTGTGTGTGTGTGTGTGTGTGTGTGTGTGCAGGGGGAGTTCTGCAGTCAGGGTGTGAGAGAGGGGCTCATTGTGAGCTTCATTAAGTTTATCTGTCAGACATCACGTCAGTTCTGTGAGAGCGCAGGTGACCGGAGCAGCTCGACTCCTCCCACTTTACTGCTGCTGCTGTCACGCCTCTGCCTCGACTACGACACCTCCACCATCTCCTACATCCTCACACTGACTGACGAGCAGTTCCTCACACAGGTACACACACACACACACAGACAGACAGACAGACAGACAGACAGAGAGCTTGTTGTCTCACTCTCTCTTTCTCTGTCTCTTAATCTGTGTTAAACACAGCTTCATTCTCCGGTAACTACAGTGACGACTCTGTGTGCTGAGGCCCGAGAGGCAGCACAGAAACTCCTCAACCACTATGTCAAGGTAACGCTAATCCGCTAATACTGCATTAGACTTGACTCTGAAGCGAGAAGTCGGAGCTCGGAATGACAGCGTGTGTTTGAGCTTCAGTGGGGAAGACACCCGGACGCCTCCGTGTTGGTATTTTGTGATGAACAGACTCAGTGTGTGAGAGATGTGTTTTCCTCCCCGAGACAGTGAAGTGTAGAGTTTAAAGTGAATATATCTGTATGTAAAGCTCATATACACATACGCACATACACAGTATAACTGGTTCAGGGGTAAGAAATGCTGCTGGGTTTACTGTTGATACTCTGAGCGGCCATGCTGATTCGATATTCTGAGGGGTCGCATGTAGAGGAGACCATCCTGAGTTCTGGAGCAGGAATTCTGAGTCTTTTTCTTTATCGGAGGAGTTACAAGTTACGAGCTCAAGTAGAATCCTGCATAATGCAGTGGTATGGGCTCTGACATGTGGTACGCTGTGTGTGTGTGTGTGTGTGTGTGTGTGTGTTTGTGTGTTTTTCAGGTTCAGGGTCTAATCATCTCTCAGATGTTGAGGAAGAGTGTGGAGACACGCGACTGGGTGAACACCATCGAGCCGCGGAATGTCCGTGCAGTCATGAAGAGAGTGGTGGAGGACACAACGGCCATCGACGTCCAGGTATCAGTGTTTACTAACGAGTCCTGTCATGTTGGTGTGTGTAGGGGTAAAGAGAGGGAGGGGTTGGGGGTAAGGAGGCAAGGGCAGGGCAGGGGGTAATTTAACCAATCACAGAGCATGCTGTGGTATGTAGAGCTGAGAAAATACACTGCTTTATTTACCTGCTCAGGTTGGTTACAGGAATTAATACACAGTTCATTTACATTTGGGTGTGGTTTTCTTTCTGTGTGTGCGTGTGTGTGTAGGTGGGCTTGCTGTATGAGGAGGGGGTGAGGAAAGCCCACAGCAGTGACTCCAGTAAACGCACATTCTCTGTCTACAGCAGCTCCAGACAACAGCTACGTTACGCCCCCAGTTACACACCCAGGTATACACACACACACACACACACACACACACACACACAGATTTGTCTACAATAAGTGTTGCACACACTGAAGAATGGAGGGCACTGAAACTGCGTGCGTGCGTGTGTGTGTGTGTGTGTGTGTGTGTGTGTTTAGTGCTCCGATGGACACTAACCTGCTCAGTAACATACACAAGCTTTTCTCTGAGAGAATCGACATCTTCAGCCCTGTTGAGTTCAACAAGGTCAGACAGTTCTGATGTACCAAAATAATAATAATAATAATACATTTAAAATAAAGAGTGAGCATGTGGTATTTTATATATTACACAGTGAAATTGTGTATTTGTTTATTCTATTAATAACAGAATGTCAGACGGTACAGGCGGTGGTGATGAAGTGTATGTGTGTGTATGTCTGTGTGTGTTTGTGTCAGGTGTCTGTGCTGACAGGGATAGTGAAGATCAGTCTGAAGTCTCTGGTGGAGTGTGTGCGTGTGCGCTCGTTTGGTCGGTTCGGGTTGCAGCAGGTGCAGGTGGACTGTCACTACCTGCAGCTCTACCTGTGGCGCTTCGTCTCAGATGAGAACCTCGTCCACTTCCTGCTGGATGAGATCGTGAGCAGCACAGCGCACCGCTGCATAGAGCCGGTCCCCATGGAGCAGAGTGTCATCGAGCTCATCTGTGAGAGGGGGTAGAGCTGGGGGGGGGGTGATGTGATGTGATGTGATGTGTGTAAGTGATTGTAGCTCGTCTCGGCTGTTTGTGAACAGTAATATGTAACATAATGTAATATTGAATTGAAGCTCTGTGTGTGTGTGTGTGTGTGTGATTCTGGGACTGGGGTTAAAACACTTTGCTTTCTCTTATTTGTTTTCTCCAAATCAGTGAATGAACATTAGTGAGCATTAAAGTATTTACCTGATTAAATAAATAATAATGAAATTAATTATAAATAAAGTCCCTCTCATTAGCAGATGTGTTTGAGTGTTTCTTTACTCTTTATAAAGAGGTTTCAGAGTTACAGTCATGAAACTGTTTAAAATGTTAAATCTGCGTTGTGTTAATGAAACCCATCACAGCTCTGTTACTGCATTTATAAAAACCTCCATCACACAGAAATGATATTTTGCTTGTGGGTTTTTTTTGCTGATGCTAAAGATCCTGTGTGTGTGTGTGTGTGTGTGTGTATACTGAAACAGGTTTAATTATTTATAAGAATTGATATCAGAACTGAGATGATAAAGTGCTGTAATTTGCGGTGTGTTTTTCTCCCTAAATATAAACCTGTATATTGCATAAGTATTTATTTTTTTTAAATACAACAAAATTTTTATATATATATATATATATATATATATATATACTTGTTGTCTCTTTCGTTTTTTCTCTTCGACTACGTTGAGAATCAACGGCTCTGGATCACTGCTGCCACCTTGTGGATGAACTAAATAGTGCAAAATAATTAAATGTGCACGTGCGACCATTAATCCCATACAGAAAGTATGCTTCACTTTTTACGCGTACGCTAGGAACAGCGCACAGTGCGCGTGACGCAAATTTCGCCATCAGCAGAGTATGCGCGCCACCCGATTTTTCTAAATGTGCACATGCGCATTTTATTTTTTTGCACTATTTAGTTCTTCCACAAGGTGGCAACAGTGACCCAGGGCCGTTGATTCTCAAGGTTCAAGATTCTCTTGTAGGCCAGGAGGGGTAGTGCAAGTTGTCGTAATGCGCATGCGTACGTGTCAAATGGAGTATGCTTTGAAAGGCTATGCGTACGACTGTGCGCATACGCTAGCGTACGCGTAAAGCTTCTGGAATACTTCGTTTTTTACTCGTACGCATAGCCTTTCAAAGTATACTCCATTTAACGTACGCATACACAGGCGGTCGACGCATGCGCATTTCGACAACTTGTACTACCCCTCCTGGCCTACAAGAGTCAGTACAGATCAGTAAAGCAGGTCTTCTGATGTGAAGGACGACAACGAAGCAGAATGCTTGGGCAATTTCTCGCCACGATTAGCACCCAAATACAAATCATTATACTCTTTAAGGCTAAAATTATACAAATTACACAAATACTTTCTAACCTGCCCTCGTATCCGTCGTTTCCGTTTTTTCATTTTCTTCGACTACGTTGAGAATCAACGGTCCTGGCTCACTGCTGCCACCTTGTGGAAGAACTAAACAGTGCAAAAGAATTTAATGCGCATGTGCGACTTGCGCGTACAAAGTAAAAAAAAAAAAAAAAAAAATCTGGCGGTGTGCGTACAGTACAGTACAATACTCTGTTGATGACGAAATTTGCGGCACGCGTACTGTACACTGTTCTTAACGTACGCGTAAAAAAGTGAACTGAATCACTTCCGACTCCGCTGTGACGTAGTTCCTTGCTGCATTGTGTTTAGCATTGAGTGGCTAAACTAAAGATTGAAGCTGAAAGAGAGATTATCTGTTATGCTAACAGTATGAGCGCGTTGCGGAAACTGCTCAGCTACACGGCTGCCGTGGCAGCGCTGATCGCCGGATACGCATCCTGGAGGAGCCTTGATCCCGGAGACCAGCGGAACCGAGAACTACTGAAGGTACTATGTACAGTGTACTGATCTGAACACACACCTGGTCCTACACTACACCTGACTGTGTGTGTTAGAGCAGGAATAAACACTGACACGTGCAGGGTCCAGGATGAGAAGCACTGTACACACTGACCTGTAGAACCCACACTAGAACACAGGTTATACCGCAATGTGTGAAGGTTTCTGGTGTGACATTCCTACTTTATCATGCAGCTTAAACTCAGGTGTGTGATTATGGCCCAGAGACATGTCCTCACAGGAACCCATAAAATGTGTTCATCACCATAATGGATACACAGAACTGTGGAAAAGTCTTGGCACCCTATTATTCATATACTTTTAAATCTGAGATGTTTATTTATTCTGCATCACTGTGTCCGGGGGAAAAATAAAATGTAGATTTATTTTTTAAAAACTGACATGCTGGAGAAATGTTTTATGTTTAATTGTGTTTAAGTAAGATGATCAGTAATGGAGCACTGTAGTAAATTTTGGAGACGAGGAGAACGGCTTTTTTGTTCAGTGATATTCATTATGATGCATGCAGGATGTAGATATCAGCACTGAGCCCTACAGAGTGCACTTCAGTGAAGTTGTATTTGGGTCGCATCCCCATCAGTGTGATTCTGTCTCTCTTTGTCATCCATCAGAACCTGCCGGAGTCGAACCCAGTGCGGATGGAGGAGAGCAGGAGGAGGAACACTCAGATCATGGAGATGCTCAAAGACGCTGCACAGACCAACGAGAACATAGCTCGCACCTATGGCAGCCAGAAATAACCACACCCTCCATGTGACTCCACCCACTGACCCCATCCTCTTTGAAACTCCACCCACTGTCCCTCCCACCCTTTAACTCCACCAGACTGCAGCTGTAGAGGAGCTCCACAGTGCTGATGTTGAACCTGTGATGAGCTCCATACTAGCACTTGTGGTGTGGAATGAGGAGAAACACCTCCTCCTGAGAAGTGATTGGAAATAGTATATATATATATATATATATATATATATATATATATATATATATATGT
>JANDJT010000060.1:21080131-21092956 GCA_024331685.1 Stegophilus panzeri | reverse complement strand
ATATAGTATATATATATATATATATATATATATATATATATATATATATATATGTGTGTGTGTGTGTGTGTGTGAGCGAGAGACCCCCTCCATCACCACTAAACTGGGTGTAATTTAAATGTTGAATATCAGAAACTCACTTTAATCAGAAAATGTGTTGTAATAATTTATAAATGTCAGTCAGTAGGTTTATTTGTAATGTTTTTGCCTTTATTAATAAAATAAAATAAATTCCACATATAAACTATCATTTCTGCTGGTTTTTCTGAATGTTCTGCGCAGACAGTGCGCACAGCTGACGCGCTCCTGCATTGTGAGTGACGTATTTCCGGTGGGAAAGGTGAAGCGTGTTATATGGACACTGCGCGCGTTCACGCCGTATTCTGCATGCTCCTGTTCAGTCTGTAATTTTTCCCCCCTACTTGTCGGTTTGTTAGATGTCCTCGCGCGCACCGGAAGTGTCCCGGAGCTGTTGGAGTTGTCGACTGCTCTCGGGAGGTGCGCTGCTCTTTTCCGCGGGGTTTGTGTACCGGAGCGCGCGCACGTCCTTGCATCGAGGAGCGCGCGCATCTGTGGGCACCACACTGCAGCTCGCCTTCGCCGCAGGTAAACACTCTATTAGTCTTAATGCAGTCCACATGACATCATCATTGTGCGCCTCTGACTCTCCCCATCTTCAGCTGCCTCCTCCCTTATAATAAATATGAACATTTTGATCCTCTGTTGATATTTTAAACCCAAACAGTCTGCTTTGCTAAAAATAACTCTCTCTCACTCTGTGTGTACAGGTTTGGCAGTGTGGGGGATTGTGGTCATCGTCGATCCAGTGAATAAAAACCCGCAGAAATCAACAGGAACATGATGAAGAGCGGAATTATGGGACATGTGCAGTATCGATGAACTGTGTGATGAAACGTGATAATGTAATACATATAATAAATGTGTTCCGTGTTTAAAGCGGCCTTGTGTTTAAACTGCAGTGTTTATTAGTTAGTAGCAGTTTTAATAAACACTGCGTGAGGATTAGTGATGAAGAGACAGCGCTGTTCAGTCCTTAACACTCAAAACTGCATGAGGATGTCATCACGAGAGTGACACGCACACATACATGCACATACCGAAAACTGTGTATAAAACTGTAATGACCTCCATGTGGATGTGTTTTTTGTTTTGTTTTGAATTGGAATGTATTTACAGTTTGGAGTGAAGCTGTTCCCTGATGATGAATGTGTATTTATAAAAATCACTGAGAGAATTCCCAATATGATAAATATTTTTTTTAAAGTTTTCATACGGAGATGAAATGTGAAGCAATTTAACAGTATATTCTGACATTAAAATGCATAAAGAAACAAAATCTTTAGCTCAGTCTGGAAATAAAAAATACATAATCTTGTGAAAAAAAAACTACCATTAATGTATTTATCTCATATCCTATCAAAAATGTTACTAAATCCTTTATACACTAAACATCTGTACACTAACCCTATATACACTAAACATCTGTACACTAACCCTATATACACTAAACATCTGTACACTAACCCTATATACGCTAAACATCTGTACACTAACCTTATATACGCCAAACATCTGTACACTAACCCTGTATACACTAAACATCTGCACACTAATGTAATAAACACAAACCTCTGAAAGTCTCATATATTATATATCATTATAGTAAATAAGTTTAAATAGTTTAAAATTGTTTTAATTAATTGTTTAATTAAATAAACTCTCTTTGTGTGTCAGTCAGTCAGTCAGTAGCCGTTTCCTTGCACATGCGCAGAGCGGAACTACAAGATGGCGGCCTCCGTGAGCAGCGTTGCTGTGACACTGAGCAAATCTGTGTGGAATAAAAACAGTTTAATTCACACCTTTAGGAGAATTTCTACTACTGCAGCCTGTTTACGGGTGAGTTTTGGATTTCATTTGTTTATCGTGACCTTTTCTGGTGTTAAATGTGGACGGAAATGTCCACTTTAGCTCCGTTATCCAGATGCTCTTTGTGTGATATTAGGAAATAAAAATGTGTTTTATGAAAACAGATATTAAATGTATGCGGCAGATGAAGCTGTTTTTATTTGTGCAGATGTTGATGTTGTACAAACAGGTCAGATTCTGTCTTTCAACTTTATTAACAAATTAAACGAGAAGTGTTTGACCAGAGTAAAATGTTTAGTAGGCCTACACTTATTAAACAGCTCAGAAGATATTTCAATCCAATCATTCCTTATAGAAGAGAGATTTATTTTTATATTTTATAAACATGTTGTAAGTGTGATAAATAATTTGTACACCATGTCAGAAATGCCTTTCTGCAAGAGTTCTGCATCATTTGAAGAAAAATAATACTTTATTAAAGCAGTTATAATTTGAGAGTCAGACAGACGCAGTGATGTCATGGTGAATTCACTGTAGTTATATGGTGTTATTTGACAGCAAGGTGATCTCATGTTTTGTGGGCGGGGTTTAGACACACAGCAGCTCGGAGAGTGGAGGTTCTTCTGTAACCGAGAGCACAGACGAGTTCTGCTTCGTGGAGCGACTGATTCCTCCAACACGCGTCCCACCTCCACCCAAACACACCGGCCCCGCCCCGTCAGGATGGACCCCACCCTCAGGTACACACACACACACACACACACACACAGAGTTTACAGTTAACACACTGATCAGCTTAACTCTCAGTTCAGAGATGTGTTTATTAACATTGTGTAAAAGCTGTACTTACTGACGTCCCCTAATGCCTCCTGAGGTTTTTCTTTACGTGTTATGATGATTTTGTTTGTTTTAGAAACGCCACCGTCGCTGCCCTACATGGTCCGACGCTCCCGAATGCACAATATTCCCGTTTACTCCGACATCAAACACGGAAACCAGAAGAGCACCATCGTGCGTAAGGTGGAAGGAGACATCTGGGTGGGTTTAAAGCTCCTCATCAACTCTGAGAGCTCACACATCTCTGCCTCTGTTCCTCTGAGTGCGTGATGAGGTGTTAGACACCAGCTGTTTGTGTTGCAGGCTCTCAATAAGGATGTAAAAGAACATCTGCAGCAGCTGACGGGCAGAGAGCTGCCCACCACAGTCAACGAGGTCACCATGAGCATCCGCATTAAAGGCCAGTTCGATACGGAGCTGAAGGAATGGCTGCTGAAGCTGGGCTTCTGATCAGTGCTGAATTATTATTATTATTATTATTATTATTATTATTATTATTATTATTAAACCTATCTGAGTGTGATTAATACAGAAAACTGATGCAGAGAAATCTGATTAACTCTGTTTTACACCAGTTGTTTTTCCTGTTGTGTACAGCTGTGTGCAAATAAAGTTACACATGGACTCTACAGCACCTCACTGTTCTCTCTCTGACTTTTTTTCTTTAGTCAGTCATTAATTTTGAAGACATTTCCACCTCCTTCAATAGTTTTATTTTTCAGAGGAAATGAAAACACAGAAAGGGATGATGTAGAATAATGACGTGTTCCTGTGGTTGTACCGAGTTCAGTTAACGATTCGGGATTAGTTTAGATTTTTTTTTCTTCCGACTTTTTAATTTTAGACAGAAGAACCGCGTTTAGGGCGAAACTGCGCAAAATCTGCGCTGCTTCTGTGCAAAAGACTTCCGCGTTTACTTTAACGTGACATCATCACACTGCGACAGCTCAGTTTGGTAGCACAGCAGCGTCTCTCGTACGTTTACTAACCTGCTGGGTGAGTTGTTATTACTAATATCATATAGTTATTATGAAATAAGAGCGTTATGACTTTATTTATAATTATCTTCTACAGATTGTCCTGGAACAGAAATAAATCAAAGCAATAACTTAATAAAACTCAACTTTTACAGTTTAACATGCTGATGGCTGCAGTTTTTTCTGCTCATTTCTGGTTCTTTTTCCTGTAATAGTTTTTTCATGTAATTTATTTATTTAATTGTTTAACAATAAAACCCTTAAATTACAGGATAAAATTTGAAATGGTTTTCTTTTGTAAATTAGCACACACTGACCAGCTGATCTATGTTATGAAACAGAACCAGGCAATCAGTAAAAAAAAAAAGTAGAAATAAAATGAGAAATTGTTTGTACCCAAATGAAAACAGCTTCATTGTGAACTGAAGTGTAGGACTGAGATGTTTCCTGAAGCGGAGACTTGTATTACAGCTATCTGAATAAAAGTTAAAGTGTTGTTGTGTTTGTCCTGCGTCTCTCGGCAGTGTGTGATGGAGTGTGCGTGGAGACGAAGGACGCCGGCGTTCGTTAGATCGTTACTGATGGACGTCTCGCTGAAGGAGGACGATCTGAGCGGTGAGACAGAACCTGAGCAGATGAGGAAAGATGGGATTTCACTTCCAGTGACTGCAGCATGCGGCGCTGACCTGACTCCAGCTGCTGAGGAAGAGAACACATCATCATCCTCATTACGACCTTGTGGGCTGTGTCTCAGTAACCCAGCGCGTTACACTTGTCCCCGCTGTAATGTCCCCTACTGTGCGCTGTCCTGTTACCGTGGCTCGGCTCACACGGCGTGTTCAGAGCAGTTTTATAAAGACTGCGTGTCTCAGGAGCTGAGGCAGCGAGGCAGGACGGAGCACGAGGACAGGATCCACATGAGGGACATTCTTCTGAGGATGCGGCAGATGGAGGGGGTGCCAGGCGGAGTCACAAGGGAGCTGATGGAGAACAGCGGAGGACAAGTGACAGAGAGGGACACAGACACACTAACGCTGCTGTCCAGGCTAGCCGAGATTCAGACGCACAGAGAGGAGGGACATGAGGACGAGGTGCAGGACATCATGCAGCGACTCGGCGAGACAGGGGGTGAGGAAGAGGAAGGTGAGGAAGAGGAAGATGTCGTGACAAGGCTGTTGGGACTAAATATCGAGTCTCTGACTGAAGATGAGCTGTGGACGCTCCTGCCGGAGAAGGACAAACAGAAGTTTGAGCAGCTGCTAAAGGACGGCAGCATCAGCGCTCTCGTTCCAATATGGCGGCCGTGGTGGGAGGAGCACCAGCGAGACCATGCAGTGCTGATCGAGGAACTCCAGCATGCTGAAGAAACAAACAGTTTGCAGGAAGGAGAGGACAGAGATGTCCAGGACTTGGACACGGCATCAGAACTTCCATCACCACAGAAACAGGAAGTTAAGAAGCAGAAGATAAAAATGGAGGGAAGCAGAAATGCTCCTCCCCCAATCAGCTGTGAAATCCCACCCCTGTCCTCCCTTTGCTCCACCTGTCCATCCCCACTGCTGAAGTTCAGCCTGGTGAACGTGCTGTACGGTTATGCCTTCACGCTCCGCCTCTTTAACGGAGACGTGACGGAGACACAGCAGCTGCTGGAGTTCACGCAGCTCCTTCTGTCTGTGTCGGAGTGTTTGGGACGCGGCCGGACGTTCAGCTCGTTCTCCGAGGCTCTGAGCGCCGCGATGGCGTCCATCTCTGCAGAACGCTATCACTCGGACTCGGCGCTGAGCGCAGTGGAAGGCGTGGCTCACATCCTGAGCGGAGCGAGCAGGGACGAGGAGGCGGGGTACACACTCTCAGCATTCGCTCAGCTGCGCTCAGTGTTCAGCAGGGCGCGCCGCGCAGCTCCCCGAGACCACGCCCACTTCAGGAGGATGTGTTTCCTGGCTGGGAAGAAGTGCGAGTTCCTGCAGGCGTGGACCAACGAGAACACCCACACACTGAGGGCTTTAGCCAGACAGGCGTGGTCAGAGTGTGAGAGACAGACAGGTGAGAGACAGGCGATGGAGAGAGACAGGAAGCAGGTGGAGGAGAGCTGGAAGAAGAGACGAGCGCGAGGAAAAGTGATGATCGAAGAGATTTAATTTATTTAAAATCAGTTACGATAATTTTCTTATAAAATGATAAAACCATGCAATATATTTTCTTGTAACAATTCTATAAAATGACGATTATTTTCCTACACACACACACAGAGCTGTGTTCTTTGTTTGCAACAGTATTAAACACAAACATTCTGCTTTCGTGTTCAGCTCATTTTGCACTCCTTTATTGTTGTCTTTTTCTGAGCTGTGTTCCAAATGTTTCCCACAGAATCATGTGCACTACCTAGTGCACTACTGTAGTCCACACTAGAGCAGAGTGTCCTCCTGACGTACAGCTGAGTGTCTGCATGTGTTTAAAAAATCCTAAATTGTCTGAAATGACATTTTATCAACTAAAATCTCGATCATCTTTACATTAATCGTGGTGCTCTGTTGTTAATGTTCCGTGAAACTAACCCGGGCGTGTTAAACTCGTGATGTACACGTGACCGTGTGGAAGCAGAAACACGTGAACCTGTGTTTTGTTTTTTTTTTCAATTAAGGCTTGATCAGGAAAAGGTCTGTGAACATGTTGCATTTAACCTCGTGTCCATGTACAGTGAGGATCACCGGGTTCTTCACGTGTCTCATCCACACACACACATAGAGACAGATGTTATGGGTGTGTGTGAGGGTACAGGAGTGAGAGAGTGTAATAAAGTGTGTATGACAGCAGTAATGAGCTCAGTAGATGTAGGGGATGATCCTGTAGGGCACTCGGCTGCAGTATGCCTCCCAAGCCGCTCCGTACTTCGCTCTGCACTGACGTTCATCTCGTGCCTCCCTGTGCACCAACAACACGCTGAAGTACAGCACGTAGAAGTACGGCAGAATGTGGGAGAACCCTGTGGGGACACGGCGGGGGTTACAAACTGTGAGCGTTAAAACACACGGTGTCTTCTGCCTCGTTTTATTTACTCATAAAAACTAATATAAGAGCAGCGTGTAATACACTACTTAACACTTTCACACTACCTAGAGTTCAGAGTAGACCTGAACACACACACAGTCATACACATACACCTATATATACACAGTCATGTGAAAAAGTAAGTACACCCCATGGAATTATTTATTTTATTTTTTTTTTTAATTTTTACTTACACATATTTGGACGAGCAAACATTTGATCCTCTTTGAAACAATGCCTATTAATAAAGTTGACATTTTGTAGTAATTTTCACAATTTAAATGAACAAAAAATAGATCAGTCATATGGAAAAAGTAAGTACACCCCTACATTTATTCAGGTGGAACCAGTCTTATTTATACCCCTCTCATATCTAGTGTCTGGTGTTCCCTTCGCTATTGAGGTTTGTGGTGTCATCATGCCAAGATCTAAGTCAGAGTGTTCTGTAAGGCCTTCAGAAAAAAAGTTGTGGATGCCTGTCAGTCTGGCAAGAGATTTAAAAAGATCTCCAAATTATTTGAAATACATCATTCTACTGTAAGGAAAATAATCTACAAATGGTGCAGATTTAAAATGACTGCCATTTAGTGCAGAGCTGTCCCAGCAAATTCAGCACAAGAAGAGACTGTCTGAGGCGAAAAGAAGTCTCCCAAGAACCCCAAAATTTCATGAGAGGATCTGCAGTAGGTCTTGCAACTGTTGGTGTCAAAGTGTATGCTTCTACAATCAGCTTTAGTTTACAACCTTTCAAGGCTCAAAGGAATATGTGGGAGTTTCACACCCCTGGTGTGTGTGTGTGTGTGTGTTGGACTGACCACAGGGCAGAGACCACGCTAGCGCCATCAGAAGGTCTCCGAGGTAATTGGGGTGTCTGACGAACCCCCACCATCCTGACACTAACAACTGCTTTCCTGTTGCTGTGGCAATCGTCTCTAAATCTACAACATTAGCATAAAGGAGCTCATTATTACATAAGGTTCTCTGTTTGTGTATATATGTGTGTGTGTGTGTGTGTGTGTGTGTGTGTTTGGGACTCACTCAGGACGCTAGTGTGTGTCGGGTCTCTCCTGAATTGGTTCTTCTGAGAGTTGGACTTGCGGAAGACGTAATATCCGATTCCTGAAAGCAGAAATAGGTGTCACGTGTACTAATGCTCTGCAGTGTTAATGTCCGTCAGGACAGGGCGTGTCCTAAATTACCATTCAGCAGAATGATGGCAAGGGCACTGAAGGGAGTAAGTGTATGAGGGTGTGACACAAGGAAGGCTGCCTGGAGGCCGTATGTGAACGGAACCCAAACCAAATCACCGAACGCCAACATGAAGCCGAATCCATCATGCACAATGTCCATGGTGCTCAATACCGCCTCCTGCAGGGCAGAGTCACACACACACACACACACACACACACACACACACACACGACCAGGCTGAGTCGGCAATGCAGTAACCATTCACTATTCACTACATAATGATTTAATAAAATCCCACAATGCAACAAAACACATTGTCATCTTGTGTATTGCCCTTTGCGGTGTCCTGTGTATTGCCCTGTGCGGTGCCCTGTGCGGTGCCCTGTGTATTGCCCTGTGCGGTGCCCTGTGCGGTGCCCTGTGTATTGCCCTGTGCAGTGCCCTGTGCAGTGCCCTGTGCGGTGCATTATGTATTGCCCTGTGCCGTGCCCTGTGCCGTGCCCTGTGTATTGCCCTATGTATTGCCCTATGTATTGCCCTGTGCCGTGCCCTGTGCCGTGCCCTGTGCCGTGCATTGTGTATTGACCTGTGCCGTGCCCTGTGTATTGCCCTGTGTATTGCCCTGTGCATTGCCCTGTGCATTGCCCTGTGCATTGCCCTGTGCCGTGCCCTGTGCCGTGCCCTGTGCCGTGCCCTGTGCCGTGCCCTGTGTATTGCCCTGTGCCGTGCTATGTGTATTGCCCTGTGTATTGCTCTGTGTGGTGCCCTGTGAATTGCCCTGTGAATTGCCCTGTGAATTGCCCTGTGAATTGCCCTGTGTATTGCCCTGTGCCGTGCCCTGTGTAGTGCCCTAACTTCGTTCCACAGAGCGTCAGTGACGTAGAGTAATTGGAAGGCGTTCACCAGCAGCATTGACACTGATGGAGATCCACGCAGCTCCACCTCCTTCATCAACATCACCGCATTCAGCACCACCTAACACACGCACGCACACACACACACACGCACACATTTTTAGGAAAATGTATATGTACAGGATATAGCTGATAGAGACAGACGTGTGTGTGTGTGTGTGTGTGTGTACTCACCCAGCCTATTAACCCTGGCCGCAGCTCACAGAAATATTTCAGATCGAATGAACCGATACGTGGGTTTAACTCCCGTCCAATAAAGAAATCATACACAGCGTTACCTTCACACACACACACACACACACACACACACACACACAAGACAGCCTTTGTTTTTTCCTTCTTTTAGCTTGTGTACAGTAATTAGACAGTAATGGTGTTCATTGGTGTTTAACTGAGTGTTAAGTAGTTTTCAGTGCAGGGTTGTGTGTAAAACTCCATTTCCCATCATGCCCCTGTGCTCTGACCTGTGTTTCCTCCGAGTGCCAGTGCGTGTGCAGGAGCCCAGAAGGAGCGAGCGTACAGGTAGAGGGAGAGCAGGAAGGCCACGCCCACTGCACACACTGCCAACGGCACCATCAGGTCATACAGGTGAGCCAGGGGTACGCCCACACAGACACACACACACACCAACCCAATCGTCACACACAGTGCATGGAACCCTAAAACACACACACACACACACACACACACACACACACACACACACAGCAATACAGCCATCACACACACAGCAGATACACAGGATTGTGGGATATGTAGTACACGATAAAAGAGAACTACATTACCGTTTATCGGATATTTCAGTCTGCTTCCATCCCTGAGAACTAAACCCTCTGACACCTGGAGAGAGAAAACACACTACGTTCTGAGCGTACACTCTGTGTGTGTGTGTGTGTGTGTGTGTGTGTGTGTGTGTGTGCGCGTTAACCTTGCCCACTGGGAGCAGGTAGAGCAGAATGTGTGTGCTTAACCACACAGTGATGATGAACACGGCTCGGGGGTTGTAGAGGTCAGAGTTGGGGTGCAGTGGGGGGGGCCAGCGGAGCACGCTGCCCTCCTCAGACACACACACACTCAGCAGGAAGAGCACAGTGAGGGGGAGGAACACTATTATACATGCAGCACCTACACACACACAGAAAAGTCCTGTTCACGAAATCCGATCACCAAGTGCTCACTGGAGACGCGTTTATAACGCCAGGTGTGAACAGGACCACAGATACAGATGTGTACATAAAGACATGCACAGATACAAATACAGATGTGTGTATATATACGAGCACACATACACACACTCTGTGTCTTACCTATCACCCCTCCAAACTCTGTGTCAGTTGTGTGTGGTGGTTTGTGTTTGCTGGACTTCATCCTGTTGTTGATCAGAGCAGAAAGCTTTCTCACACACACTTACACACACTCTTAACTTCATCATTTACACAGTTAGTGCTAAGCTGGTGGCTACAGTGGTGCTTGAAAGTTTGTGAACACTTTAGAACTTTCTCTATATATATCTGCATAAATATGACCTATTTATACATATTGTTGTGAAGATCACTCTGATAAAATAAAATAAATAAAACAGGACGCTCACTCACACCTGATCGTCATCCCACTGAGTGAAAACACCTGACTCTAATTCACCTTCAAATTAACTGCTAATCCTAGAGGTGCACATACTTTTGCCACTCACAGATATGTAACATTGGATTATTTTCCTCAATAATTAAATGACCAAGTATAATATTTTACTTCTTATTAAAATAAGAAATATCACCTCACACACTGACAAAACACTTTCAGCTCTTCTTTATATTTATTTAATATTTAATATTTATTTTACAGTTTATAACTGTGTGCGTGTTTCGCTTACCTTTCCTCTGCGCGCGCTGTCAAAATCAGTTTACAGCAGCTCGAGGCGGAGCCTGGCTAATAGCCCCGCCTCCAATACGAGTTAATAATTTATACCCGACCAATAAAAATCCAGCGCGTGCATCACAAGAGCGTGGAGCGGAGAATAGTGAGCCAATGAGAACAGAGAGCACGCAGAAGTGTTCACGTCTCACCTGTTATCTGGCCAATGAGAGAGGAGCGTAAGGCATACGTTGCGCAGTGACGTAACCGCTGGTGTCCTAGGTTACCAGTCCGCGCGCTAGCAGGACCAATCACATCGCGCTGTTTAATCCGGGTATTCTATTTGCACACTCGCTAGCTCTCTGGCTAATTTCGAAGCAAAAAAATAAAAAATAAAAGCACTTATTCAGGCAGATGTGTGGGACTTCACTTCTAAATTTATATCCATTATATTTTCTAATTCACTGCTGATGCTAGATAATAATTATACAAATAAAATAAAAAAAGAAAATTAAAGCTATGTTCATTTTGTTCTGCTGCAAATTGCCTAATTTTATTATCTTCTGTAATTTTCGAGTTAATAATAATAATAATAATAATAATAATAATGTCACAAAAGCGTTTATTTTCATGACGCTGTAAATTCTGTGCATTTAGTTTAATAAACTATCGAGGCTCTTTTACCAGCAGGGGGCGATACAACACCTCTACACTCTCACCTGTGTGTGTGTGTGTGTGTGTGTGTGTGTGTGTGTGTGAGAGAGAGAGAGAGAGAGAGAGAGACTGTGTGGGTGTATAAAGTACAGATTGACAGTCTGATAGGTAGATAGACAAATAATCAGACAGACAGGTGTGTTATTAATCATAATGAGCTCAGTTGTCCCATCTGTCTGATCACGCTGTCTCACACCTTCTCACTCACACATCACATCCTCGTGTTCAGTAACTATGGTGATCTAGAGAGAGCATCACTTCCTGTCCCTGCATGAGGAAGTGTGTGTGTGTGTGTGTACTGTTCCACAGTAAGGAACCTGTCTGTGCAAACCCCTAATTCCTCACTTACTTACCATCTGTCTGTGTCTCTATGTGTCTCTTTCTGTCTCTCTCTCTAATACAGATGCCCAGTTCTGTTGCCATGACACCCAGTTTTTCCCAATGCTGCAGCACTGAACTCTGTGTGTGTGTGTGTGTGTGTGTGTGTGTGTGTGTGTGTGTGTGTGTTCATGCATTTGTGTGTGCATACGTGCGTCTGTGTGTGTGTGGGTGGGAGTTTGAGTGATCCTGATTAGTGTGTTTAAAAATGCAAATTTTCTGCTTTCATAATCTCCCCTCTCACCTGTGTGTGTGTGTGTGTGTGTGTGTGTGTGTGTGTGTGTGTGTGAGTGAGAGAAAGAGAGGAGTTAGATTTCACGTCTATTGAAAATGCTAATCAGCTTCATGATGCAGTGTAACAATAACACACACACACACACACATACAGATAGGACCTGAGAATACCTCTGACCTTTAACCTTTAGCCCTAATCAATAAACACTTCTTACTCAGTGGTATTGTGTATGACTGTACAGTGTTCTAGCCCTGTTATTAACGTTGGCTACATTAGCGAGCTTGCTGTGCTAAAGCTAACTGTGAGTGATGTCACGACTCACAAGTCTAATCTACCATCACATCTTAGCCACATGTGTACGCTCTAAAGTACACAACGTGTGTAAAAGTGGGTAACGATAATGCACTCTGTGTGTGTGTGTGAGAGAGAGAGAGAGAGAGAGAGAGTGTGTGTGTGTGTGTGTGTGTGTAATGTAACTGTAATTGAATGTGTTTTCTGAGTAATGAAGCAGTGAAACATTTCCATCTCAGACTGCAGAAGTTTACAACAGAGTGGAGATCTCACAGCTCCTCAGTGCTGTTACATCATCAGCTTGTACTGTGCTGTAAGAACCCTGTGTGCAGAACCGTGATAAGAGAACCGTGTGTATAATAGAACCCTGTGTGCAGAACCGTGTGTATAATAGAACCCTGTGTGCAGAACCCTGATAAAAGAACCATGTGTATAATAGAACCCTGTGTGCAGAACCTTGATAAGAGAACCGTGTGTATAATAGAACCCTGTGTGCAGAACC
>JANDJT010000060.1:21030522-21043022 GCA_024331685.1 Stegophilus panzeri | reverse complement strand
ATTACTAAAATTATATTAGCAGTTTATGATCAGTTTATCAGAGACGATTCTCTCTCTCTCTCTCTCTGTCTCTCTCACACACTCTCTCTCTCTCTTTCTCTCTTTCACGCACTCTCTCTTTCACACTCTCTCTCTCTGTCATGCACTCTCTCTCACTCTCACACTCTCGCTCTCTTTCACGCGCTCTCTCTCTGTCTCTCTTTCATGCACTCTCTCTCATGTGCTCTCTCTCTAACTCTCTCCCCCCTCACTCTCACACTGTTTCTCTCTTTCATGCGCTCTCTGTCTTTCTCTTTCATGCTGTCTCTCTCTCCTCACTCTCACTCTCTCTGTCTCTAACTCTTTCACGCTCTCTCTCTGTCTCTCTCACTCGCTCTCTCTCACACTCTCTCTCTGTCTGTCTCTCTCTCTCTCATGCTGAGGTGCATTATGGGATTGCCTCTGAGAAGTTTCTACACACCCTCAGAACACCATTGTCCTCTCACTGCCCTTTAATGTGTCCTATAGAGCTCTCTACAGAGAGTACGATCTCCTGAATGGAACATGAGTTGTGGTGATATGTAGAGAGTGTGTGTGTGTTTGTGTGTGTTCACTACAGCAGTGTGGAACTGGTTTTTCAGCACACAGTCCGTGTGTTGTTCTGAAGCATAATGCTGTATATGAATATTTATAAAGTGTATGCAGATGAGCTCACCTGACTCAGGTGACCTTTGCGCTGCTGTAGTGACACATTAACGCTGAGGGTCACTCTTACACTGAGCGCGCTCTCTCTGACCTGTCATTCCTTATAATAATGCTATAAGGAGTACGCACGGATTTGGGACACAGCCTGAGAGTAGTGTATGTGGGTGAGGTGTGCTCACCTGATGTGATGGTGTGCTAATAGGCAGTGAGTTGGGAGGGGGCTATATTTACCTTTACAGCATTTAGCAGATGCTCTTATCCAGAGTGACTTACAGAAGTGCTTTTTGCAGTGTGGTGGTCACTTTGGCTCGTTCCTCTTGGCAAATGATCTTCAGATCTCCAAGGTTACGGGGATCCCTCTGATGGACTCCTCCATATATGTTCACTGGGATTCAGGGCAGGAGATCGGCTCAGCCATGTCAGGACTTCCTCACTTATTTTGGCTGCATGTTTGTCGTGTTAAAACTTCCATCTTCTCCCCAGATTTACAGGCTCCTCTGAAAGTATTGGAACAGTACTACTCCACACACATTTTAATGTAAAATAAGTGTTTTACATATTATAATTATATATTGAATGGTGGATTAGTGAAATTCTTGCCACACTGAGGACTGTGCTTCTCCACAGGAACTCAGCACCTGTGGGCTGAAGACTGAATTTTTATGCTTGCTGGCTCATTAACTACTGCTGAAGGAAGCCATGATGTGTGTTTCTTACCAGTGTGGTGCATGCTGGGTAATGTAGTACCGCTGCATCAGTGCCAAGATTGCGACACTGAGAGCAGTGATCTCAAAGCATTAATTAGACCTGATCGATCCATACCTGATCCAAAGCCTAATTTCTTCCAGTGCTAAAAAAAAAAAAAAGTCTAAGGCTGAGTACACACACACACATGTATATGTGTGTGTGCGTGCGTGTGTTTACCCATGTTCAAATTCATATATATACATATTAGGGCGAGCAATATGACAAAAATATATGATACTTGAGTACGTTTCTACGATACATGATGATAAACTGTCTGTAAAGCAGTAAAATAAACAAAATACTGTTAAACTGACTTAGACGATACTTTTCTTTAATGCTTACAAACAAGATATCACCCAGTCCTCTATATATATAATATATAAATTAATCTGAACATGGCTACACACTGAACACGATGAGGAAAAATTGGTTTTCCTGTGAAAGGAAACACACACACACACATGCACACTCTTTATGACAGTAGGAAGAGAGGGTGGAGTACACACACACACACACACACACACACACACACACATATCGGAAACATAGGGTCAAGAGGATAAACTGTCTGACTCTCTTTCTCTCTCTTTGTCACACTCACACAAGCAAGAAGATGAAGTTTATAGTTTTCATCTGATGTGTCTGAGCACTACATTTTGTGTGTGTGTGTAGGTTATGACTTTGCGGCGGTGCTGGAGTGGTTTGCTGAGCGAGTGGACCGGATCATTCTGCTGTTCGATGCCCACAAGCTGGACATTTCAGATGAGTTCTCTGAGGTGATCCGTGCTCTGAAGAACCATGAGGACAAAATGCGCGTGGTTCTCAACAAGGCTGATCAGATCAGCACGCAGCAGCTCATGCGGGTCTATGGCGCCCTCATGTGGTCTCTCGGTAAGATAGTCAATACTCCTGAGGTGCTACGTGTTTACATCGGCTCGTTCTGGGCGCAGCCGCTGCTGGTGCCTGACAACCGCCGACTGTTTGAGGCCGAACAACACGACCTGTTTAGAGACATCCAGAGTTTACCACGCAACGCTGCGCTACGCAAACTCAACGACCTCATCAAGAGAGCTCGCCTTGCCAAGGTACCCTACATTAACACAGCAATCTCATGGAGAGCGCGTACCTTACAACCCACAGGCTACTGTTTGCTGCCCCCTAGTGTAAGATCTACTGTATTGTTTAAGCATGCAGTACAGATACACAGGGAACAAGTCGAGTGAGTTTTTATTGTCATTTCTCTGTATAGCTTAAATACATTGGAATGAAATGCCAGTTTGAGGCAAGTGCAGGACAATAAATACACAGAACATGAGCTGTAAACTATGAACTATTCTATTGGAAGGGTAGCAGCACTACATTTAGTGTTCCATTAAGTGACTGGTGATGCTGAGTGGGACAGGTGTGGGACAGGTGTTGGACTAGCCCAGGTGAGCGTTAGGAGGTAGCAGGGTGTTGAGTAATCCCACTGCTTCAGGGAGGAAACTGTTGCGGAGTCGAAGAAACACAGGAACACAGTAAGAGTCTCTCAGAGGTGTGTGTGTGTGTGTGTGTGTGTGTGTAGGTGCAGGCATACATCATCAGTTCCCTGAAGAAGGAGATGCCAAACATGTTTGGTAAGGAGAATAAGAAGAAGGAGTTGATCGCTAGTCTGGGAGAGATCTACAGCAGGATCGAGAAGGAGCATCAGATCTCTCCTGGGGATTTCCCAAAGCTCTCTAAAATGCAGGTACACTAAGTGTGTGTGTGTGTGTGTGTGTGTGTGTGTGTGTGTGTGAAGTGTGGAATGATGTGTTACTAAAGTAACTTATCCTTCAGCCAAGTGCACATATGCCATTCTTTCCTTTCCTGTTTGTGTGCGTGTGTGTAGGAGCTGTTGGTGTCTCAGGACTTCACTAAGTTCCAGGTTCTGAAGCCGAAGCTGCTGGAGTGTGTGGACGATTTGCTGGAGAACGACATTGCAAAGCTCATGACGCTGGTGCGGCAGGAGGAGTTGGCCACACCCACCACCGTAGTGCAGGGCGGGGCCTTCGAGGGCGTGTCAGTGGGACCTTTTGGTGGTGGTTACGGAGAGGGCGTGTCTGAGGGCATTGACGAGCTGGAGTGGGTGGTGCAGAAAGACAAGCACACCTACGATGAGATCTTCTACACCCTGTCCCCCGTCAACGGGAAAGTGTCCGGTGCCATGGCCAAGCGCGAGATGGTCAAGTCCAAACTGCCCAACACCGTGCTCGGAAAGATCTGGAAACTCGCCGATGTTGACAGGGACGGTTTCCTTGACGACGACGAGTTTGCCTTAGCTAATCACCTGATCAAGGTGAAGCTTGAAGGTCATGAGTTACCTGCCGAGCTGCCTGCTCACCTGGTACCTCCATCCAAACGTGCTCAGTAGAGCTCATAGCCTTAATCTGACTAAGCCACTACGCCCTAAGCCACTACGCCCTAAGCCACTACGCCCTAAACCCTACACCCTAGACCACTATGCCCTAAACTACTAAGCCTTAACCACAAAATACTAAGCCACTAAGCCCTAAATCCTGAGCCCTAAACCACTGAACACCTGAAACCCTAACCCCTGTGCACTCCACCCTGACCCTCAGTGTAGAGCCCCTCAGTGTGGTGAGCCGTGTGTCGGGTCAGAGGTCAGAGCTGCAGGTGTTCTTTCCCTGCTTACTCCACACTGATTAATGATTAGCGTTAGCATTAGCATTAGCTTTATTAACCTGATTCACTGCAGTAATAAATTAATCTCCTGAAACTTACAGCTTATTAAATACACCATGTTTCCTTCTGTTTCTGATCAAAACTCATACACACACTCATCACTCTCACACACACATGCCATCACTCTCACACACACTCCATCACTCTCACACACACACACACACTCACACACACACACACACTCTACTCAACATTATTTTGTATTTGACTATTTACATTATTACAATGCTATGATATATTTTTTTTATATCAGAGGTTTTACACTGCAGAATTCAGCTGTGTGTGTGTGTGTGTACACTGAAAGTGTGTAAAGAAAATGCCTGGAGCAGCTACAGTCTGTAAAGTTTTCCATGATTCCATATTAATGTTTATTAAATATGTTCACTTACTGTTCTGGTCGATGGCTAATAAAATACAGATTTATCACGATGAGAGAGAGACACACACACAGAGTGTGTGTGTGTGTGTGTGTGTGTGTGTGTGTGTGTGTGTGTGTGTGTGAGTGAGTGAGTGTGTGTGTGAGTGTGTGTGTGTGAGTGAGTGAGTGAGTGCAAACATGCAGGAGCTGTGCATTACTACACCACAGTGAACGTCTGCCTGTGACGACATCACTAACACAATCAGTTTAGTTCACACCTACATGCTAATGAGAAGCCAATCAGAGTAGAGCACTCGCAGGTCTTGTCCCAAATTACTGCATAGTGTGTGAGTGTGTCAGACTTAGGGTTAGGGTCTCAGTGTTAACAGATCATTCTCCCTTTATTTCTTTTTTAAACACATTATCCAGTTCAGTTCAATTTTATTTGTATAGTGCTATTTGCAATGGACATTCTCAAAGCAGCTTTACAGAAATATATAAACACAGGATACAGATTTTAAGTGTGTGAATTTATCCCTATTGAGCAAGCCGGTGGCAACGGTGGTGAGGAAAACCTCCCTAATATTATATGAGGAAGAAACCTTGAGAGCAACCAGACTCGGAACGGGACCCATCCTCATCTGGGTAACAACGGATAGAGTGAAAGTAAAAGAAAGTTCATTATGGTTTTTACATGAAGTCTGTTTGTTGAACTAGTCCACTTTTCACTAAAGGAGACCTGAGTGCAAAACTGCATGTGGTAATTGCAGCCCCAAGGCCATAGTAGCAACCGTAGTCCCAGCAACCACGGCGATTATACTTGTGTATTTTTGTAGTGCCAGCAATATACAGTCTGGGTCGGGTCTGTTGTTTGTGCTGGACACTGAAGACATTTGAGTTTGGGATGAAAAGATGAATGAGGCGATGGATCAGAATTTTTGTTTTCATTTCCTGATATTTACATCTGGACGTGTTGTCCTGCACTCGTCTCACACTGGTGTGTATTTGCACTTTATATAGTCTTGTGTACTTTTGTGACCTAGAGAAACGACATTTACTTCCAATGTCTACAAGCTGTATAGACTGGAATGGCCGCAGAAACCCACTCCACTTGACAATGTTTCTGTCATCAGCTGTTGTGGTTTTCCTTGGTTGACCCATTCGGTGTCTCATTCAGTACATCAGCAGTTTCTTTCTTTTTCAGGACATTGCAAATTGTTGTATTGGCTATACCCAATGCTTGTGTAATGCCTCTGATAGACTTCCCCTCTTTTCTCAGATTCAAAATGGCTTGCTTTTCTCCCATACACAGCTCTCTGATCTTCATGTTGCTTTATCTTTTTTAACAACAAATGCAGTCTTCACAGGTAAAACCTAGGGCTCAAACCAAGAGTAGACATTAATTTAGTTGTTTAAACAATCAATTTAACAGGATACACCTGTGCAACAAGAAACACCTGTCAGTCACATGTTCGAGTATTTTTCATAAACAAATGGCTGGGTTCAAACCAAATGTTGTTGAACAGATGTAAATATCAGGAAATAAAAGCTGAAGTTCTGATCTGTCGTCTTATTCCTATTTTTTAACTCAAACCCAGATGTCTTCAGTGTACAGCAAAAAAACAAAAGAATTGGCCTTGTTGTTCCAATACTTTTGGAGGGGGGGTGTATACCTCCGGTAAACTAAATATCATATATGAAATGTGCTGAAGTGTGAAGTTTGGTGATGTTTTTTCTCCACACTGCACTGTCTCTCTCTCTCTCTCTCTCTCTCTCTCTCTCACACACACACACACACACACACCTCCGTCTGAATCAGGATTACTATTAATAAGTAAGGAATAACACACGGCAGGCTGTGCTGTTATACAAAAATATGTGGGCGTGGTCACTCAGTAATAGAGTGGAGTTTTTTAATGTTTGACATATTTGGTATAATTGAGTTGCTGTTTAGAAAACAGAACCATTGTAGAGTGTGTGCCACAGCCTCATACTGTTTTTCTGTCTCGGTTTAACTGCCAGTTCTGTGTTTTAAGCCCAGTTCACACACACACACAGACTCCGACCAACACAATCACCAACTTTTAAAAGTTGGCCGTTGGCTTTAGAACGCTGGGAAACACCTGTCGTGTTCATGCTGCCCCAATACACACCAACACACTTTTACTTTTACCACAAAATTTTACAATGACTAGTGTCTTCATGTGTCCTTCTTCACCTGAAAAGACCAAGAGTGAAACAAAAGAGTTTTTGTTTATTTATTTAAATTTTGCTCGGCTTACAGGGGCGTAACCCTGGCCTGGGCACTCAGGGACCCGGAGACTTTTATCTTTAGCCCCGAATAATTCTCCACTTGGAGCGGTTTGTCACTACGTAACTGAAGATCAGACAGCGTTTACAGGAAAATACAAGGAAACACGCGTGTCTTATTGGCTGACAGTCTCTCAATTCTGCCCAACGCTAGTTCACAGTCACTGTGAGGATGAAATGGACTACAGGATCGAAACCGAAACGTCCTCTGATGCTGAACAGGAAAACAAGGTGTGTAAATGTGTATATGAGTTCCAGTTTACGTGAACATGATATGAGCAGAGCGGAAACACTCTGCATGGCTCTGTAGCAGATAAACCCATACAGTGAGATGCCTCCCATTGGCTAGAGACACCAAACTAGCCTAGTCTCGTGTTAGATAGACAAAAAGGTTTATATTTTATCAGTCTTTTAGTCCTGCAAACAGTGATCACACCTGAGGCAGGTTTTATGAGAAATCCGACTTTTTTTTGTCCAATTTTCACATTTTTAAGCAATTAGCCCTCACACGCAAGAAAAAAATTCATGGAAACAGTTTATTTAGAAGAACCTGCACCAGCACCTAGCGCACAGACTTTCGTTTCTATGGAGTTTGCAGGGATGCTTGCCTCAATGTCATGGCAACGGTTTGCACAGGTCAGTTTGTTGGAAAATCATACCACATTGCTCAGAATTATAACGATCCGACACACTACACTAAATGGGTAATAAACACATTATAAAATATGATTAGTAAATTGTTACTAATCTTATAATCCATCATCATATAATATATCATTAATAAACTAATTATAAAATGTGGGCCGTTTGGGACAGAGGTGCGCTGTGCTGTGATTTTTCTCCTGCAGGGGGCAGAAGAGACCTGATTATTTTGCGCCCTGCCGGATGTGACGTCATCGAATTCCAAATTTTAGCCTCAATCCACCTGCTGAGGCGACGTTCGAGTGCGTTGAGCTTTATGCTGCGTGAGACACGGACGCTGTGAGCACGCGGAGAGGAAAAAGGAAAAGTTCCGTTTTAAAGTTTTATCTGATAAAATTTATTTTTATTTACATTCCGGACCGAGTTCAGGAATAAACTCCGAATATGGAGCTGCGGTTTTCCAGCTTATTTTACGCCTGTGTTATTTTTCTCTCAGGTGAGCTACTTTTTTTGTCTTTAGCTTCATGCTAATCTCACACAAAGTTTATGTCACACTGTGTGTGTGTGTGTGTGTGTGTGTGTGTGTGCGCTACTCTGTAGTTTAAGTTATAAAGTAACTTCTGTTACATTTGTAAAGTCTAAAACGTTGTCTTTTGTTTTTCCTCCATTAAACACACACACACACACACACACACACACACACACACACACACAGTCATGTCGTTTTTGTATTATTTACACTTAGTCTTGAAAAACTGTATATTAAATGTATACATTGTGTGTGTGTGTGTGTGTGTGTGTGTGTGTGTGTGTGTGCGCGCGCGTGTGTGTTCTCTCGTTGTTTGTTAGTTAATATTTGACTGAACACAGGGAACTGCACACCAATAAAATTCTGAACTGTAATAAAGTATGTGTGGCGAGAGAGAGAGGGGGGGAGAGAGGTTAATAGGAGGACAGCATATTGTTCCTCAAAAAATTTGTTTTATTAACACAATTTAACACTTTACATTTACTCTAACATCTTTAATGAAGTACACACACTTACACACAAAAAACACACCCCAGTTCAGGGAAGATAAGGAATAACACACTGATTAGATAAAAAGCAAACAGAAACTGAGAGAGAGACCAATGTGTGTTTACATTGAAACTCCTCCCTGTGAAACCAGGCACAGACACACACACACACACACACACACACACTCTTTCTACATCTCTCTCCCCCACACACAGGAATGTGCTCTCCCTTCATTCCTATATCACACAGTTACACCTCTCTGTGAGTGTGTGTGTGTGTGGTGGTTCAGTAAGTGTATTTTACATATAGCTCATTTTAAAAGAACTAGAAAGGGAACCAGCCGAAAGTGAGCTCAGTCCTTTTGGTGTTCGCAGTTTAGTGGACTGAAAAGAGAACCCGGTACTTTTTTTGGACCTCTTCAGTAATGAAGTGATCTCAGACCCTTTCTTGTTTACTCCACAACTTCATAAGAACTCTGACCCCAGCTTGCACCCAAAATTTCATCCAAGTCATCATAGAAGGGACAGGAATCCTTCATTTCAGTGGACTCACGACTTCGACGTGTTTATCACGGGTGATCATGTACTTCTGTTCTGTTATAGTCTCTTTCCTTCATTTTTTGAGAAAACCTCAAACACTGTAAACAATTCTTTCTCTACAGGTCACACACTATTTGTTCCCTGATCTTATCTGGACGTGCGTACGTGCGCGTGTGTGTGTGTGTGTGTGTGTGTGTGTGTGTGTGCACGCAGCTTTAATAATGTGTTAATAACAAATGAACAAATCTTAATATTCATCTGAATTGTTTTCTTACACACACACACACACTGTATTAAGATGAATCTGAAGAAGACAGAATGAAAGACAGGTGACTTGACTACAGCTTTTAGTGGAAGAGAAGAACACAGCTTCCTCTCCTTCTCTATCAGTTCATCTTTCCAAACGTCTCAGATACAGTTCACACATTAGTGTAGGTGTGTCTCACCAACTCTGTAAAGGATTTACTGTGTGTTCTCATGGCCTTAGCCCTCAAAGAGGGCATGGCTTAGTTGTGACATCAGCTGGTGTTTGTAGTGTTTATTAACAGGAAGAACTCGTACAGCCGGATTTAAATGACTCGCTGCTTATGTTTGGGGGGAAAACTGGAGCCGTATTAGGAAATGGTGCTTGCAACTACAAATAAGTCTGTGTCTGTGAGTGTCAGTGACTGTGTGTGTATGTGTGTGTGTGTGTGTGTGTATAGACAACATGGTGACATTGACTCAAATTATATGGTTCTGAAGCCTAAATTTGGTCAACGTGAACGTCACCATTTTGACCGAGCATGTGAAGTACCTATGCCTGGTCGGACTATGGGTCTGCCTCTAACCCTGCCTGTATTGCTCATAGACATGCCCTGCTTCATGTCAGGAGCGCAGGAGAGATGTTACCTGAAGTGCAGCTAAAGATATATAGTGTTATTAATAAATATAAGATTTATATAAAAAGTTTAAAGCTTTGAGTCATTACTGAGTTACTGTCTGCTTGCGAGCTATCATTATATATTTTAATCAAAATGATGTATAAGTAGTTAATGTAATGAACCAACTGAAAAGATCAACGCAGGCAATATTTACATGCAACACATCTGAGTTTTGAGGGAAATACACACCTGAATGGCAGTGGTAGCTCAGTGGTTAAGACGTTGGGCTACTGATCGGAAGGTTGTGAGTTCAAATCCCAGTACCACTAAGTTGTCACTGCTGGACAGCTGTTCAGATGTATAAATGAAAAATCCCCTGGATAAGGCCGTTTGCCAAAATGCCTTAAATGAATGTAGAAGTGCTCTTTTATCTTTACTGATATATACTGATACATTTTATCCAAATGTTTGCTAAACCCACATACATTATTCGGTCAATACATTATTCGGAAACTGAGTTAGTGTTAGCTGTCTTGGTTAACACCATCACTTCCTTCACTCATGCTGTACAGTCCCCTCTGAAACTATTGGAACGGCAAGGTAAATTTTTTTTGGTTTTGCTGTAGAATGAAGACGTTTGAGATGAGAAGATTTTCAGCTTTTATTTTCTAGTATTTATTTATATGTAGATTGAAAAACAGAGAACATTTTATACCAGACCACCAAATTTGTAGATGAGCAAAATATTGGAACATGTGACTGACAGGTGTGTCTTGTTAGACTGTTTATTTAAACAATAAAAAAGCTTTGAACGTCTACTCTTGGTTTTAGACTTCAGTTTCACCTGTGAAGACTGTATTTGTTGTTAAAAAGGATAAACCAACATGAAGATGAGAGAGCTGTCTGTGAGAGAAAAGCAAGCCTTTTTGAAGCTGAGAAAAGAGGTGAAGTCTATCCGAGGCATTACACAAACATTGGGTATAGCCAATACAACAATCTGGAATGTCCTGAAAAAGAAAGAAACCACTGGTGTACTGAGCAACAGACACGAAGGGGTAGACCAAGGAAAACAACAACAGCTGATGACAAACATTGTGAGATCTGTGAAGAAAAACCCCAAAACAACAGTCAGTGACATCACCAACAACCTCCACAGAGCAGGGGAGAAGGTCTCACAATCCACCATTCAGAGAAGACTTTGAGAGCAGAAATATAGAGGCCATACCACAAGATGCAAACCACTCATCAGCAGTAAGAATCAGAAAGCCAGATTGGAATTAATAAAGAAATACAGAGATAATCCACAAAAGATCTGAAACCAAGACCTCTACCAAAGTGATGGAGAAAGGATCTGCTCATGATATGCTCTTCTGTGAAACATGGTGGAGGTAGTATCATGGCTTGGGCTTGCATAGCTGCTTCTGGAACATTCTCACTAATCTTTACTGATGATGGAACTCATGATGGTAGGAGCAGAATGAATTCACAAGTTTACAGGAACATTCTGTCTGCAAATCTACAGAGAAATGCATCCAAATGAATCAGGAGGAATTTCATCATGCAGCAAGACAATGATCCAAAAATACACTGCCAACTCAACACAGGACTTTATCAGGGTTAAAGTGGAAGGTTTTAGACTGGCCAAGTCAATCACCAGACCTTAAACCAACTGAGCAGCGTTTCACCTCCTGAAGAGGAGACTGAAGGGAGAAACCCCGCCGAAACAAACAACTACTGAAAGAAGCTGCAGTAAAAACCTGAAAAAGCTTCACAGAAGAAGAAACCAACAGTTTGGTGTCAGTGAGTCAGGATTGATGCAGTTCTTGCGAGTAAGGGATATGCAACCAAATATATGCGTGTTATTTACTTTCATTTACTTAAATACTTCTTCTACAGTACTGTTCCTATACTCTTGAACACCTACAAATTGTGTGATCTGATTCGAAAGGTTCTGTGTTTTATGTTGTTTAACAAGTCTAGATGTAAATAGCAGGAAATAAAAACTGAAATCCTAAATTCTCGTCTCTTCTCCATTTTTTGATCTCAAACACAGATGTCTTTGATGTACAGCACAAAGAAACGAATTGGCCTTTCTGTTCCAATAGTTTCGGAGAGGACTGTATATAGATATCGGAACAACAAGCTAGGGCTGTGACGGTGGCCATGACAACTGGTAGTTTGCCACCGAGGTGGTGTCTCATCACACGCCACGTTAATGTTTCTGCTTGAGTGGCACCACGACAAGCACAAAGAACAATGTTCTGTATACAAGTGTAGCGGGGCTCTATGGTAACAGTTTCTTTTAGGAGCACTTGTGCTCCTAATTACAAAAATTTTGGAGTACGGTTGAAGTTTAGTTTTTTTTGTTGTTGTTTGTTTGTTTGTTTGTTTGTTTGTTTGTTTTTTAGAGATGGTAACGTGAATGTGCCACAATATAACACACAAGTAGGCACGAGAAAACTTGATCTTGTCAATTATGACAGAATTTAGGAACATTGACACATTAATTGATCTTCTGATAAACTAAATGTAATATTTTCAGTTAATTTTACAGGCTGTATGCTAAAAAACAACAACAGTTAACCTGTTCCACCTTGTAAACGAATACAATAAAC
>JANDJT010000060.1:21000928-21013974 GCA_024331685.1 Stegophilus panzeri | reverse complement strand
TATATATATATTCCCCTAAAAAAGTTACTTGAGTAAGTGTAAGGAAGTAAATGTAGTGCAATACTCCACACCTCTGAAACTGGTTGTTCAAACGCAATGATCACAGAATTTTCCTGATTAGAGAAGCTTTTCTCCTGGACAGTATGACTCCGACATTCAGTAGCGTGGTGTGAACTATGTGCATAAACAATAAAAACTCGGGTTCAGAAAACAAAGCTGGAACATAAACATAAAAGTAAATGCAGAGAAAAAGTGTTCTCAATAATCTTTGAAGAGCTGAGTGTTTAGTTGTTTGTGGAAGGAATAGAGATTTTGGAGGTGATGAAGCAGAGAGAACACAGCTTTATTCATCAAGTCAGGACAGTGTGTGTGAGAGAGAGAAAAGATTGAGGATTGGAGCAGATGTAATGAGCAAAAGGATCTAGTGTTATGATCTATATTAGAAATGTGGTGGATGTACAGCAGAGGGACGTTTGGTCACCGTTTACCTCGGGCCTCTGTGTCTGCAGTGTAGCAACGTTTTCGCTCCAGCAGCCATTTTGAAAAATGTAACCTGCGGTAACGCCTCCCTCCCCTCTTATTCCTGCTATATCTGCTGTGTGCCTAAACCAATAAAGGTGTAACGATGTTGAAAGTGTTGGTTCCAGTGCTGACCTTAAACTTGTTATAGAATTAGGATACTTCTTAAATTCATATAGATTTTTTGGTAACACTTTCTATGAATCCCATGCTCATAATGAATTGTAGCCTCATTAATAATTATTTATAAGCAAGTATTACTGTTCTATATGTAAGCAACACCGCTACAACTAATAAAATTGATAATGGGTGTGTTAGATTTATAGTGCGAATAATCAAGCATTGACAATAGTCAGTTGTATTGGCGGCACTGAGGGGCCCCCAAATCAAATTCTGCTTAGGGCCCCATAAAGGCTTGGGCCGGCCCTGCATTCATGGAACCATAAGACTGACTAATTAATACTTATAAATTGGTGTATAATGCATTATAAGCATGGGCACTGAAAAAGCAAGTGCATCACTTATAAGTAATTAGAACAATAATATAAATGTAGCTATAACTGTTATTATAATGAAGTATAGGTGTTTGTGTCTTTATAAATGTATTTATAGAACAGTAATACTTGCTTATAAATAATTATAAATGAGGCTATAATTCAATATGAGCATGGGCTTCATAGAAAGTGTTACCCATTTCTTAAAATCTTTCAGCTTAACATAAAACTAGGACTTTCTCACTCTCGCACACAGCTCTCCTACCTAAGGTATTGTTACATAACAGGGAGTGTGTGCGTGTGTGTATTAGTGGGGTCTAAATTTTGATTGGTTGCTGGCTTTATATAGCCATGGAAACATTATCTGGATGTGATTATTTATCTTGTAAGAACAAAGCTTTTAAAAGCATTCAGTAATCAAACTTCCTCACTCGTCTATTTAATACACACTCAGAGCAGAGGTTTATGGTTAAAGGCTTTATTTAATGCATGATTGTATAAAAAAAATTTAATTGCTAGGGTGTTCCATCACTTTATTTATGTGAAGCTCTCTTATGCACACTCGCATGTCTACACAATTGTTTGTTTTCTCACTGCTGCAGTCAGGTCAGAGCTATTATCCTCAGTTGTGTGTGAGAGAGAGAGATAGAGAGGGAAAAGAAGAAAGAGTCTTTGTCTTTATCATCTGGAAGACTCAGGAGGTCTGAGGTCTCATCTGTGCGCTCTCCCTCTCGTGCACTCACGCGCAAACACCCGTTGTTGCTATAGAAAAGATAACATATTAGAACGAGCACATTCATATAAGCCTGTGATGTGCAGCCGCACTACCGTCAGAGCTGCAGAAATCAACAGCAGTAGAGCAAAGAATAACAGATGAAAATGAGTTAGAAATATTTAAATTATATATTATTAAATTTAAATTATAAATATTTGTAAGACTTGCCTCACTGATTGTCCCTGAGATGATGGCAGGATGACTTCGCTAGCCCAGTATATATACGAGAGTTGTCATACACGAGAGTGTCAGTGCATTCCTCAAGTGCAGATGTGATGTTGCTTTTTTTCGGTAGAATGTCTTTCTAATTGTGGTGTTTATTTTAGGGCTCCCTGCTAGTAAGTGCAGCTCTATTTAAACCTCTTCCAGGTGAGAGTATAGCCACTCATCCGTGGCCGGTCAGGTTTTTCCCTATGGCCAGGTTGTGTTCACGGCGTCTGTACATGAGGGCTTTTCTCGGTTTTCTGTCACTGAGCATAGTGAGGTACACACTACCTGTTTTTTATTTTTAATAAATTTGCAAAGATTTCAAACGAACTTTCACGTTGTCACGTGAAAATTTAATTAATATGCAAAGATTTCAAACAAACGTCTGTCACGTTGTCAGGTGTTCGAATGGTCCTTCTGGCACTGGTATTTGCCCTATTGGTGCTGAAGTCCCTTTCCTAACATTATTTTGAGCACATTCAGACAAAAAATTATCTACCAGCTTGCAGATACGGGGACCAGTATCCCTGCTGTTTAATTTTTGTTATCACAACCCCCCTTTGCGCAGTGTTCCAAACCATGTGCATCTGAGATAAGTACCATGAAGAGTACAGTGGGTGCATTCATGTATCCCTCATGAGAGTGCCATATGCCATTGGCATCTCTAGTAGCACCTCTCTGTTGCCATACTGAATGTTCATAAGCATTGGCTTGGTGTTGCATATGGGCGATATCATCCTTCTTATATTCGGGTTAAATAAGAACCACAGGGGCCATCACTGCTACTCAGCACCCTGAAGCCTTCTTAGGTTCCAATTCTGACACATTGTTACCCTTAATAATGGCATCATTGCCTTTTTTTTTTTTTTTTTTTTAACATCCCTGACATTTAATGATTGCTAACCGCCTAGGATGCATCATGGCAGAAATAAACTGAACTATTGTTCAGCAAGTTGAATAGGTGTACAGTCACTTTTTCTAAAACCTCTTTGCTTCCAAACAGCTCCAAATAGGTGACACACTTCATGGGCATAAGTAGAGTCAGTGTGTGTGTGTGTGTGTGTGTGTGTGTATATATATATATATAAATAAAATATATAATATATATATATATATATATATATAAAGTAATTTTACCCTTAACTAGTTAGCATTTAGTAGTGATAGCTTTTAATTCCACCAATTGGGCAGAGCAGGGATGCTCATAAAGTTTTGTGAAAGTCTGAAAAGTTCAAATGTAGGCTTGAGGAAATATGAATTTTGGCTGGGAAATCGTGTGTGTTCTCAGTGACTGGCTCCACAGAATTAATTAGGCAATGAAAGACTAAAGTAGGTGTGTTAGGCACACTAGTAGATTTGATAGTTAAATTTTAAGTGGCACAAAGAATAACCTCATGTCCTGGTCTTTGTTTAGCTGTCGTGTTATATGCGGATGCAAGTCAAAATGACAGTGACCTGTTTTGATGAGTATAAGATCAATGTACAAGAGAGAGCAATTTCCCCAGTGGTCTGCACTAAGAGAGCAGCTGCAGCCATGGCAAACAGACATGCAAACAATCTTTATGCCACCAAATCCAATGTTTTCAATAAATAAGCTAAAGGCCTGCAACCGCCCCATACTCCTGAGCCAGGACCCCCACTGCGGCTCCCCCTCCTTCAGTCGCATATTTGTTGCATAAGTCTTTGTTGTAGTTAGACAGCTGCAGTACAGGTCCAGGGCATTGGTGGGAGTAAGTATGGCGTGAGTCATATTTACAGAGCCTGGGTGGATAATCATGGAACCAATATCTCCAGGGGAGGTTATTGAGGTGCTGCGGGGGATGGGTACGACGGCAGCAGGGTTGCACAAGATAGAGGCCAGGGGTCTACTTGAATGGCACCAACCCTCCCTGGTGGGGTATTTTAACTTCCTGATGGCGATAGAGGAACTCCCAGCCATTCTGACTAGGGCCAGGGTAGTCTTTATCCCCAAAATCGACCATCCAAAGGTCCTGGGAGATTTTAGACCCATTTCAATAACTTCTGCCAGAACGCAAGCCTTCCACAAAATCTTAGTGCGCAGGGTATGTAACTACTTATCCTTCTCTCCACTACAGTATGCCTTCCTCCAGAAGGACGGTTGTCTGGAGGCGAGTTCGCTGCTACATGTGATCTTGAGGAAGGCCCACAATAACAACAAACCTGTTACGATGGCTTTCTTAGACCTGGCAAAGGCCTTTGACACCATCTCCCACAAGGCCATTCTGGAAGCAGCAAGAGTCAGTGGGATACCAATACCACTTACCAATTATCTGAAACATCTGTATGAAAACTCAACCGTCCATCTGGGAGATACACTAACCAGATGCGGCAGAGGTGTGAGGCAAGGGACCCTCTGTCGCCTATCCTTTTTATCCTGGCGATAGATATCATGGTTAAATCAGCTATCCACTGCCATTGGTTTTGAGCTGGACGGCAACAAGGTCGACGCACTTGCTTACGCGGATGACCTGGTCTTGTTCGCCGAGAGACCGGAGAGGTTGTTGGAGAAAGTGGATGGGCTGTCTGGGACCCTGAAGATACGGGGAATGGCCCTGAACACAAAGAAGTCAGCCAGCCTCACGATTGCAAGGGACGATAAGAGGAAATGTATGGTCCTGGTGCCATGGGAAATAAAGATTGAAGGAGGGAAAATTCTTCCGATGGGGGTGACCGACACGCAAAAGTACCTCAGCCTCGTATTCACGTGGAAGGGAAAGGTCTCTCCAAAACACACAAGGACACTGGAGAAGATGTTCCTAGAAGTCTCGACAGCACCGCTGAAAACTTATCAGCGGTTGGACCTTCTAAGAACGTTTTTAATCCCCTGGCTGACACATGAACTCGTGCTTGGAAATGCCCATTGTAACACCCTTAAACGAATGGATCTCCTGGTAAGAGCAAATGTCCGGAAATGTCTAAGGCTCCCAACAAATACCCCCGTGGCCTTTCTTCATGCATGTATCCAGGAGGGAGGCCTGGGGATTCCATGCATAAGCTCGACTGTCTCGCTTGCACAAAAAGCAAGATTCAAGAAACTTCTGAATAGTAAAGACACCATCTGTTCTACTATAACGTTGCAAAAATCATTCAGAAGATTGAGTGTCAGGTGAACCTACCCTGCAGAGCGGCCGGGGTGGCTGTGACATCGAAAGCTGAGAGGGCTTCCAAGCTGAGAGACTCGGTTGACGGGAAGGAGCTAACAGTTGGCAGGGTGGATAAGGCGAGCCACTTTTGTCTGCGGAGACCGGCCAGGGTCTTCCCACGTCTCCACCTGCGGGGGATCCAACTAAGAGGCGGGGTCCTCTCCACTAAAGTGAGGGGATCTAGAGGAAGGAACTGCATGACAGAGGACATTTCCTGCTGAGGCACCTGTAGAGAATGCGAGACCCTTAACCACATACTACAGGTATGCGAGGTAACGCACGATGCCAGCTGCACTCGGCACAATAGGATAATGAGACAGTCTGAAAAATTTCTCAGAAAGAAGAATAAGAACGTGTGTATGTAGCCAATTATCCCAGCAGCGTCATCATTTATAAAGCTGGACCTGGTGATGGAAACAGAGAAGTCGGTTCTGGTGATGGATGTTTCGGTGGTGTCTGGCTACAGGATGGAAGAAATGTGGAGAATTAAAGTGGACAAATATGGGTCTCCATCCAACAGTGAAGCAATCCTGACTTGGAGGAACTCATGTAAACCCATTAAACATCTGCCTATCGTTCTCTCGAATAGAGGCCTTCTATATGAAGCGTCTGGAGTGGGCCTGCGACAAGTGGGACTGACAGACCGGGACCTGTCCGACCTGTGCCTGTTAGTGGTTGCTGGCTCCCTGAAGTGCTATGATCTGTACAAGAGAGGAACTAAATGATCACTTGGAGTAGTAATCTTTTAAAGAAAAAAAAAAAAAGAGAGGGGGAATTATCAAAGGCCTCTATGAACTGCCGAAAGTGGTGACACCTTTCACAGCAAAGCCATTAGCGCCCGGTGGGGTGCCTCAGGTTAAGTTAAGGCCTGGTAACATGTTGTAAAAATAGCGTTCAGTAAAGAGCATAAGGTAGCTTTCTATGTCATAAATCCATTTAATCTCAAGTTTTTCCTTAGGACACCCAGCTCTCAGGATTTTATCATGAACAGAGCAATCGGTGATCCTCTGACAATAGTTCACAATGTCCAAGAGGCTTAGCATTTGTTGTGTGGTACAGGGCGGAGGATGACCCCAGTGATGTCCGGTTGGCCTTGGGAGCGTGAGAAAGTCAAGGGAGTCTCTGACCACAGTGGAGGAGACCACAGGGAATCCAGACCCCTGAGGGAGACGCACCCAGGTGTTGTTGATTTTGGAATGCTAAGGTGAACAATGGCCTTGTGCTTTCACATGTCAACAACAGAAAAATAATGATGATTATTATAATAATTATGTATGATGGAAGTGGTTAGAGTAGGGACATCAGGCACTAATGGAATTACGGGGATGACTAATTCATTGATCTTAGAAATTTTGTGTAAAATGCTATCCTCTTACTCCAGCCTTAAACAGTGATTAATGAGGGTGTTTTATAGTGGAATTATCGGCACAGTCACACCCTGCTGAAATAATGCTAGAATAACTGGGCGTATTCCTTCCTCCTTTTCTGAGGACGGATGGTATTGTTTACAATGACTGTTTCACTTTAGCTTGATGCGGTGTAAATGTTACCTGTCCTGTCCATATAGCCCATAATGTGCCAGGTATTTAGCAAATTCAGGATGAGGGATGCCACCATTGCTGTCAGATTTAAAAACTGGAGACAGACAACTGGGAACACACAACTGCAAAGCCCATCATTAGTGTGAGTGACATGTTCAATTTATGTATCAGATCAAGGCCTAGGAAATTAAAAGGTGAATAATCATCAGGTGATTTACTGTAACATGCAGTAGGGGTACACGTGGATACTGAACTGGAACCCCATCAATTCCCACAGATTTAATATATTGGTTCTGTGACTGCTCCTTCATACTGGTTACAGCATTGCACTGTAACGTTGTATATATTTCGCTTCACTGGAACTAAGAGGCCCAAACCTGTTCCAGCATTACACAAAGTGCACAAAGTGAGCTCCATGAAGACATGTTGGAAGGTTAAGGTTGGAAGAAGGTAGAAGAACTCGAGTGTCCTGCACAGAGACCTGACCTCAACCCCACTGAACACCTTTGGGATGAACTGGAACTGGAGCCTCCTCACATCAACATCAGCGCCTGACCTCAACCTCACTAACACTCTTGTAGCTGAATGAACATAAATACCAACAGCCACGCCCCAAAGAACTCAATTTGAGAACATTCCTCCAGAAGTGTTTTGTGGAAAACTGCTGCACTGTTTGTTTAAAAAAAAAAAAAAAAAAAAAAAGGTCCGGAGTAGAAACGTATAGAACAGACTATTATTTATATAAAAAATACTTTATATTAAGATCTTTGTAATTTACTCACTGTGTTTTAAAAGGGATTTAAATATTGGTGCACAAACAGAATGAGACACCAGGTGGTAATACGGAGAGGCTCTTTTTGAGTGTTTTGTTTGATGCTGTGGCTGAATGAGATTATTTTCAGTGTGGAATATTCATTCTAATCCCCTTCAGCATTTATACACAGAATGTTACAGTGTGGGACACTTGTACTGTAGTGTCTTTTATTCAGGTGTATTGAGTGGTACTGAGTATTATACACTAGTGTTAAATAGTGTTTCTGGTCTGCAATAGTTTTGGCTTTTTCTAGTTTAATAAGAACAATCACTGGACCCTTAAAATTAAAAATGTTTTTATATACATAAAGTTACATTAATGAAGTGGAAATGTATTTATAATGATTTCAGTCTGCACACTGACCGCTAATTCTTTTCATAAACACTGCCAATGTTCAGTTTGTTGGTCTGCTCATTGTTAAAGTTGTTTTACAAACGTGCGGTGGAGGAAAACATGGCCTTGCTTGGTGTTTAGTGTGTATAAAAGATTTGACAGATTAGGCCGCAGTGTTTAAAGCAAACAGAAACACCTGCAGAACCAGCTTGGTGGCTCGGTGATGAGTCTGGTGACCTAACAGGGGAAAATATTCTCGATCTTCACATTAAACCTGCTTGTCCTCATATTCTGATGGCTGTGAAGTTTCATGAATTTCTATGGAATCTGCTGCCATCTAGTGGTATCAGAATATCACAGTATATAATATGAAAATGTTCGTTTCTTTAATTAATTACTGGATGTACTGTCTCTTTCCTGAGCCTAGACCTGAGATTGAATTTTACTCTAGTGTCAAATAGATTTTCTCATCAAATAAACGTACTTTTTTTTGTTACTTTTTTGTTTTGTTTTTGCGTCTCAACGTTTTTGTACGGAGCCCCTAAAGGGACATGGTGGTGGAAAAAATTTGGGATGGGAGAAAAAAAAAATCAAAGGTTTTGCGTTCCCCCGAGAAAGTTTTGCGTTCCCTCGCAAAGATAGCCTACCTGTTGTGTTCTTTCGCGAAATCTGTGTTCTCGCGAGAGACTTCTGCGCGGTGGTTCGCGCTTGTATCTTCACAGCATCACTTGAGTAAATTTTTCGTCGAGACAATGCTCTTTCGCGTAATATTCTTTTCAGGTGTCTTTCACTTACGTCAAAACCGTGCCTCGAACTAAGCACAGACCGCATTTCTTTATATTTGAGTCCAAGTTCAAAATAAAACTCCATGAACCGCTCCATTGTGAACCTGCGGAGCTGCCTGAACCACTACCAGCAGGAAAATAAACAGGAAGTGTTTGACCGAACTCATAACAGGTTTTGCGAGAGAACACAAAAGCTTAAAAAAAAATTAAATAAATTCCTCCATCCCAATTTTCTCCCACTACCATGTCCCTTTAGGGGCTTCGTATTTTTGGAATTAATAACGGTATTAAACATCTAACAGTTTTGGAAGTTTACACCTTATCTTTAAATATTACAGTGATGAGTTACCTTTTAAATATAAGTGTAGATATTAGATTTTGCATTGAATTTATTTATTCCATATTTCTATCTTTATGCTGTATAATTGTGGTGTTATTGTTATTACCATCTCTGGATAGTACAATACTATATAGGTTGCATAAATGTATTAGAGCACTAGGGGGCGGTGTTATTCACTATTGGAGAACAGACAGAAAGGGCAAAAGAGGTTCGTAAAATGACAGTGGTTTCAGTCTCTAACACACGGTCAGGAGTCCAGAGCAGTCTGATGATATTTCTGATGATAAACTGCTGAGTGGAATCAGGCGACTTTGAGCAGGAAAAAGTGACCTGTGGACCTTCAGGAGAGGAATGAACACCTGACCTAGCAGTGTTAATGAACTAATCAGCAGTAATTAACGAGTGATGAATTTCCCTCCTGGTCCTGCTGTGTGATTCAGGAACCTGCAGTCTGAGGGAGGTCATTCTCACCCAGTGCCCTATACCTGTACTGCACTCCAGGTATCTATCTATCCATCTCACAATCTCACGATCTCAGCTGCTTGACTATGAGCTAAAGGAAACTCAGATGTTTATTTTTTTCTCTTTTCACCTCACACAGTAATCTGTTTTCTTGAAATATTTAAGTCTTTAAAGCTGTGAAATTAAACAAATCTAATTAATTTAAAAGTATGTAGGTAAAGGGCAAATGTAAATTCGACTCTGCTGAATGTGCACGTCCCAGCTGCTAAAATCTGTCAAATAACCCACAACTCAGTCAGATGATTATACCCTAATCTCTTATCTGGGTTTACAATATTATTACAGTATTTAAAGTATATTTACTTGTTCACGTTAGTCAGCATTGGAGGCTTAAATGAACTTTTGCTTCCTCTCATTCGGGATTAAGATTTCTAGCATGTGACGTTTGTTTACTCGCATCTTTTGTTTACTCGACTGAAACATCAGGTTTATTTGAAGGGACTGAGACAACACTCCTCAAAACCACTAGTCTTTTATCTTTTCAAAGAGACCTGTGAGTGAGGAGGACAGGAGGAAGGTGGAGGAGGGAGAGTGACCAGTAATAGTGTGGGTGAGAGGTTTTTATACACTGGTCACTCGCCCTCCTCCACCTTCCTTCACCTTCCTCCTGTCCTCCTCACTCTCTCAGACAGGTCTCTCTGAAAAGATAAAAGACTCCCGCTTAAGGAGTCCATGGTAGCTTCCCAGTTCCCAGATGTCTTTGCTGTTATGCTAATGAGGTAAACTCTGATTGGACACAAGGCCTAATTATTTGTTCTATATTACCCTGTGTTTTATTCTCACTACTTATCATTTAAATAGCACACAGAGATCATTAATCCATAAAGGAAATCATGAAGACACAGAGGAAAAAAAACAAATAAAATATTCAAAAATATGGAGAATTGTGGAGGCCATGTGGTCAGATCAGTAATTCCCTTTACACTGGCTACTTTCTCTCTGGAGGCTCGAAAGTGTTGTTATTAGGGGGCCAAGCACCGACTGAATGTGTGCAGTGGAAATGTATTTTTCCTTCTTCTTATTGTTTAAATCAGAATTTGTGCTCTCACCTACAGCCCTGAAGCTCCAGAACCTCACAGCTGAGAACCGGATGTAGTAGAGAACCTAACGGAACCTTTCCTCTGTGTAGGGAAAAGTAGCTGTTTGGGTTAAATTGTTTCATTCTCCACCATTATATGTAAAGAAAATGAGTTGTTTAGATTGAGTTACCTGTATTATTCCCCAAATATCTGGGGAAGACTAGCAGATCGACTCGAAAGGGGTAATTTGGCTAATTTAGTATTTCTGATCAACTGTTCATCCAGTTCTAAGTTAACGTATTAATTCATTATGCATTAGATATTACCTCCGTGGCCATCGGCAATAATATCCTAAATACATGGAATCATAATTTTAAGAGCATGTGGCAAGATTGTCAATTCAAGGCAATGGAAATCGTAAACAATAAGATGTGTATTTAAAAACAGATGAAACTTTATTGAACTTCTCACACAGACACACACACACACACACACTCTCACTCACACACACCCCTTTGCAAAGCCTGAGTTATTGCCACTGGAGAAATGGGCCTAGTGTACAATCAATTGGTCAGTGAAATTTAATACTAAAATGGGAAAATAGAAAATATTCCATTCACAATCTATTAAAAACAGAGAGTTGTCCATTTCCTACCATTTGCTCATAAAACCTTTAGTTTTACTGGCCTTGGTGTCCTGGTGTGTGAAGATCTCAAATCTTCTGTTGCATTTTTGTGTGCACTTTGATACATAGCGTAAAAAAAAAAAAGAGCAAAAAAACAAAATGTCTGTTTTGATTCATGCACTTTGTCAGCAGTAAAAGCCTCAATATTAAAGACATGCGGAATATCTGCACACTGTCCCAAGGTTCAAAGCAGCCAGTGTTTTGAATTTCATTTAAAAACGAATTACTGCACCAATGTCTAGCCTGACTTGCCAGCTCTGATGCTCCATTATTGTAGCGATACAGAGACAGTGCCAGCATAACGAGTGGGAAACAGTGTCATCTTTTGGGTAGAGTAGCGTTTAGGGCTTATCCTGGAAGGCATCCAGGTTGAAGGTTGTGTTCAGGAAACGATCCAGCTCCAGGAGATGGGCTTTCTTGTTCCCAGTGGCCGGGGCAGCAGTGGGTTCATGCCCGGCGTACCTGAGGATAAGAGCAACACACGCATAAAGGAAAAACTGCCATAAACATGACTTCCAGAAATATGAAAAACGAGAGAATCCAGCGAGGCAGAGAAAAATTTACCAGACAGGACGTGCATGGGCGATGGTGGTGCGTATGCGTGGCCTGATGTAGTCGTAGTAGCCCTGGTTCTTGTGCTCCTCTTGGCACCACACCAGCTCAGCCTCTGGATACTTCTCAATCTCTGCCTTCACCAAGTCAAACGGGAACGGAGAGAGCTGCAAAAATAATAAAAAGTGAGCCAAATTGTGAAGCTAAATGAGCTGTTCGCTATAGTCTGTCATTTTGTCTGTCAAGTAGCTAGCAGATTTACAGCCTCTCTCTTCTTGCCAACACCACACCCCCTAGAATGCCTGAATGTAAGTGCAAAAGTGGAGTTTTAATTGTCAAATTACATGATTGACAGGTCAGCAGACATGCCTGTTTTGGTCAATCATTTGGTGCCACAAAGCCCAGAGCATACAGTAGTATGTAGTTTACGGACACCTGACCATCACACTCGTATGCGCTTGTTGAACATCCCATTCCAAATTTCGTTCCCCTTTGCTGTTATATTAACCTTCACTATTCTGGGAAGGTTTTCCCCTAGATTTTGGAGTGTCATCGTGGGAATTTGCCCACAAGAGTATTAGTGGAGTTGGGCAAGGAGGCCTGGTGTGGCCTAGTAGGCATTCCAGTTTATCCGAAAGACGTTCAGGGTTCTAGTCAGGTCACTCGAGATTTTCCACTCCAACCTTAGCAAACCATGTCTTTAGGGGGTTTGCTTTGTGCACAGGTACACGGTCATACTGGAACAACTTCTGGGCCTCTTCGTTCCAGTGAAGGGAAACTGTAATGTTACATCATAGAAAGGCATTTGATACAACTGTGTGCTTCTACACACAGTTTGGAGTGGGTTTACATTACAGTACGGGTGCGATGATCAGGTGTCCACATACTTTTGACCATAGTGTACGAGAATAATACATAATACTTATGTATTATTAATCTACTATAATAGTACATAAATGTGTATACACTAGAATAGTGTGTAATACTCATTCTGTACTAGAATAAAACAACTGTGAGGATTTGAAACAGCAAACGTTTTAGTCTGCCGCTGACGTTGTACCACACTAACCCCCTACTATTTATGGTGATACTGCACTACAAGGACCACACTAACCCGCTACTTTTTATGGTGATACTGCACTACAAGGACCACACTAACCCGCTACTTTTTATGGTGATACTGCACTACAAGGACCACACTAACCCGCTACTTTTTATGGTGATACTGCACTACAAGGACCACACTAACCCGCTACTTTTTATGGTGATACTGCACTACAAGGACCACACTAACCC
>JANDJT010000060.1:20952542-21000828 GCA_024331685.1 Stegophilus panzeri | reverse complement strand
TTTATGGTGATACTGCACTACAAGGACCACACTAACCCCCTACTATTTATGGTGATACTGCACTACAAGGACCACACTAACCCGCTACTATTTATGGTGATACTGTACTACAAGGACACGTTGTGTTACTTCTGAAGGATGTGTACAGCAACAGCGCAGAATGACTGCAGTACACACAGGAATTTTTTTTTTCCACATGTTTTGTGTACATGTGCTGCTAAAATCAATTTTAATAACCACAACAGAAGATTCTCTGTAATCAGCAAACATTATGATTGCAGAACTGTAACTCCTCACATGGTCTGCTCGGCTTATTCATCAGACGTGTATCTGTGTGTAGCACCTGTTCGATGCGAGCAATAGCCACAGTTTCCTCCATTTCTTTGTTCGTGCGCTGTTTGATCAGGTCATAGTACACCTTGCCAGTGCAGAAGATGACGCGCTTCACTCCAACTGGATTCTGGGATGCTGGGCCGTCCTCTCCGATCAAACGCTTGAAGTGTGTGCCTACACACGCCCAAACAGTAACCAAAACGTTAACACAAAGCCACAGTGCTACATAATGGTCTCTCACACACAAAAAAATCATGAATATACAAAACCAGTCAAAAATTTAAACACAGTCATTCTTTATTATTTTTCCCACATTTTAGAATAATAAAAAAGTCATCAAAACTCTGGAGTAACACAAATGGAACTTTGGGAATTATGTTGTGATAAAAAATCCAAAATAAATCAAAATAAATGAATATTTTAACATCTTCAAAGTAGACACGCTTTTTGCATAGAATATCCAGAAATATATTTTTAGCATTTTCTCAACTCATTTCTTGAGGAATTTCCCTGACAGTATTAAAGGAGTTCACACCTACGCTGGACACTTATCGGCTGCTTTTCGGAATATTTCGCTCTAAGTCAACCATTTTTTTTGTAAATAAGTTAGTTTTCAAATGAAAGAAATGAATATTTTGGCATGATGATATTTTTGTCTACAACACCAATTTCAAACATTTAATCACACACCTTCAGATCAGAAGGTTTTTAAGACCGCGAGAAACATTTCAGTCGAGTGTCCAAAAACTTTTGACTAGTAGTGTGTGTTTAAGTGCAGTGAGCAGTTATTTGTTCTAGTGTGTCTTTTGATAACAATACAATGACAATCGCAGGGCTGAGTGACGCTTAAACACGACACTGCTTCTAATAATTGGAAAGGCTATCATTTGCTATTAGTGTCTTTGAGGGAATGAAATACACAGGCAACGGTGCTCACAGAAAGTGGGCTTGCTCTCTGTAAGCACTTGTATGCAAACCATCCCAGGTATGGTGGCACCGAGCTTTTCGTCAGAAAACAATGTGTCGAATTCAGTCTTATTCAAGTTAAGACTTTGTCTACTACATGTTTAAAATTTAGAAATGAATTACTTTGTGACTAATAAATGTCCTGCGTATTAGTAAAGTGATTCTAAATGTTACAAAACATGATTAGAGTATTGAGGGTGCAAATTAATTGAGCGTGGAAAGGGTAGAATCTGGATTTCCTGTTTAGGCTACCTTTTTTTTTTTTTTTTAAAAACTGTCCAAGGACAATTTTTGTTGGGTTACTTTAATATAATTAAACCTCTTAGACCTTCCGAAAGCCTAAAAACAAATCGAGTAAATTGGTTACCACAGTAATTGGTAAAATACTCTTGATTAGCGGCGCGTGTATGGATGGTCGGCGGCTCTCACGGGTTTGCGGAAGGCTTGATGGATCTGCCTTCTCAGCACGTGAAAGTAGTTGGCATTCAGTGTTCCATTCGTTTTGATGTAGTTGTTAATTAACTGTACAGAAACGGCACTGCGGACAAACTCTGTCACCGTGTCACGTTTCTGTCATCTTCTACAAGCCCTTCTGCTCTGTGGTGCACGATAGGACCAATTACTGCAAAAGGTGGCACACACTTGTTCCACACTTCGTTTGTTCAGCAAATTTATCCAGGAAACTAAATTTGTTTGTCTGCCTCAGTGTGAACACACCGGACAGTTGATAAGAATGCAGCTTGAAACCCAGCTCTAGTTGAAGTATGACATCATTCTAAGAAGCAAGGTTAGTTTCCATGTCATATAATCGAAGATGTAAAACACTTACCTAATACTCCATACTCTGACAGCGAGCTATTGCACACGGTGTAAGGAGCCTGGTTTTGGTCGATGTGATTCATAGGAACGCAGGTTCTCTTGTCTACATTCTGATCATGCAGGACACAGTGGCGGTGGCTGTGGCGACGACAAAGAGAGCAATTGCAAAAACAAATAAGATTTGAGGTAAAAGATCAGAGATAAACAATCTACTCTGTAACGCATTGATGCGAGCAGAACCTGAAGGTGCCTCTCTCCACGTCCTGGCCGCTAAGCCGCACATGGATGCCTTCTTTCAGCAGGGAGCCAAAGGCCATGTACTTGCCCAGGGCCCAGTCCACTGTCCGGTTCTCCACCATCGCCTTTCTGCTCTTCAGGATGTGGCTCAGACCTTGTAGAGAGAGAAAAATGCTTTTAGTTCTGAGAAAATGTTACTGTCTGTACAGGTGAGAACGGTAAAACAAAAACAAAAAAAACACCAAACAAACAAAAAAAAAACCAAAAAAAAAAAAAACCCCACACCTCCGTGGATGGTGAAGTCATCAACAGGCACGGAGGAGGCCACTTTTCCGATGTGGACCAGCTGCTCTTCGTTCAGGCCGGTGGAGGGACAGCTCATGCTCTTAGGCTGGCCATCCAGAGTAAAGAAATCTGCACATCCATTCATTCATATTTAAGTCAATGAGGTAACAACTAGGACACATGTATCTTAGTCTCTGGTACAGAAGCAGATAAAGTGAAAGGTTTTGGTTCGGGGTGGAGCACACAGTGTCTTACAGGCACATATTAGGCCAGGGAGAGTCCAGCCAATGTCGGATGTGGAGGATCTTCTCGTCTTTGGAGCGTAGGTAAGCTTCCTCGCAGATCTTGTCGTAATTGGCAATCTCTTCCTAATGGCACACAAGTCAAGAACATTCGCCTTAAGATTCCCAGAATTAACTATTGTTCATACAAACGCAGATTATGTTCATGTGTTTATGCGATGAATTGTGTTCGATTATCACGTTTGTGATAATGTGTCCTGCCATCTGACCTCATACTCCTGTCTGGTGACAACTCGCTCCGATATGAGCTTCTCCGCATATTTCTGCAACACAGGCTTCTGTGTTTTAATCTGTTTGTACATTAGCGGCTGCGTGAACATCGGCTCATCCATCTCGTTGTGGCCGTTCCGCCGGCAACATACCTACAAACCCGTCCATGTATCAAAGCGGAAACAGAAACCAAACCAAACGCATGAGATGTAAACGATATTATGCGATCACAGTACAGGTAAAACGTTAAAATTTTTTTTTAGTAGGAAAGAGCAGGGAAGTCTGCGGCTTACCAAGTCCACCACCACGTCTTTATGGAACGTCGCCCTCCACTCTGCAGCGACGTTGCACACGTACATCACGACCTCGGGGTCGTCGGCATCGACGTGGAAGATGGGGACGTTAACCACCCGAGCCACGTCAGTGGGATATGGAGAAGAGCGAGCCATACGTGGGTCAGTGGTGAAGCCAATCTAATAACGCAACACAAGATGGTTGAGGATTGGAACTATTCCTTTATTCGAGACGTAATCAGTTAAAAAAAAAAAAAAAAAAAAAAAAAAAAAAGTCTGTTTCCAGTTGACCATTTAGTATATGTGGATTGTATCCTGCAAAGCTTTGAAGTACGTGCATTTGCACTTAACGGACGGACTGATATCCGAGGGGGTGCCAAGTTTCTAAGGTCACATCGCCATTTTCACGAGCCGTTGAAGAGACAAAAGCGGACGCTGTTATTGTATTCACTCATACCACCGCTCCTTTAGTGTAGCAGCAAACAAGAAATCATACAGGTTTATCTTCCTAAGAACAAACATGTCCTCAGTCCACCTCTCGCTTATTTTTTTTCAACATTTTTGTAAGGTTGCTATACTGGTTGATGTATTTTGACATTTGGAGTCATACATAACATTAAAGGCCAATTAGTAGAGAGTAGTAGAGAGAGTTGTCATCATTCTAACCGCATACAAGTACACAGTAGAAAGAAACTGAAAATAAGAAAAAACTGAAACGAACTAAAAGCGGACAGGCATCATCGAACCCTTGTGTCCTGTAGCACTCATTCTGTCAATCTGTCTTCATTTAGGTCCACAACGTGTTTGTATGTATTCCAATTACCCATAAGTATCAATAAACACATTATAGGCGTTATTCACCGTGCTAATTTCTTAGGTCACATTTTTAAGTGAACCTTCTGACAAATATAGCTGGCACAACTATAGCTGAAGGTTTGCTGTAATATACTTGGGCAAGGTTCATCTGAAATGAGGGGATGATACACACACCTGATTGTTGACTACCACATGTACTGTGCCATGAGTGGTGTAGGAGGGAAGATCACTCAGGTGAAAGGTCTCATACACGATGCCCTGACCAGGGAACGCTGCATCTCCATGTAGCAGGATAGACATCACCTGTGGGGACAGTCACAGAAAGGTCCTTTGTGTTTTCACGTTAATGTCGCCCCATCGTGCTGTAAATAAACTTTCATTTCCATTAAAGACCTCCATGTTGCAACCCCTGTTCTCATAAAGTTCTAAGCCGGTGAGGCAAGATTCCACAAAATGAAAGTGGGCACGACATATACATGTATGTGACAAAATTACAATAAAAACCTGAATAATTGAGTGAAGAATGTGCAGACATTTCTAGATGGGCGTACTGTGAGATACAGATAAACAGCTGCTGTCCTACAATGCTCCGTGACCTGCATAAAAATGCTGAGAATGCCTAGCTGAGCTAGATTTTGGATCCAGAACGCAGGAGAAAAAAAATATCAAAGTGACTTTAAAAAGGGTTCATTATCGGGGCACTGATAGCAGGAGCTTCATGCACAGACATGACTCAACTGCCTGGGTTTCAGTAGTAACAGTGACCAGGTTCAAGGTTTGTACAGATGCTTCATAATGAAATTCCAGAACTTTCAAGCACTAGTTTTGTTTTTGTTTTTAAAGATGTCAACCATGTTCTTTATTTCTTCTTTTTAAATTGCAAATAAATAAATAAATAAACAAACCACACACACACAAAAAAAATTATATGGCGTCGTCTTTTGCAGCCATGCTGGACTAAATTTGCATTTCCCAGGCATTACTTCATCTTCACCAAAACGCCTTTTTTCAGCAAAACGCCTTACAAAAGTTTTCACACTTAGTTAATTTTGTTTTTCAGATCGCCTTTGGCAAAAGAACAACGTGGCTGGATCGGGAAGCTGTCGCAAGGTTGCGAAGGACTTTAACAGGAAACATGGCAAACACATCACACACGACACTGCTGCCAAACTGGAAGCCAAAGTTGGGAGAGACGACTCAATGTGTGTTTAGAAAGAAATGGCAATCACGTAAAGGATGTTCTGTAAAATAAATAAATTTATGTTTTGCTAAAAAAAAAAATAAAAAAATTTTAAGACAAAAAAAAAAAAAAAAAAGGGGGGGTTTCCACTATGTATGGAGACTTGCGACACTCTGTACTCCGGGTGAGAGACAGGAGAACTGTTGCTGCAAAAAACTTTCAATGGAAAGTCGCTAGGTAAATGTCACATGCTAATTAGCATATTCATTACGCCACTGCGTCGTATTTGCATTCTGTCCAGTGTCAGCTTTTACATCTGTTTGCTTCTCTCCTACTCTCTGTGCTCACATACTGTATTTTAATACAGCCGTATTCCCAATAAAGCTGTTCTCCTTGACGTATTTTTCTGTTTCTGTTGTCAGACAATGGAACGAGTATGAAATACTGACTGAACCGCGGGCCATTAAGAGACTACATGTTAACCAGCAGTCACTTCCAAGCCACTGCTCTGCTAAAATCCAGATTTTTCTTGTAACCACGACGTCATCTGTCAAAACCACTATACACATAATTTAAAGACCACGGTTGTGCTGTGATTTTGGTGATATTTACAGTCAAAACACAGAGAGAAATTTACAAACCACAGAATGTCGCTCTTATTTTTTCTCTCACACTGAATGTGCCACATCTCTGCCACTCACTTGCACAGAGAGAGGTGTACCTGCGGCGGGAAAGCTGGACCTCGCGCTCGCACTCTCTTCTATGGAAAGTAGCTAAGATTTGCCCAAAAAGTCATGAAGGAGGTCTGAAAAGTGGACCATCTTTAAAAATAGCTGTCTAAAGTTTTTTAGTGAGTTTGTATTCATTTACTTTTCGTAATTCAACACTTTTTGAAGCACCACTAGACAAAAAAATAGCTATTTTCAAGGTTTTCCAGTACTTCAAGCACCTTGTATGAACCCTGTAGATTCTAAAGTAACATCTGCATTTAAATCTATGGGATAACATCAGTATATAGGGTTGGAAACTGTGGTCAAAAGCGCACCTTCAATGACCGATATTCATGTATCAGTGTGATCTATAAGAAACAACAGAAGAGAAGAGCGAGAGTTCTTTAGGTGACAGAGAATGTCAATTCAGGACGTGAGCAAGAGCAAATAGAGGGACGGAAGTTATAGCAGGGTTGCACTGCATAAACACCTCATTACAAAGACAAATGCACATCTGAAGGTGTGAGTTCAGTGGTGCAAAAACCTAAGGCAATGTTCTACAGAGATGTGGGGGTGATACAGCCAGATGAGTCATCCTTATTCAACCATATTCCCGACAAGTGGGCGACGAGTAGCTTACACCAAGAGAATGGTACTGATGGGGGTCTGATGACTCTGTTTTTAAGACAATTTATGTTGTTTTTCCATTTATTTTGTCACCTGTCTGTGGCTTTCTAATTTGCAAAGATACTGAAAGTAACGTACATTCCGGTTTAAAGTCACAGACTGTACTTAAGACCCAATTTTACCTATACATATTTAATATTATTTACTTTTAAACAGACAAGCATGCAGGAGACTTGGAACTGAATAGGCAATGAGCCATTCATTTGATATGTACATATTTTTGGAAAGGAGTGTGCAACCGTTGCCTTAGGAATGTGCCTTCCTGAGCTTTTAAAGGGCACTGCATTAAACAAACATATACAATCTGTCCTAAGCAGTATATAGGATCTTAATGGCTGTTTTACTCAATGTTTTTAAAGATTATCTAACAGTGAAATTGATGATGTAAAAATATGAGTATTTATGGCTCGACAGTTCCAGGCCTATGCAGACTGGGTTTGTAGGACAGACAGTACTAAGTGCATACCCTGTTGCCTTCTGTGTCTCCGCAGTAGAACTGCTCAGCCTTGGTCTTGCCCTGCACTACCGGGTTCACCGCCTCCAGATGAGATGGGGTGGCCACCAGTGACAGGGTGATGTTGCGATCGGTCACGCAGTTTATCTGCCTGTGATACAGCCCCAAATGATACTTCAACATCGCCTGATCCCTGACAGGCAGACGACAAAAAGGAAACAGAAAGAACACAGAATGAAATGCTGACAATGTTCTAAATCCTGTTTAGATTGCCAAAGGCTAAGCATGACACAAAAGAAATGCGCAAAACCACATGTGCTACAGACATAAAACAAAAAGCCATTCTGTAGCACTCCCGTCCTCTACTCAGGCAAGAGAGATGAGCCCGATCCGCCTAATTGTGGCGCTACAGTGCTTAGATTTTGTGTTAATTTGCATACTATGCAAAACCTACTTTTAGGAACTTGTCCTAGGATTTTTGTCCCAGCTTCATAATGTTGGTGTTAACTGGCTCAGGAGAGTTTCTCCTTTAATAATTGTCAAAAAAAAAAGATTTATGAACAATATGACCACCACCTGCCAAGCAATTATAATGGGGCAGCGTCCTGAGGAGGGCTAAGTTTCGGGTGTGATCAAGTTCAAGTGCATGTTTTTCTACATACACTACGAGTCGAAGTTTGGAGACACATGACTGAATTGTTGCTCATGATCTTAAAAATCTTTTTGAAATCTGTGTTGTTGACAAAATATAATTGTGCCAACATATTAATTTCTTTCATTAGGAAACTAACACTTTATTTACAAAAAAAATATTTTTCTAAACGGACGACTCGGAGTGAAATATTCAGAAAAGCAGCCGATAAGAGTCCAGCGAAGGTGGGAACTCCTTTAATAATGTTTAAAAAGCATCTCAGGGAAATTCCTCAAGAAATCAGTTGAGAAAATGCCAAGAATACATTTCTGGAAATTCTAGGCAAAAAGGGTGTCTGCTTAAAAGATGCTAAAATATTAAAGATGCTAAAATATTAAATTATATTGATTTATTTAGATTTTTTTTATCAAAGATAATTCCAATAGTTCCATTTATTCCATTATTCCAGAGTTTTGATGACTTTATTATTATTATTTTAAAATGTGAGGGGAACAAATAAAAATAAAGAATGAGTGTGTCTAAACTTTTGACCGGTAGTGTATACATGTCTGTTTGAGCTGAAATGCTCTTACAACCAACTAGGAACAAGCTAGGAACCACCTGCGTTACCACAGCAACCAAGTGACCATGTCCCATCAACCCCCCGACAACAGGGAATTGCGTTGGCTGTTAAATTACTCGGAATTTTGTTAAGGAAATGCACTTTTCTAGTTTTTGCCCATCACTGTATGTAAAAAAAGTATGTCACTTTCACAAATACACATATCTACACTGTGTATAATAATATCTAACTAATCTAAAGCTAACTGAAAATCAGCTTGGATATTTCACTGTCATGAGCAGTAATGACTAGTGTGATAAAATACTTATAAATAAATAAATAAATAAATAAATAAATAAAGCCAACCTCATCAGCAGCCTCGAGCTTGGAATCAAACTGACAAAAGATCTGCTCCAGCTCTTTACGGATGACGTTGGCCAATACATCCAAGCGTCCTCTGTTGGGAAGGGAATACGAAAGTGAAACACGCTTGATGCATGCAACCTTACTCACTCTTACCCAAGCTTGTGCCATGACTACAATGTGGCAAACATTCAAATTAAACAGACTGTGAGGAAGGAATCTGAGGAGTGGCTGAGGTACCTGTGGGGCATGCCCAAAATTACTTCCTCTACACCTGTCACTCGACTTGTCGATGATTGTCTTGAGGGCAGGGATGAGTGCTTCGCATCCCTCCAGTCTGAAGCGCTTCTCTGAGGACCACTTCCTCTGCAGGAACTCTTCCAATCTGTTCGAAGCAGAGAAAATCCTCCATAAAATCACAGTATGATCCACAGCAGGGGTATTCAACTAAAATGTGTAAATTTGATTTTAAAAAAATAATAATAAAAAATAAAAAATTACCATTTTTTTTGAAAAACCATATCCTTTGCAAACAGAACCACAAACAACTCACAAATCAGCTGAAAAGGACAAAGTAAAATTTTGCCCACCTAGTAGAGCGGACCATGCGAGCTAGAAGATTACGTTACTCCTCTGGAGTGAACTGCATCGAGCCAGGTTTCTCAAACTTCTCCCGGATCCACTGGCACTGCTCTAAATCATTGATGAACATAAACTCCACTCTGATGTGCTGACAGTACGCCATCTGCAAGCAGGGGACAGTATTTACACTTCACTACATTCTTCCACTGCAAAACCCAATCTGTTCATAACCCTACAAGAACAACACTATGTTTACAGGGATAGTTCAATATGAATGATAATGTTCAAGATTTATATGTAAGTAAGAATTAAAACACGACAAGGAGTGCTATTGTAATTGTAAAGTAATACAAGTGGATAATGTTCCAATAACAGCATTTTATTCTTCTTATTCTTAACAGTGTTTATTTATTAAAACACAACATGAACTTTGTAGACAATTTTTATAGTTACATTTGATGATGTGGAACGTCCGTGAAATAAGTTCATTCCTGTCATCACATGTTATAGCAGCTATAAATCACCCTCTGTTTTCTGGTGTCAGAAAACTTTACAGTTACGTACCCATTACTGTTTCACTGGGGCCTTCTTCCATAAACACTAATCAAACATCTCAATAAAAACTTTATCACACAACTGATTACACGCTTATATAACCCTGTTTATGTGGAGTGCCCACAATGCAAGTCCTGCGTAAGCTGTTACTATAGAAACCTTGAGGCCAGAACTACTGTACATGCTGCCATTATGGAAACTTAATCAACATCTTCTGACCAATGAGAACTGACCAACAGTGCAGGGGTATAAATGTTTATTACTATTCAGTCGCTATATACGTATGCACTGCTTTTCAGTCATTCAGTGTGTTTTCTAATTTCCTTTATATAGCCAAAACTGAATAAGATCTGCACTGTACAATTGTTAAACAATCCCTGTACAGACTCTACAGAATCTTTTTTTTTTTTTTTTTTTTTTAAGTGAAATATGCTGCATGTATCTGCCTTTAATTTTACGTCAACATTGTGTGTGAACTAAAAATTTAGACCCAACAACAAGAGATAAAGGGTCAAACACAGCAAGGCAGCAGGTGTACCTCTAAGCGGCGGATAATCTCCCGGAGTGGCAGTGCGCTTTCACTGCCCCCGATGAAGGTGGTGGTGGGAAGTCGGAAGACTGTATCCAGGTCCGAATCGCTCAAACCATAGAAGCCTGAACACACAGATAAGACAGAGAGGACTGAAACGAAGTGCCATCGTCAGCCGTGCCAACATACCCAAACCAGAAAGACAGAAGAAGAAAAAAAATCATGTCAGAGGAGTAACAAATACCATGTAATTTCAGACACATCACAAGGAAAGCTGATGCATGCAGAGAATGTGGAAAAAAGGGCAAAAGAAAGAGAAAAAGAGATGAGAGGATGAAGTATTTTAATGTTGGTATCTGAACATGAATGCATTTGATTTGTTATTCACTTTTTCATTGATGTGAACCAATAACTGGCTTGGAAGGTTGGCTTATTTTCAAGAAGTTCCTCATTACGTTGTACAGTCTAGGTGAAAGGTCAATACCTATTTTAAGCGGATACCTGCTGCACGAGTACCAGTTTCAAAACAAGAACGTTCTTTTGTACATACTGTACTCCAAAAGGCCCGTGTTTACTTTGACTGAACATTAATCTTTAAGACCACACTCTATCAGCTTTAAAAGTTAAACGATTCAAACTATTCATCAAACAGCGCTGGCATTCTATAAAGAAAACAACTTGCTTTGTCATGTACATACTGTTCAGTAAACAGAACTCGTCTCTTATGTCACTTATGGGACTATTTGTACTATTAAGTTCAAATAGCTCAAATAGCTGTAAGAACATTGTTTTAACCTAACCCACTTCACTATTACTGTAAAAGGTTCTAAGTGTGACATAAAGATGACAATGGACACACCTCCTTTATGTTAAAAAGACTGGAATACTTTCAGTTTCCTTCCCTGAACAAAAGCCTACAGTATTACAGTTATGGAGTAAACTTATTAGCGAATGAAGAGACGATTGGAATAATCGAGGTTTGGAGAATGGAAGATACGCCCCAGATGTAATGCAAGATGTGACTTCTGGGCCTGGTTTAGTTTTATAGGCAATTAATCCACCTACGGATGATTGTTAATTAATGAATCCAGCAACTGCTTCCATTTTTAAATAGCAATAACAAATGTAAGAATCTAACCTGGTGGGTAAGTCAAAAGAAGAAAATAATTACGACCGTATCAACAAAATAACACAGAATCTAGAGCCAGGAAACATGACAAGACTTTTAAACTTCTCTGTAATTATTTTGTCGTCACTTGGGCTGGAGACACTCTAGAAATGGCACGAGGAAAATTCAAAGTATTTAAAGAGACCAGGAAGTATTCATTTGGGCCATGTGCACAGCAAAAATGGAAATACAGATGGCAATTCCAGGAACACTGCAGTGAAAGAACACAGTGGAAAGGTCTAGAAGGGAAAGAAACAACTAACTAAATGAAATACAAGAAAATGCTACAGGTCCCATGGACAGTTTCAAATGGGTAAATAAACAGGACTATCACGCTCCACTCAAGGTATTAAAATAAATAAATAAATAAATAAATAAATAAATAAATAAATAAATGTGTGAAAGATCCTCCCTGCCAATCTCTTCTATTCCCCTTTCCCCTACAGACCCTGCACTGAACTTGGCCTGTTTGTTGAAAACATCCACGCAAGTCAGGCTGTAGCGACATGCAAGTTTAAAGCAGAGTCAACAAAGTCGAGCACAGTGTGGATGAATGTGCAAGCTTATTGAACAAAGTGACATAAATCCCCCAAAACTCTCTCTTCACACCCACCCCAAGCATAACCACACCGAGCTTATGGGAAGACGTGACAATATCCATGGGGATGCACAAATCAAGATCAGCATCCATAATTCCCAAGGGGTCCAGCTGGGCAACATGATGCCCACGTATCTGTAATAGTTCAGGTTTTCAGGAGAGATAGAGACAAAGAGGAGCAACAGCAAGAAGGAGAAATCTGAAAGAAAGCGAAACAGTAAAAGCCAAAACAGCCAGAAAGGATGAGACGAAGAACAAGGACAGAAGGGGAAAAGGAAAGCAATATTAACAGACTGGTCAAGGTCGCTCAGCACAGACACTACACCGCACAAGCGCTTCTCACCGACTTGGTGGAACCCCACTGTAACCGGGGAATCATCAAAATTAACACAACTGCCCAAAGGATCAAGTTTGGCCACGTGGTGACCTCTCACCTGCAAACAAGGAACAGAGCTATCTAAATAATCGAGTGTTTCTTTAGTACTCATTATGGTATGTGAATTGAATAATATTTCTTGGGATATTATTATCCGGTTACACCAATAAAGTAAAAAAAATTAATTAAACACAATTTGCTGTATGGACAGCATCTGATTAAGATGAAGAATAACAAAGTAGGGTAAAATAATTGAATAATTGAAAGTGAAATGAATTATACTGTGACCAATGCCAGATAATAATGTTAAACAGAAAAGATTTTACATTTTTGGTGTTAAACAAGTTTATACTATCGCAGACAAACGTATTCATCTGTACCCACCTATTTGAAAAGGGAGAAACAGTATGATCATAACTGAAGCGCAAAATTCTCATCAAGGCTCATTTACTGTTATGTCAAAGTGTCTCTAGAGTAAATCAAATATTATAGGTACCAAGCACAGTGATGACAATTTGGTGTCTGCGTGTTTGGGAGAGCAAAATGCCTACCTGGTACGCGCGGATGAGAGATTGCACAGCCAGGTGGTTCTCAACTAGCTTCTCCACATTGGCTTGAGATCCAACCAGTGCCTGAGGTAGCACCGATGTTATCGCCGCAAGAGAAGGGGGACTCTGGTAGGCAGAGCCGGGGGGCGCACCATTATTGGCATTGCGAAAGAAGATATCCCAAGACTGAGTGACAGACATGAAACAGAAACGCAACTGTTAGATAGTGGTATTGCAACATTAAAAACCCTCAGAAGAATAAAGGACACATGTGAAGATCAGACTCTCGATAGATCCCTGTTCTTTAACTAAAACAGGGCGCTCACTCACACCTGATTTACATCCTAATGATTGAAAACACCTGACTCTAAGTTCACCTTCAAATCAACTGCTAATCCTAGAGGTTCACATACTTCCACCATTCAACCATATGTAATACTGGATCATTTTCCTCAATATAATACTGACCAAGTATTATATGTTTGTCTCATTTCTTTAATTGGGTTCTCTTTGTCTACTTTTAGGATTTACGTGAAAACCCGATGGTGTTTTTAGATCATGTTTATACAGATATATAGAAAAATCTAAAGGGTTCAAAATACTTCAAGCACCACTGTATATGTGGGCCATAGCAATGTACACTGATCAGCCATAACATTAAAACCACAGACAGGTGAAGTGAATAATATTGATTATCTCGTTACACTGCCACCACTCAATAGGTGAGATATATTGGGCAGCAAGTGAACAGTCTGTTCTCGAAGTTGACGTGTTGAAAGCAGGAAAAATGGACAAGTATAAGGATCTGAGCGACTTTGAGAGGGGTCAGATTGTGATGGTTAGACGACTGAGTCAGAGCCTCTCCAAAACGGCAGGTCTTGTGGGGTGTTCCCGGTATGCAGTGGTTAGTACCTGCCAAAAGTGATACAAAGAAGGAACCGGTGAACTGGTGACATGGTCATGGGTACCTAAGGCTCATTAATGCACGTGGGGAGCAAAGGTTACCCTGTCTGGTCCGATCCCACAGAATTGCTGGGAAAGATAATGCTGGCTATGATAGAAAGGAGTCAGAACACACAGTGCATCACAGCTTGCTGCGTATGGGGCTGCGTAGCTACAGACCAGTCAAAGTACCCATGCTGACCCCTGTCCACTGACGAAAGCACCTACAATGGGCATGTGAGCATCAGAACTGAACCATGGAGCAATGGAAGAAGGTGGCCTGGTCTGATGAATCACGTTTTCTTTTACATCAGTATATGGCCAGGTGAGTGTGCATCACTTACCTAGGGAATAGATGGCACCAGGATGCACTATGGGAAGAAGACAAGCCGGCGAAGGCAGTGTGATGCTGTGGGAGATGTTCTGCTGGGAAACTTTAGGTCCTGTACTGTACCAGCTGTACACAACTGAACTGACAATACAGCCATTTGACTTGATTTAACATTGTTGAAGGAGTCTCCAGTGTAAGCACTTTGTAACAGTCAGTATGTTTACAGCCACAGGAAAGTTTTCAGGACAGAGGACTTTGAGCATTCTAGTTACGTTCTAGGGAACGAGTGTTTAAACCTGCTATAGTGCAAGTGATGACAGGAACCGACTCGTCTCGCTGATGTTCCACAAAATTAATTGTAACTACGAACAGTTAAAAAGCATGACGTGTCGTTCGTTAATAAATTAAAAACTGTAATCATTGGTAAACTGCAGTGAAATAAAAAAAAGAATAAAACGCTTTGGGATGTACCCACACCACCCATATTTCACTCTTTTCCTGTAACAGCCTGTTCCCAACTGTTTATTCCTCCTTACTTTCCTTTCTTTATGTAAATCGTTATGATATGCAAATGACAAAGTCGAGGCAATGAATATGCAAATGAGCCGTGACGTCACCTGTCTACTCCTGGCGGCTTTTTGAACACGTATTAGCTACTTTCCCCTGAAAAGAGTTGGCAACACTGCAGCTGTGCTAGCTAACTGGACAAACCAAGCGCTTATTCAGCTCATTTTCTAACTTGTGGGGTAGCGACTGTTTCTGTGAAAATGTTCTGTTATTCACTTGCGCTAGCTAAAAGCTAGGCTATTGGCCATTTACTGTAACTAGGGAGCACTGCACTTATTCTCCTGTGACTAAGCTTTCGGTTGATAACGCAGTCAGTCAGTTAGATACAACAGTAGATATTAGAGATTGTTGAGGTAGTTCATGACCAATACAAAAAAAGAAGCAAAGGACAAAAGAACTAGCTAATTAGACAAACCGCAGCATGTTATCCTGCTGATAAAAACCGCTTACAGCAGCACAATTCATCCAACATGACCATAAGACCAGCTGCATCAAATTCCCACTAGGCTAAGTTTAAAGAGAAAAAAATGTATTGTATCTAACGACGCTAAGGTAGATAACTGTTATCTATTAGATACGCAGAAAACTAATGAATCACCTCAGAGCGTTGACGCTCAATACATGCGCCGATAAAATGAATTGAATTTTACCTTCAGTTCGCTGAGAACGAGATGGAGAATCCTCACAACAAAACTGACAGCTCAATTAAAACATAAATAAACTATAAATGGTTTAATATTCGGTGTCAGACAAACGGTGTCCTGTTCAAACAAACAGGGAGCTCGCGGGATTGCGTCATTGAGGGATGTGGCGTCATGAGCGGAGGTTCAGCCCATAAAACATGCATCAACGTTTCAGCAGCTAAATGGGTGGGACTTTAGTTCCAAGTGGGCGGTACAAACCTCCAGAGGACTTTGATTGGTTACTGTAGTGTCTGTCATGTAAATTAAGCTGTTGGGGTTTTTTTTTTTGCCAGAGGCGATATGGCGGCTTGACTTAGTTAAACGGGTAAACTTGCAGTTTTTTAATTTTAAACACTGACACACTGAATTCCCAGATTATGTAGAATCAACCAAGGGAAGTGTATTTTATTTGTTAAATGACTATTTTATTTGTTAAATGACTTTTGAAAATCCGTTTTATAATGTGCTTTCTGTGTATCCACCAGGTTAGGCTGGTAAACTCCAGGACATTTACACCACATATTTTGTGGTAGATTTTGTTGTGAAGGAATAGTTAAAAACACCTAAAAACAAAATCATTGAGCAATAAAATAATAATGTTGTTACACATTCACCTCATTGAGTACAGTTATATCTCGTTTAAGTTTCCATCTTGATACTGTTGAATTTTAAAATGAATATTTAATATTAGACAATTATTATATAAACTTCAATCTTCAAATAGAGTGGCAAGGACATGCATACAATAACGACAAAGCTGTAAGAAATTAAATTAAAACTACAAGGAAAAAGTGTTGATATTTAGTTTTGTCATCGTTTATCACTGCGCACCTTTGCACTCGGAGCGATTGTGGATTTCCGCATACTTGCCATCACTTCTGGATTTTCGCTTAAATTCTGAAATCTCGCCTACTTGCGGGGTAAGTACCTCCCACTTGGAGGTAAGTACCACCCACTTGGAGGTCTCCGGGCTTTTCTGCCACCTAGTAAGAATGTAAATGTTATATCTTCTAGAAAGGAATTTAAAGTTGTAAAAAGACGTATTTACTCACTCAAAATACATGCAAAAATTATTTTCTTCTGGGTTAGCAGTGGTTTTCGCCTCGCCACTCTTCCATGGATGCCATTTTTGCCCAGTGTCTTTACGATAGTGGAGTCATGAAAAGTGACCTTTATTGATGCAAGAGAGGCCTGTAGGTTCTTTGAGGTTGTCCTCGGCTCTTTTATGACGTGCTGGATGAGTAGTTGCTGTGCTCTTGGAGGAATTTTGGAAGGTTGGGCACTTTTGGGAAGGTTCGCTACTGTGCCGATTTTTTCCAGTTGGAGATAATGGCTCTTTGGAGTCCCAGAGCCTTTGAAATAAATTTTTTAAACCCTTCACAGACTGATTTATTTCAATCACCTTCTTCCTCATCATTTCTGGAATTTCTTTCAGTTTTGGCATAGTGTGTTACTGGGTAAGACCTTTTAACCAATCTTCATGCTGTTGAAAAGTTCTATTTAAGTGTTGATTTGATTAAACAGGGTTTGAAGTAATCAAGCCTGGTTGAGTCTTGTCCAGCTGAACCCCATTATGAATTTCATAGATTTGGGGAATTAGTAAATAGGGGGGCAAATACATTTTCACACAGGCTCAGTTGGTATTGGATAACTTTTTTGCTTCAGTGAATAACGTTATCATTTAAAAACTGTATTTTGTGTTTACTCAGGTTGCCTTTGTTTTATCTTAGGTTTTGTTTTAATTTCTGAAACAATTTAGTATGAGATATACACAAAAACAGAAGAAATCATGACAGAAATTTTTTTTTCACAGCACTGTAGATGGAAGAATGGATTCCAGTGAATATTAGCAAATTCTGGAAGCAACTGTGACATATTCAATCATGAAACTGAAGCTGAAAAGAGATTGGCATGTACAACAGGACAGTGATCCAAATCATACCTCAAAATCAATCATGAAGTACACTATATAGCCAAAAGTGTGTGCACATCTCACCATCACACCTGTATGTGCTTGTTGAACATCCAGTTCCAAAATCATGGGTGTTAATATGGAGTTGGCTGTTATAACAACCTTCGCTCTTCTTTGAAGGTGTTCCACTAAATTTTGGAACGTGACACATTGTGATTTTGGGATTTGAGCCCATTCAGCTACAAAAGGATCAGTGAGGTCAGGCACAAATGTCGGGCTAGAAGGCCGGATACTCAGTTGATGTTCTAATTGATCCCAATGATGGTCAATGCAGTTGAGGTCAGGGCTCTGTACGGGCCACTCAAATTCTTCCACACCAACCTTGGCAAACCATCTTTACAGACCTTGTTTCGTGCACAAAGACATTGTTGTGCTAAAACAGATTTGGACGAGGTCTCTTAATTCAGTCTAGGCAAATCTTAATTGTAGAAAATCCCAGACAATTCTGTGATATTCTATGTTTCCAGCATTGTGGCAACAGTTAACTGAAGGCCCACATATGGGTGTAATGGTCATGTGTCCACATATAGTGTACTTCAAGAAACACAAGCTAAAACTTTTGGAATGGCCCTCATAGTCCCCTGAAATTAAACATCGTTTAAAACCTGTGGGTAGATTGTCAAGATGGCCCAAGAATATCTCAGAAATAGAAGTGTTCTGCAAGGAAAGTTCAAACAAGCATGGAAAGCTTCCTAACTGGCTAAGCGTTTGTAAGCTGTGATATCTGCCAAAGGGAGTGTTACTAAATACTGACTTAGTAGGGTGTTCAAACTTTTGCACAATTCCTTTTTGCCCAATTTTTAAAAATCTATTTTTCATCAAATATAAAGTAATCTGTCCAGGGGTGCCTCAACATTTGCATACAACTGTCTAACTGATTATTTAATACTGTTGTATAATAGTACACTATTATGACTCAGCATTTTAAGGTAAAATCTGTATTTGACTCATTCCACCATCACAGATACTGGATTTAAAAAACCACACAAGAACCATTTACAAACTGCTGACTGATGTGATCAGGACACGCAAACAAGCTTAAAGAGTCTTGTTAAACAAAAGTACTAAGATAATAATGTGTGTCTACACTGGATCTGTGGAGATAGCAGTCAGCTGCTCTCCGGATAGCACAGTTTGTCCTTAAAATTTATCCTGTATGCAATGTTTACATATTATTTACAGCTGTGTCATTCAGATAACTGCTCACTTTGGGTTATTACCTAATGTGGCAAAGTAGGGCACAAACGTTTTTTTGTGAAAAGGATAGCTGTGGAAAAAAAAACCTTACTCTTGGTGACAATATATCCTTTTTTTTTGTTTATTGGTAACATATTGATAACATCTTAACACATTTCCTTTACGTTATATGGGAGAGCGAGAAAACACTGGAAGAACAGATAAGAAGAATCAAGAGAAACATGGGACTCATAGTAAACTAATTTTCTAATAATCATATAAGTTTCACATAATCTCAATTTAGAGTAGAGATTATATAATATCCTCCAAAAATGAGACCTGAACGATAAATTTTTGAAGGCTCAGTGTTGTAGGAATATTTTTTTTTTTTTTTTTTTAAACAAACAAAAAAACAAAAGAAAACAACAACTGACTATAACCAAAAGAGGGAAATTCTGGAAAAAACACTACAAATAGTTATTGGCTTGATGTTGTAAGAGCAGCAAGGTAGCACTGTATGTGAAACACAGAACTGATTCACTTCTGGCTCATTCATCCTCCTCAACACACACACACACACACACACACACACACACACACACACACACGAACACCCTGTTTTAGGCCATGAGGTTATATCATTCATTCCTTAACAGACTCATTCCTTAACGCTGCTTTATCTAAATTAGTTGCCTGTTTCAGGAGGTGAAATTGCAAGATCTGCAAATACCAAAAGTCATATTTTTGCTTAGCTGGTGAATTTCTTATGGTCTATTGCGATATGTACAGATATTGGTGGATGGGACGAACAATTTTATACGGTCACCAGTGGGGAAATTCTCAGATAGGCATTGCATGTGATCGGGGTGGAAAATACTTGAGTAATTGTACTCTGTTACTATACTCAATAAGTAATATTATTATTGTGGCATATTTATACTTTACCTGAGTGTTACTGAAATTGAATACTTGTTCTCATAATTAAATACAATTGTAAGAAAAACCTTACTTTTTACTACTTGGGTCTTATTTAGACCTTGCAGGTCTCTTCTTCTCTCATCTAGCCATTGAGTATATGCTACACATGGATAGAATGGATACAGTTTAGCAATCATTTCAGTTTAAGGCATCCAGTCAAGTTCAGCAATGTAAAAACTATCCACGATCGTGCTAATTTGTCATCTGCGCTGAGCTTATATGTTACACAATCAGTGCGTGTCTGAATATGGGTAAGAGACCAGACTGCAGTGTTGAACTACAATGGATGAACCCCCCACACACCCCCTAGCCCTGGCTCAGTAAAATGTTTCAATATGCTGGATAAAAAGACTAGTTAGTATACAAACGAGGCGTCTCCTTTGCGTTCATAGAAGGCATGAAAGCATGTTGAGATAAGTTTAGCTAATCTGCTATCCTTAACTGCCTATATTTGACTAAGGTAGCCATGTTTGACTAGCATCGATTCCAGTAGCTAACGTAATTGGCTACTGAAATTCAAATTCTAGCTAAAGGTCAATGTTGGTTATTTACATGATATTTTACTTCGGGTTAATTCTTTAGCAAACTACATAGCGTTAGTCATGCACATGATCAGCAAACTTACAGAAACTGAATTATGTTTTCAGGCAAAATGGCATAGTTGCTTATAACAATTATAGATAAGTATAATAGAAGTTATAGAAGTTAGTTTTCATTATAGAAGTTAGTTTTCATATGAAAACATGACATTACTTAATTTCATTGGTTAAAAACATTTAAGTTTAACTTTTTATTACTTAAGTACATTTCAATTTTAGCAAAGTTTTTTTCTTTTTTTTTCTTTTACTTTTACTTGAGTACATTTTAGGATGCGTACATCTTCACTTAAGTATAATTTCTCAGTACGTTTTCCACCCCTGGATTTAATCCATGCTGAATTCTTCCCAGGTCCACCACCAGAGATGCTAACATTATGCAAACTAACATGAAGAGGTTCAGATATTGAAAAAGTGTATCTGAAACACTCATTTCAAAGCTACCTCATGGCACACTTCAATTAGGATTGCCCAACACTGCTCAGACAACACCGACACCCTGTACAAAAGCATGCCATACAATCATCATGACACGGTTTACTGTGATAGTCAGAATTTATCATAATCATCTTCTAGAGACAAAAATAGTCATATACACTTACAAAACTCTGAAAATCGGTAGCGGTAGCATAATTCACCAGCATTCAGTAGAAAAGAAACCAAGAATCAAATGAAAAATAAAATTCACCAAAAAATTCTGCCAAAATTCATGCAAGTTAATTGCCACCTAGATTATGTTAGCACTACATAGCGGTTTTACAAGATATCTATTTCGCTAAAATTTAACTCCGTTATAGATCTCAAGGATTCCTTGCAATACTAAACACGCAGAAAGAAAGGAAAGAACAACACTACACTAGAGTATGCTGACATGCTGCTTTGATTGCTTCGAAAAAAAAAAGGTCTCACACGGTTCACCATTCACAAAGAGGTCTTCTCTGAAGTGATGTGTGGGGTTCAGAAACGTACTACAAAACCATATTCACATTTCAGAACAAAATGTAAAAGAATAAGAGAAATAAATTGAAATAAAATCATAAAAAGAAATAAAATCAGCAGTCTTCCAGTGAATTCCAGTCAAACAGCTTGAGAATGAAGTGCTCCTCAGATAGTGAGATACCTTTTAAAAAAAAAAGGCTATTTAAACTTAATCAACAGCATTTTAAAAAATCAGTCTCATGCACACATACACACACTTGTGTATCCCTGATACCCATGCAGTGGCTTTTTCCCGTTCTTTTCATAATCTAGGGGAAATCAAATGCTGATTCTTTACTGCATACTGCAGTTTTATTGCATACTGTTGCTCATATATATAGGGAAAGCCCTTAAGCTTTCCATTCGTTTTGATTAAACTAGGTTCACATTCAAGAGGTCAAAAGAAGACTGTTCATCCCCATATCGGTGAGGAACCCATGAAATATGGCCCCATCACACACTTTCTAAAAAAACAAAAAAACAAAACAACAACAACAACAACAAAAAAAACCCTAAAATAAATATTTTTTTAAAAATGCAAAAACATGTTAATGTTAATACTTTGTATATAGAGAAATAAAACTAAACACTGAATGACTAGAGTTATATAAATATTTCATATACTCTCTTTATCGTAACTGTTAACCTGATGATCTAAATCCATAATGTGCCTTAATAACTCTATCTCTACGAAATCTTCCTTTAGGATTGTCCCATACTGCAGGAAATACCGTGCACACAATTCGTCACTCTTCTTCCAAATCATTTCAAATCGCATCAATTACTCTAACAGTGCAGTTAGGCTGTGCTTCCGTCCTCAATCGCGACCTTAGATTATTATAAACTATTTTAACAGGGGGACTTTAAAAAAACCTCCACAAAACAACTTTCCTGGGAGCGTGCCTCAGCAGACCCATTAAAAACGCATGGGTATCAGTTAAGACGTACAGTGTACAAACAATAATCACCTAGCTGCATGAACGTGAGACGGACACGGTTAGCTTCGGTCTGAACGGTGCCGTCTTCTTGTTTTATGTATACAGTAGTGAGTAGTCACGCATTTATACCCGCATATATCATGCTGCCGAAGTAAACTTCATTTGACTCAAATCGACAAATAAAACCGCCACTAGATAAAACAAAGAATCCTTGCTTCCAGGATAACTGTTCAAATCGATTTACATCAATAATTTGACTATTTATACATTATGTTTTTGACTAAATAAACAATAGAACAACATCAATACTTTAAAATAGAAGTGGTAATAATAAAAAGTAGTAGCCATTACAACAATCATAATAAAGCTGATATAATACTTCGTTAACATGTGAGCTATTATAGTGAGGAGTGCCTGGGCACACAGGTCATAAGGCCAATGGAGACGAGAGTGAGGCAGGGAGAAGGGGATTGTGGGGGCAACAAGGCATTGAACAGGTTATAACATTGAACCTAGAGTCTGTGCTCACTCTCCTGGACTGATAATAAGTGTTAGTGAGCAGTGGGGTGTTGTGTGTGGTGGTGTTGTTGTTGTTGTTGTTGTTGTTGTTGTTGTTGTGTGTGTGTGTGTGTGTGTGTGTGTTTGTGCACTGGTGCCAATGTTGGGTGTTATGTATTGCAAAGGTTTGGTGTGGAGGGGAAGTGTGGCAGGATGCAACTATGGAAGAGCAGTCCAGTAGGTGGAGACACAGGTATAGGTTTTGCATGCAGGCATGGACAGATGTGACCAGAACTGGAAGGCTGAAAGCTCCTGAGCTCTCCAATGCTGGACTCTTACTGCCGTCCCCGCTGATCCTCCCTCTCGTTCTTCTCCCCAAGTGTCAAAACACGTCCCGCTGCCATCCCACTCTATAACATACACCCGAATGTCACAGAGCCATTCAAAACACGTTATTGAGGATGGGAACAGCAGGAAAAATGGATAACTGTAAATGTAGAAGGAACTTGTTAAAAGATTGCTTTAAGCCTTAATTTGATTATTACAATGTAGTCCATGAATTTAAAAGCTTATGCCACAGCGCTGTTGAAAACATTATCGTTTCGATAGTAACATTCACAGGGATTTGTAAGGCAAATGCTACACATAAAACTTATTGAACTTATTTAAAATAAAAAAAGTCTATTTGTTTATTTGGTGAATTTTTCTCTACGGACACTTTTATTTAATATTTATGGAAGGAGTCTCTTTGTAAGGGTACGTTTTTACGACAAGGAAATGCCTTCAGGACTTTTCTGGTTTCCTGGTAATGACAAGCTAAATTAGTTTTTTTTGGTCTTTTTAACTTCAAGAGAGAGACAAAAAAAAGACAGAAGCTGGTGAGGAAACAACAGTTTATAGCAGTTAAATCTGTTAAAATGAACTATAAGTGGTTAAAAGCACTATAATACTAAATTGCTCCCAACAGTTGTATGTGAGAGACAAAGTCATCGTATTACTTTTGAGTTCCAGCTCGAAATTACTCAAGTAGCAAGGACCCTTTGAGGTCAAATAGCGAGTTTGGGTGGTCAACTATGAAGTTACGCAAATGGACAGTGCCACGTCAAAAAACTGCTTCAGAAAGAACTCTGTAAAAATGTTACCTGGAGTCATATAGTCACTGGAACTTTGCATTTTGCTTTTACACAAACAGGATGGGTCAATCCGGCTTTGTATGGATTTCTGCAGGGTGAATACACCAGTCCACACAGGATTCTGTGGCGGATTTGTTTTGGGAATTGTTGCAGCCAAAAATCCTTGATTTTGCTGCTGCTTTTTTTTTTTTTTAAATGTAAAAAACAACAAAAAAAATTTTTGCGCTTTTTGCAGAAAACTACTTGAATTGACGAAATTGCAATTACACGACATTGTTTTGTGTCTTTTGCATCGATGTTTGTTGGTAAATGAGACCTTTTTAGCTGTACTCATGTTCGCCACACGTGAATCGAAGAGGACTTCGATTCGGCCGAATGCGTGTTGTGATGACGTCACATGACGCGTCTTGGCCCAAATCTGCGGCAATTTTGAAAACTGATATACATATATCAGTGATATGCACACTGATGAGCATATAAAAAGGTTGGGCTTGGGTTTCCCAGTTGTTGGCAAATGACGTCAAACGAATGTTATGTGACACCACTAGCTTTAGCAGAATACCCTATTATTGCTTACATCTTTTTTTTTCTGACCCCACCAATGTAGCTGAACATTAGCGTTAACTATTTCAGATCTCCTTATCACAATGTGCACTGTCACACCCTTATACTTGATGCACTGAACATACATCAGCAAAGAGCAGGACTGCATACTAACTGGAACTCTGTGTTCTATGCGTCTGTTACCTTCACTGGAGTGGGGCAGCAGGAGCGCCCGAGCAGTGGAAATGCACATTCTGCCATTTGGAGTCACGGCGATGCCACACACGAGTCTCCTCAGACTGGCTGCTGCGCGGCCGGCCCTGGCCATCCACATATTGAGTAAGGCGGATGTAAGCAATGCAGGCGGCATCCTCGCCAATCAGGTGCACATGAGGGTTCAGGATGGTGGTGTGGATGGGCTTACTGTTCTTAGACAGCACTGGAATAGAAGTGCAAGGGTTGTTTGTCATGCCATCATGAACATACGTAGTACATTTTAATGTATAATGTATCATTGCAACAGGTTATATGCAACAAGTTAAATCTAGGATTTAACAGGGTTTTTTTTGTACAAGCCAACAACAGAAGGATTTACCATCAGGAAAAAACGTCCTAGTTTGAAAGCCGGAACCAGTACCCATTCACAGTACACTGTTTTTTGTGGTATAATGCTGGTGTACTGTATTGCTAGAATAGTTGTGCTTTATACTTGTCTTTGTGTAATGCTCAGCACTTCCGTACAAGTTCTCTCATGTATGACGGACTATTTCAGGAGGCCTGTAACAAGGACACAGCAAGCAGCTCAAAAAGGAGTGACTGAATTCAGCGGTAACAGCAACATGGTATTGTGCAGGGCTCTCATGGGCATTTGCTGGAGTGGGGCTGGCTGAGCACCAGTGTTTGACTGCCATGAATGAAAGACTCTTGCAACAACTCCCCACAGTCAAGCAACATCCACAAGGCACCACCAAGAGCCCAATTTATACACCAGCATGCTCAAACCCCTTCCAGTTGCTGTCTCCACAGGGAGCAATCAAAAAGATAAGATTGTAAGCAACGTCCTTGTACACATCTACTCCTAGCTGGGTTTTTCCATTGCTCTCTCACTAGCACTGTTAACCAGTTACATTTAGTCAACCAGTACTGGTTGCCACTACCACTTTTACTATGACCTTTAGAAGAAAATTTAAGACTGTCCCCATCTTCAACGCCTTTTTTATTTCAGATTTGCCTGCTGGCACAGCTGCTTCTACCTTCCACACTGCTCAATCTACATCCATGGACACATGCTGCCATCTCGACTGATGCCTTCCAGCTGCTGTCTGTCTGACATTTTTTAGTCTGAAAGAACAGTGTTTTACAGCACTGAGCGAAAATGGAGGAATTCCAATTCAGGAGTGCCTGATTCTGATACATCTCTTCTGTTGCTAACACCAAGACCAATTTTTCCACCACATGAACCTTCTCTTCCTTGCTTAACCCCCCTCCTACCCAGAAAATCACTGATATTGAGACATCCATCAGTCTTCTAGACAAGGTGGAACAAACCCACACTCAGAATGTGTGTCGAACTTTGCGCATATTCAATGCATTCTCCCAAGTTTTACGTCCTTATAGTCACTTGTAAACTTGTACACAATGCCCTATGTTTTCTGTCCTCATCCTCCATGACTGTCTGCTTGCCTTTGACACTGTGAAACACCATATCCTTATTTCCACTTGTGCTGATTTGGGAACAAAGAGGTGCAATATGACCTGGTTCTTGTACCTACAGGATCAATTCTGATCATTCTTGGACTTGTACAAATTAGCCTTTGTGTCTGGTCTACCTTATGAATTTGCTAGATGCTAGATTTCAGGTTTGTACATTGATCTGGATAACAGAATACACGATATGGCCAAAAGTATGTGGACACCTGACCATAACACACATACATAGGCATTTCCCCAAACTGTTGCCACAAAACTGGAAGCAGAGTTATTTAGAATGTCTTTGAATGCTGCAGAATTAAGATTTCCCTTCACTGGAAGGTGCCCAGACATGTTCTAGCAGGAAAATGCCGCTGTGCACAAAGTGAGATCCATGAAGACATGGTTTGCCAAGGTTGGTGTGGAAGAATTCAAGTGGCCTGCACAGAGCCCTGATCTCATCTACACGGAATACCTTTGGGATGAATTGGGATGATGGATGTGCACCAGCATCAGTGCCCAACCTTTTGCACTCCTGTGGCTGAATGGGAACAAATCCCCATAGCCATGTTCCAAATTCTACTGGAAAGCCTTCTAACAAGATTGACAGCAGCAAAGGGAAAACACCTCAATATTAATGCCCATGTTTTTGAAACGGGATATTCAATACTCAGGTGTTCACCAACTCTTGGCCATGTAGTGTATGTAACATGAATGCATGTAAATGTTTACAACATCATGCCTGTTCTCTCAAACTCAAATTACCTTTACTGTTTATCCTTTACCTGACCCCCTGCCTATAACTTGTCAGTATAAACACTCACCTGTTTTCAAGTCTGTGTCTTTGTGAAATAACTTAATAAGTAATTTGCACTATGTCTTATCCAGGTTTTTAAAAATATATTATAAGTGAATAAAAATGGATGCAGCCTCATTTAGGAAATGTTTTAATTGTATTAGTTTTTGTTAGATTGACTGTATACTGTCTCATTTTGTGAGTCTTCGGCTAAAAATGTCTGTTAAATAAATTAATTTACAGTCCCCTCTGAAAGTATTGGAACTGGAAAAACAATTCTATGGTTTCCGCTATACATTGAAGACATTTGGGTTTGAGATCAAAAGATGACTGTGAGATCAGGATTTCAGCTTTTATCTAGATGTGTTTAAACAACTTAGAACATTGCACCTTTTGTTTTAACCCGCCCATTTTTTCAAGTGATCTAAAATATTGGAACAAGTGACCGATAGGTGTTTCTTGTTGCCCAGGTGTGCCGTGTTAGATTGATTGTTTAAAGAATTAATAGCTTTGAATGTCTACTCTTGGTTTGAACCCTAGGTTTCACCTGTGAAGACTGCATTTGTTGTTAAAAAAGGATAAACCAACATAAGACCAGAGAGCTGTCTATGGGAGAAAAGCAAGCCAGTGTGAAGCTTAGAAAACTGAGAAAATCAATCAGAGCAATTATACAAGCACTGGGCATAGCCAGTACAACAATTTGGAACGTCATGAAAAAGAAAGAAACCACTGGTGTACTAACAACCATACATGGAACAGGTCGGCCAAGGAAAACAACAGCAGTTGATGACAAACATTGTGAGAGCTGTGAAGAAACCCCCAAAAACAACATACATCATCACCAACAACCACCACCACAGGGCAGGAGTGACGGTATCACAAGCCACCATTCAAAGAAGACTTCAAGTACAGAAATATAGAGGCCATACCACAAGATGCAAACTACTCATGAGCAGTAAGAATCGGAAAGCCAGATTAGAATTTGCAAAGAAATACAGAGATGATCCACAAAATTTCTGGAACCAAGATTAACCTCTACCGATGTGATGGAATGGCCAAATTGTGGATAAAGAAAGGATCTGCTCATGATCCAAAACATAGAAGCTCATCTGTCAAGCATGGTGGAAGTAATGGCAAGGCTTGGGCTTGCATGACTGCTTCTGGAACAGGCTCACTGATCTTTACTGATGATGTAATTAATGGTAGCAGCAGAATCAATTCAGAATCAATTCAGCATCCAAATGAAAGGAACTTCATCATACAGCAAGACAATGACTCACAAAGCATTGCCAACACAACAAAGGACTTCATCAAGGGAAAACGTGGATAGTTTTACCCAGAACTTAACCCAGTTGAGCATGCATTTCACCTCCTGAAGAGGAGACTGAAGGGGGAAATCTCCCAAAACAAACAACTGAAAGAAACTGCTATAAAAGCCTGGAAAACAACACACACACAAAAATGCAACAGTTTGGTGATGTCAGTGGATCACCAGCTTGATGCAATTATTTCAAGCAAGGGATATGTAACCAAATATTGTGTGTTATTTACTTTGAGACTATCTGTTACTATACTTTTGCTCACCTAAAAATTGGGTGGTCTGCTACCAAAGGTGTTGTTTAACACTTGTAGATGTAAATATGAGGAAATTAAATTCTAATTGATCGTCTCAGATTCATCTTTTGATCTCAAACCCAAATGTCTTCAATGTATAGTGAAAACAATAGAATTGGCATTACTCTTCCAGTACTTTCAGAGGGGAATGTAGACGTTAATCCCAAAAACATCTGTGACTTGAAGTGACAAAGATGCACTAGGTTTTTGATCACAGATAAAGATAAGTTCAGATAAGTTCTTGTTAGTGTACTGGCACTTTTAGATTCTACAATAGTGAGAAAATGAAAGAATGTCTGAGTTGGTCTGAGGTGTCCTTTTCTGGACTCTGGTAAATTCTATACAAGGTAAATATGCATAAATTCACAGGACCATGAGCAGGGCAAAATGTGTATTTTATAACTTTGAAGATCATTTTAGCCGACTTACAGTTCTCAAAGTAGAATCGGTGGAAGTCCATGCCCTCTACTAGGTTACCCAAGGCCTCAGGTTCAAACGAAGTAAGTCCAGGGTCACAGATCTTCCTGTTAAAAAAAAAAACAAGCATAATTTATACATTATTGTTGCCAGTCAACCAGTGGTGATAGCTATTTCTGCACATAGTCACAATATGACTCTATGGAACACTCATACTGTGTTCCATGATCAGGTCTGAGATAAGGACACATTTTCAATAGGTTGTATCTATTATTGCAAGCTAATAATAGCACACTAAGACGCAGTGACTCACGCGTAGGCCTCGAAGTCCCCATTGTTCACAGCCTCAATTAGCTGCTCTGTGATCTTAATGATCTCCTGTTTGCGTGCTGGACAGGGAACACAAAAACCCAGCACTCAGTCACACAGGACAAATAGTAAACTCTCAAATGTTTTTTCTTTCTTTCATACACTGGAAAAAAAAATTCAGGAGGCACATCAGAAATACTTATTATGTGCTCAACAGGCTCATAACCAGTATGGACGTATTTTCAAAGAGAATGTATGTTAGAAATTGTAAACAAAAAAACAAAAAAGCATTTGTACAGTATCTTGGGTATCTTTTCCATAATGGTTTCAGAATATTATATGCAGAGAAACAGTTGCACAGAAACTATTTTTAAGAAATATATAAGCTTTGTTTTAATAGAGCAGTAAAATAAAAATGCTTTTGTAAGATTTATCACCAACTACATTTCTTATTCTTATAAAGCTTGTTAGGGGACACAGTTGCTGCAACCCTTCCAGTGAACAGCCACAGATCAGAAATAGTACATCGTAGACTCGTGCACTCACCTGACTGCATCTCATGCAAAACACTTGATCCAGGCATTCATTCCTTGGCTCATTCCTTCTTCCCCTCATGCCACTATCTTCTACTCATATTTATGCACATACAGTAACCACACATTATGCCTAAAAATGTGTCACTCCAGAACATCTATGGATATTCAAATTCAATCCACAATTCAATCAAATTCAAATTCAATCCACCTGTACTATAATACAAATGCCTCTTTTTTTGTGATAGTCCTCATCAAAAAACACAATGCATTCTCTCTCTCTCACACCCTTTCTTGTTCTGGGTTTTACTTCCCTTTTTAAGAGTATGAAGCTGCAACAGCTCAGTGTACTATTCCTGTCTCTTGCTTCCCAGATAAAGCTTAGGCCTTTAGTCCTCCTTCCCTCTCTCTATCTCCCTCCCTCCTTTTGTAATTTCCTGTTCTGCAACAGAGCACTTAGTGGCTGGGCTTCTTGACAAATCTTACTGTTTCTTCATCTCTAGCTGGCACAGAAGGGCAGGCTGGATGATTTAGCAGTCTTTACTGCAACTCTACTTCATCACTGTCAAAAACCAATGGTAGCTGAGAACAAATGCACTAACCCAGCATTTAACCCTGCAGCAGTGTTAAATATCACATATAACCACTTCCAGCATTGGGTATACCACTCTAGACATTTAAGAAGGAACTGTGGTCTTATCTAGGAGACTCCACCAGTTTGGAAGGTAACTGAAAAAGCCTGAGTGCAATGAAAAAATGAGACAGAGAGGAGGAGGATTGGGGAAACTCCAGGTTAGAAGTGTGCAAGGGAGGTATATAAGGCAGTCACAAAACACTGAAGTGGATGGATATGTGGATTTGGACACATACAGTAGGAAAACCAAGAGAAAAAAAAAAAAGTAAAAGTATACAAGGTTGGCTCAGGGCTACTGATCAGACGGGTGTGCATTCAAATCCCAGCTCAGCCAAGATGCCACTGCTAATCAAATCCCTTAACCCTCAACTGTGCAGCTGTATCCTACCTCAAATGGAAAATGATCTGGATAAAAGCATCATCCAAATTAACAAAATGTAAACAGAAGAAGAAGCAAAATATAGCTGTGGGATTCTTAAAAAAAAAAAAAAACTTTAAGAGGTTGAAGGTTGAATCATTGAGCATGTGCAGAGCTTCAAGTCTGAACCTTGCTTGTGAGTAGCAATGAGCCAAATGGGTGAGCTCTATTCGATCTTTGCATAGGGAGGGTATGGAAGGGTGGGGCCAGACAGGGCTAATCCTTTCACTTATGGGCAAGGCTGCAGGTCTGGAGGCTCTGCACACACAGCCCAAGATGTGGGCATGGAGGGAGTGAGCAGGGGACGAGGAAGAAATAAGTCCAGGCTGAAGGGAAAAGGACAGTAGAGATGCCTGGAAAATTTCATCACATGCTGGCCAAGGGATCCTCATGCAGTTAAAAGGGCCAAAACATATGCAACACAAGCACAGCTGGACCATTTTTAGGAGTGTGCAGAAATGGCAAGTAAAATGAAAGTGCTCTTAATGTGGCTAACCTTCTGGCCTGCTGGCAGAGTTAGAATATAGCACAAGTGTTCCTCCAACATTATGACTCAGTGGAAAACTCTAATCTAGCCCTCATTAAAGTATTCAGGAGCCTGATACTCCTCAAGCTAAAGTGCTATTACACGCTAAGCTGCCTAAGATTACCTAGATCCATCACAGCAAATCTGATCCAGTGACATTTCAGAGTAGGGTGACATGATCAAAACGTCCAAAAATACACTATTTCTGAAGTTCAGAAAGGTCTTGTTACTTTTCACAATCCAAAAAACGTGACTGTAGGAGTAGGAAGTCTACACACCAAGCCAAACTGAGCTGACTGGTGGAAATGCACTGGAAATTACAGAAAACAGCAGGGCCTGGAGACGACTGTCTGCGCTCTGAGACAGCCTTAAGTGAGCTGCTGTCTATGCTTTTTCCTATTGAGTGGCAGGGAATAAAGTGGGGAGAGACAGAAAAAAGACAGCACTGATAAAAGATGACCCTGGAGTACAGTCTAATTGGGGAAGGAGATGGGATTCAGACATTTAACAAAAATGACAGCAGGCTAGTTTGAGTTCACGCAAGTCATGCCACAGAAATGCTGGTCTACATGAACAACCCCATTCTACTTTTTCTGATTGCTAAACACATATGTACTTGAATATTTATCTATCTTTATTCAGGTTTAAACCCAAAATGGGTGTGGCCTACACGAGAAGGTTTAAAAAAAACAAAAAAAAACAAAAACAAAAACAAAAACTAAATATGAACCATACCACTATGCCCCTGGAAACACTAGAACAAGTTATGTGTGTCAGCACAGTGTGGGAATTCTGGCTCTGACAGTTCCTCAACCTCAGCTACATCACTTAAGTTCATAATTGTTCTCAACCAGTGAGTGCTTTTAAATCACACTCGCACAGTTATGCCTGAAATATATATAGACAAATGTAGTTGGTTCTTTTTTTTTCAACATATAAGCCACTATTAGCCTAATTTAAACCACTATGTCCCTGACCAGGCAGTTACAAAGGATGAATGAGTGAAAGCTGTAACTGCATCGCACGCGCCACATGTACATATTAATGTATGTGGTCTTTCTTTGTCCCATGAGCTTCATATCTGACAGCTCGCTCATGCCAAAGACGAAAGTTAAACCCCCTGCTTGCATTACGTTTTCATGGGATCCCAATCCTGATGCACACCTCTCGTCTCAATCAGATCCCCTATGAACCTTTCTGGCACGCTTTCCAGAAAGCAAAACTAACGGTCCGCCTCATATTTGAATCTGTATTTGTTTAGGACACATTATTTGTTCATTATGAATACTGTATTTGTATTCAGTTACATCCACAGTGTACATAAAGTATATGAACATGTATGCCTGCTGCTACACTGATTTCACTCACAGCCTCTTTCTTAGTCTTGTTTCCAAAATTGAAAGTATAACATTCAAGGTGACCTTGTAGTGTTCCTGACTGTCCCTCCCTGGAGAGCAATATTCAGAGAGGGAGACAGAGGTTTAGCTAACTTTCTGTATTAAAACTGGTTCAATAGCCAATAGATTTGATGCATTTTGCACTTTGTCCTTCAGGACAAAAAATCCAAACATGTAATGTGCTGTAATGACGAGGCTCTGACATTATATAGGTTTATACTAGCACATTTAAATGGGGAATTTGTTTTACAGACAGGCCACTGAAGCACTTATATGTCCTGCAGTGTGATCTAGTTTCACATACTAGTCGCAAAATATAATATTTGTGCTTGTCTATAATTATGCTCATTAAAGAAGATTTGAAAAGATAAGATTCAAGCAAGTACCAAGGCCACTACAAAACAAAATCACAGGGGTAGAAGTCTGTACGAGAATCACTTCATTGTTGCTGCACTTCTTCAAGCTTGATTCCCTTATTACAGAACATTGTGAACAGAAAACCACACATATCCAGGCAAAACATTTTTGTTTGTGAATTAGCTGGCTTATTTAATCAATTTGGGAATTAGCTAGCTAATTTAATGAATTTGGGAATTAGCTAGCTAATTTCTAATTTAAAGGTGCAGTCTTCAATATTTTTACTGGTCTTACTCTTACAAATATCATGATCAAGGTACTATGTAAATAATTGTTGAAACGAGTGATCAAAACAAAAACCACAGGTCTGTGCTAGACTCCTTGTGCTGTGTTTATATATCCCGTCTGTCAGTCATGCTATAGACACACCCCCAACAGCCCTTCACTCCACCCACTGCTAAACAGCAGCGTCACCGAATATTTTTTTGTTTCGCCTTTTCCAAGGTGGAGAGACCGGTCCGAGTTTGTGTGAAAAGATAAAGCCTACCTTTAACATCCTCATCCTCGATTGTGGTGTTGCTGCTGTCCGAGGACTCCTACAGGAAAGACACACATCACTGATTAGCATCTGCTCCGTCCATTCAGAAACACACACACACACACACACACACACACACAACTAAAAACATGTGACAACCGATTTAGCACAAGTAATGCTGCTATACAAATAAATGAGGACCATCATCACCACAAATGGAACTGTATACACTCGGCTTTGAATGAACAAATGAGAACACTGCAAACATTGACAGTGCTGACAGTAGCAACTGGAATTCGGCGACAGACGTATTGCTTTATTAAGTGAAGACAGTTCTGACAGTTATCCCAAAATCTAAATAAGCTCACATACATTTGAAAGCTTATTCTCCAGCTAGCCATCTGGTGAGGCTTTAAATAAACTCTCACGTTTCTGAAACACTTTCCCCAGATGGCAGCAGAGAACACACAGCTGTTTATTTCACCCCCACCATCCCACCTCAGTGCACCTACCCACTCATACACACACACATACACACACACATACACACAAAACACACCACGCACTCTTAATAGCTCGCATTAATCTTTGACACATACAGCATACTGATGCTTTTGAGCATCCCCAACCCGGTATCATTATCTGAAAGTTCCTGTGTGTTGGTTATCTGCCTAATGCACACACAGCGTAGAGGCTGGATGACACACACACTGGCTATCGGGCTGACGCAGGCGAGCTGGAGCACAAAGAAACAAAAACACTGCAAAAACAGCACTGCTCCTGAAGAGAGCAGTGGCCATACAGATGGAGGCCAGAGAGAGTGACATGGACTGTGAATATGGTGGTTTATTATGTAGCAATTAGTGCACTTGATTTGAGTGCTAACAAAGAAATAGCTGATGGTAAGAGGAAAAAGTTGAACCATTTGGCAAACTCAGAGGCAAACAGATTTATAAAAAAATAAATAAAAAAACAAACAGTAGTGTATTATAAACGCTGTCTATCATTAAAGTTAACATGAGTTAAAAGAAAAAGTTTAACCAAAATTAAATCAGCCATGACATATTTGCTGTCTGCTCTCTGCTTCTTACGTTTTCCACTGAGACTAATGTTGCTAACAGGCACAGTGGCTTGCAGAAATATTTTCCCTCCTTTGACCTTTTCCACATTTTGTCTTGTTACATCCTAGAACTGATGACATGGATTACATGTCATGAATCGACACAAAATAGCCCATAACATTAAAGTGGGCAAAATACTAATATAGTTTGAAAAAGTATTTATAAATAAATTTTAAAAGGGTTGTAATTGCATAAGTATTCACCCCCAGTTGATGTGAAACCCTTACATTAGTTCTGCAACCATATAATCCCAACGAAGTCCATTTCAGCTCCACACCACAAAAAGATTGGGGCGGTGGGGGGGGTGTTTGGGGGTACTTATATAAGACACTGTAAGGGAAGCTTTTAGCTACCGGTTTATCACTGTGCCTAACTCATCACAACGTTTGCTTCATAAAATAGCACAGTAAGTATTAAAAAGGTTAATTATAGGAATGACTTCTCTATTGTACAATTCCATTTTTGAGGTAGAGGCTTGCAGAGTGATGCCAAACCGTGCTAAGAAAAAAGTGATTTGGCTTCAACTGTAGCTGACGGTTTTTATCTAGAAGATATCTTTTTACAGGCTTGTAGTGAAGACGGCCATTGTGGAGTCTAAGACAAGTCCAAGACCAAGACCAAGACTTAAGGGGGTTGAGGCCAAGTCAAGATCAAATCCAAATAAAAGCAAGGCCGAGACTGCAAAACATCAAATCCTTTTCAGGGCCAAGCTTTTCCTTCAACTAGGTGGCTTCATTTGTGCACTGCATCAGTAGACTGTTTACTACAAGAAGGAATTGCTTCTTATCAAACTTTATGCGAAAAGAAAACACGAGTATCAGAAAACACGAGTATCACTCTTGGCTGAGACCAAGACCATATTTAGTGAGACCAATGCCCAAGACTGAGACAAGTCCAAGTACAAATGCTACTAAGTTCTAAAAAGAAAATGTCTTAAGGCCGGTTCAAGGCTTTTAGTGATACCAAAGAGGTCCACAGGCTTGAAGCAAGTTTGTGATGATTTCGATATGCTGTTTGTACAAGGCTACAGTGACTAAAGAACCAAACATATCTTGGCAATTTAGTTACACATGAAATAAGTGAGAAACTGTTTACATTTTACTCTAATTTCCACTGAAGCAATAAATTAAGATGAATTCAAATGTCTTGACTGTCTTGCACCTGTATTTTTAATTGAAGATATTACTTATATTTAGATCTGTTTGTATCTGAGAAAAAGGATGACAAAACACTTTCCTACTCCAAAGAATGAACTGACATCAGAGACGACAAAGATAGAGAAGGGTTAAGAAAAAAACGGATGGAGAGGGCGTGGGGAAGGATGTACCTTGATCCCATCCACCGGGTTATGGATAACAGTGGTCTGAGCCTCCTATAGAAAGAGAGCGAGAAGGAAAGGCAAAGGATGGCAAGACCAAGAGAGACAGAGAAGAGGAGAGAAGAGGAGAAAGAGCAAAAACAAACAAAGTGTAGATGAGAGATGGAGAGAGTAAAAATAGTAGGTGTTAGCAGAGATAAAACAGTGAGAGAACGCAGAGGAATAGAAGAGCAGTCAGAATTAGTGTGAGAGAACTTAAACTCAATGAATGGAGGTTATTAACTGGCCATGATGCTCTGGTTTATAATAGAAAAGAGTTAAAGATTTAAAGCAGAAGAGCTAAAGCCAGTCAGAAAAAATAAACTCTAACCAATAAGCAAATGACTGAGTAGCATGACTAGATATAAAGTACATCACCAATGTTAGCATTACAGGGCCTTGGAAAATCACACCAACATTTTAAGAACAAACTGTTAAGCATGTAACCCAATATCCATAAATCCAACAAATCCCTTGAATAGGACTAAATTGTTCATTTAGTATATATATTTATTCTGATGTAATAGTTTTAGAAATAGAGGTTTAGCTTTGCATCTCATCTATTATAGATACAAATGTTACTACTGTCCATAACTTAGGGATTTGGGGTTCTATGGAGCAGTAAAAAGGCAAACTATTTTATTTTATACCACAGCAATGTTGAAGTTACAAATCTGATTATTTTTATATAACAGTACAGCTCTGGAAAACAATATACTGTTATCCATCCATCCATTTTCTATACCGCTTATCCTACACAGGGTTGCGGGGAGCCTATCCCAGGGCACAAAGTGGGGGACACCCTGGATGGGGTTGCCAACCCATCGCAGGGCACAATTGCACACTACGGATACTTTGGACATGCCAGTCAGCCTACAATACACGTCATTAGACTGGGGAAGGAAACCCCTGAAGCACGGGGAGAACAAGGTGGTGGTGGGATTTGAACCCCCAACCGTGGAGGTGCAAGGCAAACATGCTAAACAATCAATCATTAATATGATGAAACTTTCTCTAAGGAGACATTTATTTAGCATTAATGGAAGGAGTCTCCAGTGTCAGCTCTTTTTGTTACAGTCAGAGGTTTTCCACCACATGAAAGTCTTCAGGACAGAAAACGTTGCCGTTTAAATAGACCCTTGTGAGGGAACAGCTGTTATAAGTCATTCTTTAAGAAGTACAAACTGCTGTGGTATAAGAGGAATAAAACATTTCAGGGTTACAGGGTTCCTGTTACAAGAAACCTGTTGATTATTTTCATATTTCAGCACACCCCACTGTGTTTTATTCCTTACATCTAAAAATGAAAAACCTTTTCACATGCTAATCCAGATATTTACTGATTATTCAGCTTGTACTGTTAGAAGCTGTAGAATTACTACCTTAAAATTCAAGCCCAATTGCACATATTTATTTGGCACACCGAAGAACATCATACTTGCCATTGATAAACTGATCAAATAAAAGATGCAAAAACCACAAATACATAAACATATGTATATATGGAGATAAACATCAATGTCAACGTGATGACCATGGGTTAACTATGGTGTACGTCTAAAAACCCAACAGCTCTAGGCTCACAAGGTTTGCTATCAAAAACATTCTCGCTCTCCTTCATACAAAAACAACATCCACATGGTAGACCAAAAGGTGTTGTTAAAGTGTTCATATCAAAACTTTAAAGAAACGTTAGATAAAATCAAAATGGTCTGAGGATGGAAAGTAGATAAACGTTTTGCTTTGTGAGGGACACATCATATAGAGATATGGGCAGGGACAGACAAGGAGAGACAAGCGGAATAGACCAGAAGAAGAAAAAAAGAAGAAGAACAACAACAACAACAAAACAAAAAAAACAAACAAATGGATTGTGAGAAGAAAAGAGAGAAAAAGGAGGTAAATACCAGAGCAGGAGAGGGGACGTTCCCTTTGGGACTGGTGACTATGCTGTTTTTCGTGCTGTTTGACTGTGGCTGAGCAGAAAACACAACAGTGTCATTAAAAAGGGCTACAGAGAAAAAGAGAAAGAGAAAAAGAGAGAGAGAGAGAGTGTTGCAGATGACCACAGACTTGGGACCACCCAATGCTTACAGATTTCAAAATCGTATTTGATTCTATTATAGCCCAGAAAACAACCTAAAATGGCTGATTATCATTTTGTAATAAAACTCATAGTGCTCACACTAGAAATGCATCGATACCATTTTTTCCCTTCAGATTGAATACGTGTGCACTCGTCGATACTGAAATGATCGATACTACTTTAGTATTAAGTAGTCAGGGAATTATGGAGCAGTTTATTTACCTCTGTTTTTGTTCGTTGCTGTAGTTTTCTGCCAGCGATGAACTCCTTGTGCTGGGTTTTATATTACTGCTTTTAAACACTTTAATAGGTGTGTGAGGGCGGCCAACCTGTGTGCGCAGAGCAGTACAGGCGAGTTTGATCATTAAATTAAGCGCAAGGTGCCGTGAACTGCACCTTGACACGAAAGCAAAGTGTAGATGCTGGAGAGTGAGGGGGGGGAAGCGTGTGTCTCAGTGCTCGCAGAAATTAACTTCTCACTCACTACAGTTTCTTTGGATGCTCTTTTCTCTGCTCCATGCATGCAAACACCTTTATGTGTGCATAATTCACAGCACCTTACGCCCATTTTTAATGAGCATGTTTACTTGCTGATACTGCTCTGCATGCTCCACACTCGTGCTTATGCTCCTACTACTAACTGACTGCTTCTGTGCATGTAAACATTGTTAAAGAGAATTTTGTCCTTTGGCCAAATGAATACACAGTCCCAGTAAAAGCCTTCAGATGAACTAATCCATACATTTATCCGAACACAACCTCGAAATATGAAATCTGTTCAGAAAGACACAAACTAAGGGAGTCTCTGTAGAGTAGTTTGGGGTTGGACTATGTCTTCTCTAACATCTGAATTAAATTGAAAAAATCTTTTTTAAGCCACACACACAGCTGGTTAAACACAAAAGCACACAAAAGCGAAAAACAAGACATTCACCAGTTTGACATCACAGTAAACATCACAGTAAACATGCATCACAGTAAACTGATACATACATGAACACAGTGTCTTAGGGTTCATTTCAACTTTGGAACACACACACACACACATACACATACACACACATACACACACACACACACAACTCATAGCACCTAACTCATTGTCTGAATAAAGTTTTATGTATGTAGATGTAGTGACAATTCCAGCATAGCACACAAACTTTCTAAAGAAACAGAACTTTTTGATTCCTTACCAGTGCAAGTGCTTATATAAGCTATATACTGTACGTATACATGACATATTACTTCTCATAATTATAATTCAGTTAATTATAACTCAAGTATCATGGCAATGTTATAACAGTGTTTTAGGGCTGTTTAAAAAAGTACAAATACAAGATTTCGAGAATAAGTTGTAATATTTCTAGAATAAAGTCGCAATTTTTCAAGAAAAAAAAAAGTCATGATATTTCAAGAATAAAGTCATAATATTTTGAGAAAAAAAAAGTCATATCATCATGAGAATAAAGTATGCAATATTTCAAGAATCAAGATATTTTGAGAAGAAAACCACAATGAGACAAGGCTTATATTTATCAAATGAGTCCACATAACATGACATACAAATGAAGGAACATTATATGCACTATTTTATCATATTATTATGACTTTTATCCCCTCTAAATATTAGGACTTTATTGTGGAAATATTCTGACTTTATAAAGTACATCTTTATTCTCTTTATTCTATTTTCACCTTTAAACAGTGGTCCTAAACACTGAGGTACAATGTTGTTGTACAACACTGAAATGTACTAAACATTATTAACTTCATTAGCATTTCATTTTTCATATAAAACCACTAACCTTAGCAGTAAAAAAAAAAATATGTATGTGTTTTTGTATCTACATTGCTGTTTCAGAGCCTTGTAGATTAATGCAGTGTTAGATACTTATTAACCAACGAGAAATAAATGCAGGCATCAGCGTGAAGAAAAAAACTGGTGCAAATTGAACCCAGACAGCAAATGCAGGATTTATTTTCGTTTGAAGAGCTCATGTTCAGCAAAGACGACATACAGGTTGTTGTTAGGGTTATAGGCATTATAGCCTAGCACATGATGATAGCGGATTTCGACCTTCTCCCAAATGTCCACACTTTGATGACACATGAAAATGGCCATTTTTTAATGGCCATTTTGGGACACAGTGTCAATTTATTGAACAGTTGAACACACAGTTCCACAAACACTAAAACAGTTTCATTTATTCTCATTAGAAATTAAACAGTTACTGTGTGAACGTTTATGAGGCTATGATAGATACAGCTAACAAACTACTAGGCTGACGAATGAGAATTTCCATTTTAATCCAGATTAAGCCTAGATTTTGCGGTAGCATTCTCATACAGTATATACATATCTTACCACATTCTTAAGCCTTGTCAGGAATGATTAGCCATGGCCACAGTAGAAATGGCTTAGTAAAAAGCTATAGTTGCCTATGAATTTAAATGATGGTATTTCTAAAATGCCATTTTCGCCAATTTAGCAACTAACGGCAATCACAACAGTATAGGCCATTACCTACTAATGTTTCTACAGGATTACTAACCAGAAATTTACAGGACTTAAAAACAGGCTCTTCTCAAAGGACAGAAAAAAAGAATGAATAAATCAGCTGTTGAATGAAGTGATAAAAGGAATAAATAATAAAAAAAATAAAAAAAAAGATGGGAAATGATAAACAAATATAATAAATAAGATCCTCACCATGTACTGAACGGTGGAGCTGGATTTCCGTTTCTGGGGGAGGGGAATGGGACAGTGAGTGTGAACATGAACACTGTGGATGGAGTTAATGCACATGACTTGGACAAATTATTAGTGGACATTAAAGGGATGAAGAATATAGGGAAAAGGAATAGGCAGCTAGAAAACTATAGTTTAAAAAAAAAGCAATATCTGGTGGCAATGCAAGCTATACTGTATTGGTATTTTCCTTATACATTACTGATGTGACCATTTTTCCACCAAAGAGTGTTTTGTATGCTAATATGAAAGCTTACATAGGTTACAGCATGCAGATAGCGAGAGTTGCCCCTGCCTTCACTCCCCTCAACATCTACACACCCTAATAAACTCTTTTTCTAGAGGAAAACACTGACTACTATACTATTATTTAGAAGCATTATTAAATGAACTGTGGCCTTTCAAAAACTAGCAACTAAAGATAATTTTGTAATTAAAGTCAAAACCGTTTGCACAATACTGAACTGAAATCACTCTTAATTACACTGTATTGAATTTCTGGCTGCTTGAAATCTATAGGAAGGATGATCTATATGCAGGGATGGAAAAAGTACTGAGAAATTATACTTAAATGAAAGCATTGATAATGTGTTAAAACGTCAATTAAAAGTGGAAATATCCAGCCACAATGTACTATGTAAAAAAGATTTTGCGCTATATATATATATATATATATATATATATATATTATAAATAATAATGTTTCCATGTAAAAAGTAACTATTAGATGATTTTTGTTTTAAGGCAACTACACTATTTTGACTGAAATCTGACATCATTGTCAACGTAAGCTTGCTTGTTATTTGCATAACGAATGCTATGAAGTTTGCTAATGAATTCAGTAGAAGTAAAATATCCTGTAAATAACCAAAATTTATGTTAGCTACTAGAACTGATGCTAGTTTAACCTGGCATACATATAAATCAGGCTAACTTAGTTAAATATAGCCAGTTAACGTTAGCAAGGTAGCAAAAATTACCTCAACATGTTTTTTTTTCCAAATTATATTGAGTTCATGCCTTCTAAAGCGGTAAAAGAGACTCCTAATTTTGTATGAGTCTTTGCTTATTCCAGCATATTGAAACAGTTTACTGAGGTAGGGACAGGGGGACGCACTTCCTCAAGTTCAACACTGTAGCATGGTGGTTTATTCTTATTCAGACGCAAACAGATACCTATAGCACTAACTACGTTGTGCTAACTATGTAGCACACGATAAAGTCTTTTTCTTGGAAATGTAATTAAGTAGGAGTACAGGTATTCAATTTCAATAATACTCAAGTAAAGTATAAATACACCAAAATAATACTTTAGTAACAAAGTACAATTACTCAAGTGTTATCCACCCCTGCATATTTGTACAGGTTTTTTTCCCCTCCATGTTCTATTATGATTTCAGGACAATATCCTGATTATGGAATAAAGTATCCTTGTGGCAAAGTCATGTATGAGGTATGAGACCGATCTACTCTTGAAATTTTCAACAATTTGCAACAATTATAATATTAATAATTCTAAAACAGTCGATGAAAAAGGCAAAGCCATACACTAGGAACGCAGCAGCAGCAGCAAAAGTAAAAGAGCGGGCGGGGGGGTATGGAGCAAGAAAACCCAAAATGTCAGAATGAAGAAGTGTGGCGAGCCAGTTACTAAGCAATGAGTGAGGTGCATTGGAGGTGTCTATTTCTGTCTCTCAGTTCCCAGGGTTTAGACCACCAGCTATTCTTGGAGCACGAGCTGCATTTCACGCTGTGGTGTCCACACTCTTGCTGCCTATCATTACACAGCACCGCACACTTAAATCTCACAAAGTGAGCGGTGGACTGAGACTGAGCAAGAACGCTGAATGATTACAGCATGCTGAAGGTGTAATGATGGGAGATGAGGGAGGTGAAGTGGAAGAGGGAAGGCTAAAGAAAGCTAATAGGGAGCTCCTCTGAAAAAAAATCTCCAGGTCCTTCATGACTCATAGGCCATTTTATAGGGGTTTCTCAAATAAATTATTTCCCAGCTTGTCTCCAATATTTGCCGTTTCATTTTATGATGTAAATAATCATGGCCATTTAAATGGTAAATATATGCTAAATAAATAGGCATGAATAATTCTAAAGATACAAATATTCCTTAAATGGTTTAATTTCTGCATGTATACTTCAGGACACAGTCCAAAATACAAGCTATTAGTCTCTCATTGTTTCTTTTCTTCATTTTTAAATGGCACTGGCATGGAGTATAATGTCATTCATTTTCTGGACATCTCAATGCAGGGTTAATTATTTTAATGGCTTTGCATGCTGCATGTGTAGGAGCTTGGTGGAAAGGGCTTTAGCAGGGTATTCTTAGACTTGACCTACCCTGAGGATGTTTTTTTCTTTTTCCCCATTTTTCTCCCCAATTTGGTCTGACATGTTTCTAACATGTGCTTCCTCCAAGATACATGACACCAGCCAACTGCGTCTTTTCAAACTGCTGCTCATGCTGTGTCACAGAGCAGCGTAACACACTCAGAGGAAAACGCTATCTGCCCTCTTCCACATACATGAGCTCACAGATGCCCACGACTGGCTAGTGTCACTGTGATTGATGGGGGAGAGAGAGCTTGCCATCCCTCTCATCCACAGATGGCTGTGGTATCATCGGGATTCGAACTTGTGATCTCATGACGATAAGTGTGAACGAACTTCTATTGCTCCAGGAAGCCCTCATGATATTGATGCATGTTATTGATGGCGACTCTAGATAAGGGTGTCTGCTAAACACTGTAAATGAAAAAAATAAAATAATAATAATAACCCAGCACAACTTCTAGTCAAGTAACAGGGTGCACAAAAGCATAAAAGTGAATTCTAGAAGTGTGTTTATATTTGTCTATTTGATAAATAATGTTGTGTTGGATGCCTGCAGATATGTTACAGTTTAAATGGACAATTGTCTACTGGAAAGCCCAAAGAGACATGAAGAGAACATGCACAGAAAAGTCATACAGATAGTAAACTTGTGCCACCCCAGATGTAAATAAATTTGTCTATTTGGTAATAAATAAATAAATAAATAAATAAATAAATAAATAAAGTTGGATGCCACCTTCTACCTGGACTGAAAGATTTATACTGTTTTTGCACATATCTAAACATTTTATGCAGTAATCTAATATTGCCTGAATGATATCCTGAAAAGGTTGTCTGTGGAATAATGTGCTGCCAATGTGGTGTGTGAAGTACCAAGCTGCTGTCCTCTTGCTCTGCTTCCTGCACCCCCTATTTAAACCGCCTATGCTCATGGTGGATGGAGAGTTAGAGAGCGCAAGCAGGAAAAAGAAAATGAGAATGCAGGGCGAGACAGCACGGTTGGTCTGTAGGCGGAAAGCTCAGCTGAATGAGATACAGCTACGATCAGGCAGCCTGATCGGAGAGAGAGAGAGAGAGAGAGAGAGAGAGAGAGAGCGAGAGAGGGGTAGATGGGTAGGGAGGTAGAGATAAAAAGAGAGAAAGGTTAAGACAGAGGGTGAATGGGCAAACATCTCCAGCTATTTGGAGCTGCAAATTACAGAAATAAGCCATGAGAGGGGGAAGAAAAAATTAAATGCACAATTTTCCCCCCATGGGCATTTCACCATCAGCATGCTACTAGATTATGTAAGGTATGATTAATGCTCGGAGTGAGGAATTCACGACTGGAGAGGATTATTTTACAGATTATTCGCCATCCAATCATTCATGGAGATCATAGAAGAGGTTCGCTTCTAATTCTGTAGCACAGGCTGAAGTGAAAGCCTGAAATCACTTCAATGGGGATTATGTGCTATCCCACCAAATGAAGCCTTGCACAGTGCATCGTACTGTGTCCACATCTGGTCATATATTATTCCTAAAAAAAACACTAGCCATTTTAAACCATTACATATACAGATGTATGTACACTCTTGAATATAAAGTTGTTTAGGGCAATTCCACAGAAGAACCATTTTTGGTTGCCTAAAGAGAATTTCTGATCCATGATTTGTTACCATAATAAACTAAATCCTTCCACATAATGGTAACATTTACAGAGGGCATTGTTTTTTTTTTCTGTTGCACATAAAGATCCAACAATCAAAAGGTTCTTTCCAAGACCAAAGAATGACATTACTTGCACCTTTATTATTTAGTGTGTAGAATATATTTTAGTATATTTATTACCACCCAATAAACTAGTAAAAATGGCCTAAAAACATTTATATACTTTTGCACTGATTATAAATTATATGAATATGCATTATATGCACATTAAAAAAAATACCCTCATGTCTTCCTGTCCTCACAAATAACTAGCTGGCACATTTAAATGCAACCCAGTATTAAAATGTACCATTACAATCAAAATGATTTTGTTCATCACTACTAGCCAGTTTTGCACACAGGTTCCCTTTGGGTGTTTCAGGTATGCTCCTTGTATAATTTTTTTTTTTTAACTATAAATAGAAAAATGTGACTGCTGCAATGTGCTAAAATATTTATATATTTAAAAATACATTTCCAAACTCATATGAGCTTTGTAAGTTAAATAAATGTCTGAAATCTTCTAATGTTCTTGACTGTATGAATAGTTACTAGTTATGTAGACAAAAGAACTGTGCACTTTTTGAATGAGGATTTAAATGGGGTCAAAAACAAAGCCAAATTGAATCATAAACGGTCTGAGACTTCATCAACCTGACAAGTGGCACCCAACCTAGCCCAAGCATTCATCCGTCTAATCAGACTCACAGAGACACACAGACGGTAGTGAGACAAAACAAAACAAACAACAATACAAAAAAACCATACAAACACTGCCGACAAAAACATAACCACTGACATGCAGACTTTAACTCGAAACTGTCCAACCCCCTCCCGAGCAGGGACTGAGTGTCTTTAGCGAAGGGAAGGGACACTAGCCCATTAGATTGAAAAAGGCGTGGTGATAAAGAAAATGAATGCAGAGAAAGAGAAAAAGATATGTACAGTAGTTGCAGTAGTGAGATCGACCTTACCTTGACATCAGCCTTCTTGTTGAGCAGGCTCTTGGCTGCTGCAGATGGAGAGAGAGGGAGGGAAAACATTGGTACGCAGAAGAGAGAGTCGTAGTCACCATAACCAGAGTCACAGCATGTATGTAATGCTTTCACTACCAAAATGCTGGGCAATGTCTCTCCTCAGAGAGGATTAACCGGCTTTTAAAATGCTATGTGGGGCAAGTGGAGCAAATCAAGGACATACATATGTAGAGTGGTAGGGTTACGACATCCCAAAGGCAAAAATCCTTATAACTGGTACATTATGAGCAGAAAGGGAGTATTGCCTCCCTGAACCAGGGGCATGCACAATGCGGGACGTGCATCGTGCACATGCAGGAATGTGCAAACACCCATTCACTCAGTCACTCATACACGCAGTGTGAAAGCAGGGAGTAGGACAATTACGTAGGCACCATTTATACCTGGCATTAAAATCTGTATCTGGATACCTTATCAGGATTGGAAAAATGCATACTAATTGGCAGACTGGGCTGTGATGAGAACAGGATCAAATCAGTAGTCTGCCTCATACTGTGACCAGATCTCAGGCAAGTGTAAACTATGTAAGTATGTCCCACAGACATACCCTGATGTCCATCAATTTTTAAAGGGCTTTTTCTGTAAGTTACCTACAGCACATGTTTTTAGGAATTAAAATGGACCCTTAAAAAAAAACAGAAGTACATAGATGCAGGTTAAAATTATTGCCAGCAAGCCTTACATTATTTATAACAAACATCAGCAATTAAAAATTTTCACCTCATCGTTTTCAATACTGCCAAGACTAAACTTTAAAGATGTGTCCAGAATAGTTTGAGACCACTCGGCAAAAATTCCAACTCAGTAATAAATATAAATACTTTGTGAAAGAATTCATTCACGGCTATTAGGGTAAGGTAGAGTTAACTGATGCTAGCATTGATTATGAGTAGCTAGATATGCTAGTTAACTGATATTTTGCATGTATTATTTCATATTCACTGCATTTCTGTTTCATTACTCGCTTTTCAAAATGAGAAACTTGTGAATAAATGAAAAAGTTAGAAAAACTTTTATCACCAATAGAACCCTAACGATACCTAACCTTATCTGTTATGTATTTCAAGTTAACGGAGTTCATTCATAGTGAGAATGAGTGTTTTTATTTAAGTGTCTAATGTAGTTGACAGCGAGGTAGTATTCAGAACGAAATGATACTAGATTTGGAAGAACAAAGAGCTACCCAAACTTCAGGCTAAATTCTGCCAGGCCTGAGAGTCTGTCATATTCTTTCTTTAGATAGTGAACCATTTCTACTCACCATGGTTGCAGTTTATTTGCCCCTAGATTGTACTTGTGCTGATATTTTAAGTTTCTTTGATTCAACTGCAGTCTGTAGTAGAATGTGGCAGGCCAAAGTGTGAATGGGGTCTTTGCATACAGATCCTCCTGTCAATTTACCACAAGCCTTAGGCTTACCCCCTACAATCCCCCTAACCTTCTTCATGTGTCCATGCCCTTGCAAGCATCCCCTATTCAGAGGTGACATACTGAGTACCAGTGTGGTTACATCAGGCCTTAGTGGATTTGAGCTATGCACAAACCCTTATACACCATGATCTGAGTCAATGCAGGGCAAGGTTAGATGTATTTAGTGGTGTATTTAGTGGACCCTTTGAGGTCAAATGGCAAGCCTGGGAGGTCAAATATGAGGTCATGCAAATGGACAGTGGAAACTTAATGCAGATTTACCACGTCAACCACCCTAACAGGACTCTATGGTAGCAATTTCTTTTAGGAGCACTTGTACTCCTAATTACAAAAATTTAGGAGCACAGTCAAAAATTTAGGAGCACGGTTGAAGTTTAATTTGTTTTTTTAGAGATGGTAACGTTAATGTGCCACAATATAACACACAAGTAGTCATGAGAAAACTTGAGCTTGTCAATTAGACAGAATTTAGGAACATAGTGTGAGCCATGACACATTAATTGACCTTCTGATAAACTAAATGTAATATTCTCAGTTAATTTTACAGGCTGTATGCTAAAAAACAACAACAGTTAACCTGTTCCACCTTGTAAACGAATACAATAAACCTCAATGTTCAAGGATTGAAGTCTGCTCCTCTTAAATATATTTAAAGCTACACTATTAGACATTTTCCACTGTCATGGTTCTGGGCTGGAGT
>JANDJT010000060.1:20933869-20952442 GCA_024331685.1 Stegophilus panzeri | reverse complement strand
AAAAATGATCCATATTAGGAAAAAGGCTAATAGCTTTCTAAGGAAATAGCGAACTAAGCTTAATGTCAAACTGATATTAAGTGCAACCCATCGTAATTAAACATTATTTCATTTCTCATTTTATTTATATTTTATGAAGTTATTACAATATCTATTTTTTATATTAAATGATTTATTTATAACTAAGCAAATTTTCTGTCTTTACATTTTATTAGTTTTTTGTTTGTTTGTTTATCAGTTGTTTCTTTTAGACCGGTCCCCCAGTACAGTGTTGCCATGTCTGCTGATAATATTGAGTTATTTGCTGGATTAAATCAGAACATGGAAACTGGAGTTTTCTACTGATATCTGGCAACCCTTAGTTTAAATGAACTGAATGCGCTGTGTATTAGAGTTGCTGAAGAGAGTGACGGAGAGCAGCAGTGTACTGTATGTTTACAGACTGAACAGTTGCTACTCTTGATTATGATTGGTGAGCAATTATTTAATAAAGAAGTTTGAATTACACCCACTTTGTAGCGTTAACATTATTATTAATTTAACACAGTCTCTACTCGAGCAGGTCGCAGGTGCATGTCATTTTGCGGGATCAATAAAAGATGGCGGTTTGAGAGAAGCAGATGATGTACAGAGTTACTCTCATCATCATAATGGCTTCTGCAGTATTTCCACACTTGTTCGGTTGAATGAGGAGATGAAAAGCAGTGTGAAAGTAACTGTTGCTCGGTGTAGATGCATTTTGGAGTTGTAGTTTTTATTCCGATTGTATTATACAACTACGAACAGGTCACTCGCACCGGTGCGAATAAATATTTTTTCACAGTCGCACAAACAACTTCTCAGTCGCAAATGCGAGTGAAATGGTCGCACTGTAGAGCCCTGCCTAAAATGGATTTCGACAACGCCTGTTTCTATGATGTGTTTTACTCCACAATTAGTCACGCTGGCCTCACAGAACACCACCACGGTTATGCACAGGCCACTGAATAGGTTGACTGAACACAAGAGAAAAGTGCTTCAGGAAGATTATATGACTGGAATCATATCAGTGGAACCTGGAATTGTGATTGTACCCAAACAGGATGGGTCAATCCGGTTTTGTGTAGATTTATGCAGGGTGAGTGTTTCAAGTGTGCCGCATATCCAGTGATGCACATTGATGAGTACATAAAAGGTTGGGTTTGGCTTGCTTTAATTCAACACTAAATTTATCTAAGAGCAGATTCCTTGTCTCCAGAAAAAATACAACTTTCTTTAACCTGTTTGGTTTACACCAATTTATTGCCCTTTTTTGGGCTCTTTGGAGCACTTTCAATGGCTTATAAACCAGATTTTGTGGCCTCACTTTATATATGTGAATGGCATATACAGCATTTGCGGCCATCCCTGGAGTCCTCGAGATAGAAACATTATTAGTACCACGGATAATAATGGTCTTGCTTTTCCTCCACGAAAAAGTAAGAGTACAGACAGTACAAGAAACTCATCTCTTGTGGCCCTACAACTTTATTATTTGAATTTAGCTTAGTTTAGATGTTTCAATAGCAGCTGGCTGATTTCCTGCATATCCACAGATTTGCATATTGAGTGGGAGAAATGAGATCCCATCACAAAGCAGACAAGAATGCACATAAATTATGACTCATTACCCAGATAATTATATCCAGATACACATTGCACGTTAATGCATGGTGTAGATGGGGCTGTACAGTGTAGTCTCATAAAATCTTCAGAAAATATATCCCTGGTAGTCAATTATAATAAAGACACCTTTGTCAAGCATGAATGTAATATTATAGTAGCTGAAAAACAACTACATGAAATGAACGTGTTGAGAATTATTTCTTCACTGCAACTGCAGGGAGGTAAAGAGAAAGCGACAATTCCACAGGTATCTAAGCCCCGTACTTATTGAGACGGAGTGAGGACGAGAGTTAAAGAAGGAAAAACAGAAAGAAAGCAAGACAGTGACAGACTCCTTACCTTGGCACAGATTTTAGAGGCAGAGAAGGCAAGACAGAAAGGGAGAGATTATGAGAATGGATTAAGAGTGAGAGATAATAAAAGGTTTGCTCGGAAGACCTTTGGTCGTTGAAAGAGGGCAGGGGGTTCAAATGCACGTGGACTAGGGAAAGAATTCTAAACAATGTGAATTTGCAAGTTGTAACTATAAAACGAAGCTACTTAAAGGAATACTAAAAATGCTAAAACAGGTAACAAGGTGTGATGGCTTAAGGAGACCAGCTAGCGGGATCTCACGTTGCTTGCACTAATGAGGTTAGCCATATTAGCTTTTTTGGGTATTCATTTAGGAAAGCACAAGAAGTCTTTTCTAATGACATCCTTTCAAGCCCAGATCCTCTTGCCATGCCTTAGTAGTACCTGGAGGTAACAAATTTCATATCTTCCCCAAATAAACATCTGACCAACAATAAACACACAGTGACAAATACGTTACACAGATAATTCAACAAAAGCTAGAGAGGAAAGAAAGTCAGTCAGAGCAGAGAGTAGAAGAGAGAGCACCTAGTCCTTGGTGCTACAGTAAGTTGAATAGAATATAACAGACACACATGGCTTTACACAAGGCACGAGCAAAATACAAAACAGCAATAATATAACCATATGGGAAATTGTTCAATCAATGGACCCTAATAAAAAACATTACCTATATACAGTCAGGTCCGTAAATATTTGGGCTTCGACAAAGTTGTTATAATTGTTAGTGTTTAGCTGTCTACCTATATTAGAGTTGAAACTAAATATTAAATATAGCCTCAAACATATTTTCAGCTTTAATTTGAGCATATTTACATCCAAATTGGGTAAACGTAGGAATTACTGCACTTTTTATATGTGGTCCCCTCATTTTTTAGGCAAACTAACAGTCACAAATTAAATTGTCATTTTAATACTTGGTTGAAAATCCTTTGCAGTAAATGACTGCCTGAAGTCTGGAACTAATAGATATCACCAGACGCTTGGTTCTTCCCTGGTGACACTCTGCCAGGCCTTTGCTGTTGGTGACTTCAGTTCCTACTTGTTCTTGGGGCATTTTGCCATCAGTTTTGCCTTCAGCAAAAGAAATGCATGTTTATTTGGATTCAGGTCAGGTGACTAACTTGGCCAATGCAGAGCATTCCACTTCTTTGCCTTAAAAAAAAAAGAGTTGGGTCATTGTCCAATGAGATTTGAAGGTCTTGGTGGAATCTGAGAAGATAACATAGCCCTATACACTTCAGAATTCATCCTGCTGCTTTTGTCAGCAGTCACATCATCAATAGAGGAACCAGTTCCATTGGTAGCAACACATGCCCACGTCATAAGATGAGGTGGTATGCTTTGGATCATGAGTGGTTCCTTCCCTTCTCCATGCTGTTCTAGAACTGTACTGTATTTTTTTTTTAATGGGTTAGCAAACTCTAATCTGGTCTTCTTGTTTTTTGAGGCTTGTGGCAAACCCTCAGTAGTCTTCTCTTGACTGTTGGCTTTGACACAGAGACTCCTACCTCCTGGAAGCTGTTCTTGATCTGACCGAATATTGTGAAGGGGTTTTTGTACACCAAGCAAAGAATTCTTCTGTCATCTACCATGGTTAACAGCAACAGACTCCAAATGCAAATAAAGTGAGTAGCCAATTGTCCAATTACTTTTGGTCTCTTAAAAAATTGTGGGCCACATATAATAATAAAAAATAAATAAATAAATAAATAAAAGTGTTGTCAATTCTACACTGTTCACCCGATTTGGATGTAAATAGCCTCAAATTAAAGCTGAAACTCCAATATACTTTTGTAAACAGCTAAAATAACTATAACTTTGTCAATATCTAAATATTTACTGACCTGACTCATCTATCATGTGTAATAATATAAACATAACTAATATCCAGTCTGGAGTTCAACTGTATAATGTTAGCCTCACACATGGTGTCATTTATTAATATTGTAGTTACAAAACCTTCTAGATAGAGCATGCAATTTAACCTTCAGAAAGGTAAAGGAAACTTAACTGAGTTTAAAGCACACAACTGATCTTAAACCATGTGGTATTATGTACTGCTACCCTCACATTGAACCCCCTCTCCTTAATGCAAAGATTAAAGTCTTCTCATTCATGCAACATGATCTAAGCCACCTGCTTCTGCATCACAAATGCATGCATGCGGCCCCGTGCAGCATTCAGCAAACCAGGCACAGGAGCACTGGCAGGGAAAAGAGACCTATCAGGAGAGAAGTGACAGGGAACCAGAGAGAGATAGAAAGAGAGATAGAGAAAGTGTGGGGGTGGAGAATGAAGGTAGGTAGAGAGAGAGAGAGAGAGAGAGAGAGAGAGAGTGCACAGCTGGAAGATGGGCAAACAGCTAAAGGACAGTGACGAAGGGACAGTGGCGATGAGTGCAAGACGATGGAGCATGCTGACTACTGACAGAACATATTACGGAACAAGAAGATAAGGAAAGAGAGTCATAGTATGTGTTGTGTGGTGAAGAGAAAGATGAATTAAAATAGGACAGAGATGTGTGGAGAGACACAGACTATGTTTACGTGCAGCCTAATAAGCCATTAATAATCCAAATAATAGCTACCTTGATGTAAAAGGTAGAACAGAGTGAAGCGATTGAGGCAAATCAGAAGAAAATTTATAGTTGTGAAAACTACAGACTTTCCAGCGGCATCGCTTCCCGCCTCTGATCTGATTGGTCAGTAATTAGAGAATGGAGAAATTATTCATTCTTAGATTAATTCTGGTAGTTCTGTTCTCTTTCTCTCCCATTCTCTCCCTAATCTTGCTCTTGGCTGATTCCCACCCTCCAGCCAGCTCTCCCCTATCATACGACAGCTACCATGTGCTTCCTTTTATACATGTGAAGCCAGCCAACCACATCTTTTTGAACTGGTGCTCATGCTGCGTCCCAGGGCATTGTAATGCACTCAGATCTACCTCTGCAAACAGACCTCACAGCAAACTTAGACGGCATCCTAAATAAAACATTTCCACATCATTTTGGTAAAATATATTTACGTTTTGTTAAAGTAGAGTTGTGCTTTTGTTCAACCCCTGACACTACTGGCCTGTTTTTCAGCAATACAGTAATTACTATGATGTATTCCGCAACTAAATGAAGTTATGTGGGTACATGGGTAAGGACTGTAAGTCTCAACTTGCCAATGAGTCCTGGCAGTTACATTAGCGACTTTTTACAAAGTGACAGGGCTCTTTGGTGTGTATTAAATGGAACTTTTAATACAGGCAAAATTAGAGTTTAGGGTTTGGGTAAAAAGCTAATTTGTGACTTGGAACAGGAATTAATTCATTTAGTTGGATTGCCAAGAGTCTTCACATGTAAACATCACAACCATAAAGCAACAACACAAAACGACATGGAAACAGTGAAAAACAGTGACAATATGACAAAAAGGTAGAAACACGGGAAGAGAAACACAAGTTGATGAAGTATAACAAAAACAGCTGCGCGCCATTCCAACTTCAGCCACACGCTACAGTTCACAGTGCAGGTGTCGATATAAGACAGCTGTGATCAGAACATGCTAAAGGCTCCATGCTGAAGTGTGGCCTCTGAAACACCAAAGAAAGAGAAAGAGGAAAGAGAAGAGTGAAAGAAGAGAGAAGTAGGCTCCTCTGAGGAAGGCTACCTTGTTCCACCAGGCCGGCAGCAGTGCCGGCTGCAGCAGCAGCAGCCACCGCCGAGACCGTGGCCGGAGCTGTGGTCTGCCGGCCCACTGCCATAGATACACACACCCACCGTAAACACACCGCACAGAGAGTGTGAGAGAGAATACAAGAGGAAGGAGAGAAGATCACTGTGTTAACTTGCAGTTTGAACCTCATTAGACACGGTCATCAGAAACATGCGATGATTTTAAGGCACCGCTCCTAGGAGAGATTCCTTGTGCTTAGTAACAGTAACTCCTATCACAGTGAGACAAAAAAAGGATTCGTTTTCTTCTCAGGGTTTTGGCTATAAAGTATTAGACCCAAATGGTACAATACAAACAGTACAGTCATAACATCAGGCATGGATTTCAATACTACATTCCTACTCAAGTATATAGAACTAATATTACAACCCCAATGTACTAAATGGATAACAATTTAATTATATTCCCGTGTACTGCATTAGATTTTCAACATAACTGACTTAAGACACAATATATTAAATGAAAAGAAAAAAAATATGGACAAATCAGACAGATTTTTCCGAATAGCAAAAATTCACATGATTTCTGAGCTTCATTCAGACTGTAATCACAAAGTAACGGCAGCCATTTTGTTTTCATCCAAACTATCAATGGGTGGACAGTTCTTTCAACAAAAATACTGATTTTGTTTACTTCTTAGCAAGTAAATGATCCAGAAATATTTTCAAAATGCTGAACTTTCCCTTTAAGGTTGTGTGTGTGTACATGTGTGTGTCTGTGTGTGTGTGTGTGTGAATGTGTATGTACATGTGCATGTGTGTGAGTGATGCTTGGACACTCCTCCACCTCCTCTCCCGCTGACACACCCCGCAGGATGAGGTAATTACAGTAATGAGAGCACAGAGAGTGAGGGATAGAGAATGAAGAGGAAAGGACAGAGAGAGACAGACATAGAGAGAGAGAGATAGAGAGAGAGAGAGAGAGAGAGCTCATCCAAAAGCTTCCTTAGAACAAACACTGTCGCTGCCGCCCACCAACCTGCTGTTTGAAATGTGCGATTGTGTGTGTGTGTGTGTGTGTGTGTGAGTTGCAGGAGTGTGTGAGAGAGCAGATGCTTCATTAGAGCAGACATAAATCACATGTTATTAGAAACGCCAGTTACTGAACACATTCTGGTACAGAGGCACACGCCCAAAAACCCTCCTTCCCTACACGACCGCTTTTCCAGGCCCGGCGTATGAGCCTGCTAAATATCCTGGAAATGCATGCACAAGAAAAAGAAGCAACGGAAAAACATTTTTATGACGTTGCTTTGATTTTGGTTCTATATGATTTGGTTCTATACGACCGTCAATCAAGCTAGTGCATCACTTCTTTGTCAGGAATCCTAAAGACGGAGTTTTCATTGTATTTCTTTTGTGCTTTAAAAAAAAAAAAAAAAAAAAAAAAAAAGTTTTATTGGGGTTTCAGATGAGTACAGATAAATTTTCCTAGTGGAGGTCATGCTTCAGGATTAATGTTTGCTTACCAGAGAAGTTGCGTGAAACCAGCATGGTGGTGAGAATGGCTCCCTGAAAAGAAATTCACAGAGCAATAAGTTACAGAATAATCGCAATGCGGAAAAAACAAACCGTCTGCAGTCAGCGTTTTCCATTGACGCAGTACTGGTGCCTAATGACAAATAAATAATTCTGCACATTTCCACTTTAAAACCTGCTCGGTTCCAGGCTTGAAGACGGTATCGTTTTATTACCATAACAGCTTTAGCAGCTCATTTTTATCATACATTCAATTGGAACTCCTGAGTCGTGCTTTTGATATATCAATCTAAATCTATCTGACTTTGGATGATAAAATACATTATTTTAGAAATAAAGTACAGTATTTTGAGCTGCACAGGTTCATTACTAAACTTCGACAGCTCTCAGGCAGGTTCCATTTCCTGCACCAGGACCTTGTCAATGGAAAAGGAGAAATCAGGGAGGACAGACAGCCAGACCTTGAGTTTTCTCCTGGCGTTGAACTTCTTCAGGCACTCTACTGTCTCTTGTCTGTGCATCATGGAGGCCACGGTCGAGCGTTGCTGTAAAAGAGGGATTAGACAAGTGAGATAAGCTGTGTCTTAGTTATGCAAAACATTTGTAATGTCTCTGATGGAAATACATATTTGAAATAATATATAACTGACACATTACCAAGTCATTTACTGACAACATACAGTAGACCTTTAACCTGTAGTCAGTTGTATGCCCTTCAGAAATGTTGGCACCCTTCATAAACATTAGCAGTATATTTTTTTTATGTGTTCTACAAAACATAGACATTGCAAAAATATTGATTTAGTGTTTCTTTAATCATTTCTGTTTTGAGATGGAAGTATGCTTGGCTTATTATTGTATCTATGGCCAAGTCTTAAACTCCTGGCTTATGCAACCAGGTTTTGGGCTGTAATATTCTGGTACATAACAGAATTCATGATTCCATTCATCTTCACAAGAGCCCCCAAACCACCTGCCACAAAACAGCTCCAAAGAATTACTGATCCACCTCCATATTTTAAAGTGGGGTATCAGCAAAGAGTTTGATTTTGGTCTCATATGACCACATACTATAATATATGCTGGCAAAGTTAGTTCGAATGATACTTGGTGAAGTTCAGGTGCTGCATTTTGTTAGATACTCTCAGGAAGGACTTCTTTCTTTCACCACTTTCAAAGAGCCAGTTAACCACAAAAATCAACTAAACTGTGTAATTCTGAAACGGTGTTCTTTTTCCCCTCTTCACTTTGGTTTTATTTGGGTTGATTAAAATATAAGGACTCAAAAAGCCTAACAATGCAATTGATCAACTCCATCAGTGCTTTTATAATAATCAAGTGTGTTCAAGCATTTCTGACTGCTCATCTGTTTGTGTCTGTAGACACAATCTTAGACACTTACGCAGACCCATGGGTGTTTAAGAGCTTCTTGTGCAGTGATCCTCTTGGCCGGATTGATGGTGAGCATCTGGTTAATGAGGTTCTTGGCTTCAGGGGTGACTGTGTCCCACTCCGGAGAAGGAAACTGCAGGACAGTAGACACGCACAGACACACACATGTGCAAGATTGATGGGTGTTAGAGTGGAAGATACCAGTAAATGGCATGTAATAATGTCCAGCACTTACATCATAGGCTCCGGCTTTGATCTGCTGGTAGAGTTTGTGCTGGTCCTCATCCCAGAAAGGTGGGTAGCCCACGAGCAGAATGTACAAGATAACACCTGTGCAGACATTTTACAACAAAAAAGTATTATTTATAGAGTTACATAAAATTCCTTGCTTACAAAAGTCCTATTTTTGTAATAGGTGCACTTAATATTACCAATTTGGACTAGTGCCATGGACTCTGAACATATGAGACACATCTATTTAAAATTTAAATTTTAGAATAAAAACATAGTTCTCTTTCCAATCATCTTTAATTGTTCGGAGTTGTTTTTTTGGTTTTGGTTTTTAATCAAGCCATGTTGTCAGTTACCTAATCAAACTGGAGGAAAGGCTAAATGAAATAAATAACGTATTTAAACAAAAACCCTCTGTGAAAACTTTCCCCTCTCGGAACTAATTTCTCTAGCCTTGTAACTAATCTTTGGTCCAGTGAGCTTCTCTGTAAATTGGCAGACAAAATGTACCTCTAAACTTATGAACTCATTCTGCTGCAACCACCATGAGTTACATCATCAATAAAGATTAGTGAGAATGTTCCAGAAGCAGCCATGCAAGCCCAAGCCATGACACTTCCACCACCATGTTTCACAGATGAGCTTGTATGTTTTGGATCATGAACAGATCCTTTCTTTCTCTACATTTTGGCCTTTCCATCACTTGCTGAGGTTAATCTTGGTTCCAGAACTTTTGTGGATCATCTCTGTATTTCTTTGCGAATTCCAAACTGGCTTTCTGAGTCTTATTGCTGATGAGTGGTTTGCATCTTGTGGTATGGCCTCTATATTTCTGCTCTCAAAGTCTTCCTCGGAAGGTGGATTGTGATACCTTCACCCCAGCCCCACAGAGGTTATTAGTGATGTCACTGACTGTTGGTTTTGGGTTTTTCTTCACAGATCTCACAATGTTTCCGTCATCAGCTGTTGTTTTCCTTGGCCGACCCATTCCATGTCTGTTTTTTAATGCAGTAGCTGAACTAATTTTTTTAAACTTTATTTTCTTATAAGTTTGTTGGCTCTGCTACAGTTATTTTTCAAGTATTCCATCGTGGCTACTGAAATACTTTGCTGAGTCTGCGGTCTGGACATGGGTGTTCTTGTGACCTTTAAGAGCAGGAAAAGCTGAGCAAAGAAAGCCAATAACAGACAAGCTTTCTACAGAGCTTGGATTTGGTGCATCTAAGAGAGAGAGACAAGATGAGAGAGATGGCAAAAAGAACATCTGACTCACCACAAGCCCAAATGTCCACAGGTTTCCCATAAGCCTCTTTCCTTAGCACCTCAGGAGACAGGTAACCTGGTGTACCTGCGAATCCTGCACGTTGAGATATAAATATGGTTTGTAAAAAAAAAAAAAAAACAACAAGTTGACAATCCCAAGACAGCTGAGACACCAATCAGATATGGCTAGTTTCAATACAGGCTACATACCAAACCAGGCCTGCTGCTCTCCTTGCACTTCAATGGCCAGACCGAAATCGGCTAACTTCACTGCTGCATTCTTGCATTTGCTGGCCAGGAGCAGGTTCTCTGGCTAAAGAAGGATACCAGGGTCTCAGATTACTGTAATAGCTTATCCACAAATCACATATACACACACACACACACACACACACACACACTGAAGAAACACTAAACAGCTGCCCCAGTCAACATAAATACAATTTAGGAATGCATTAGTAACATCGTATGATGATTATTATACACGACTGCATTAGTAAAGCCTTATTTTTGCAGTTGCAATGAGTAAATGTCTCAGTGATTGAGACGTGGAGCTGGTTTGCGGTTACATTGCACAATGGAGGTCAGAGATCCAGCAGAATGGACCACATCAGGCCACCTCATCAGTCTGCGTGTACAAGTAACCTCGCCGCTGACTTCAGAGGCTGTGGGCTCCGTCACCTTACTCCCACTCACATACTGATGAACACGCAACGGCTCAAACCCTTACAGCCATGCAAACACAGACACACTTATGCATAAAGGCACACAGTTTTGCAGACACGGTGTAAGCTACTACACATATGCCACCACAGATTTTATAATAATCAAAGCTGCAATTTGATGGTGTCCAGTGTAATCCTTTAAGAAAAAAAAAAAAAAACATGAAAATTGTGGTAATCTGAGATTTAATAGTCATGCATTCAGTCCAACTGGCCTCTCAATCTGTTAAAGGTCTCTTGATCTTATTTTATTTTAATTGTGCAGTCTACAATACCATTTTTTTTTCAGACCAATTATGACTATATTCCGATACTGAAACGAGTAGCCTACAGTAACCTTAGTATTAATCAGGGGCATCATGGAACATTTTATTTTGCTCTGTCTACATTTCCCAAGTTTAAATAGTGGTCAAAGTGCACACATTTTTTTTCTATTAGGCTTGTTCTTCATAATGTTAATGTGTTGACTATAAACAAAGTGCATTAGCTAGCTATGTTAGTTACCTTGGATCAACTATGGTTGCAGTAGAAAGTGGGTTTTGTTTCATTTCGGAAAAGCGCTTCTGTTGTTTCCATTACGCTGGTTGTTAATGACCAATTGTGGTTGATCAAGAACAACATACTGGGTAAGAGTTGTTCTTTTCACACACCTAGCTTTATCTGTAGATATTTTTCTTGCCTAGCCTGCATCATTGTTTACAGTTGTCTGCTGAACTCGTGCCGAGTTTCAAGTTTGTTTTATCAGGTTCCTTGTACTGTAGGAAGATGGTGTAGTTCCCCTTCTTAATATTTTCACAGCACACAGTAGGCATTGCCTTGTTTGCATAATTAATTGTGAAACATGCCCAGATTGCTGTCATTTTGTATCGCCTGTTCAATAGCGCAACAATGGACACAAGGCTTACACCACATAGTATCGGATGTGGGTATCTGAACATTTTTCTCAACCAAGAAGTGAAGAACAACCGAAAACCCGACATCCCATATATGTGGCTGTCCAACTGCCTAGGTAGGTTGATAAGTGGACCACAATGATGTACATACCCTTGAGTGCTGTATATCCATCCCATCCATCTGTTTTCTGTACCATTTATCCTACAAGGGGTTGCGGAAAGCCTGGAGTCTATCCTAGGGGACTCGGGGCACAAGGCCGGGGACACCCTGGACGGGGTGCCAACCCATCGCAGGGCACAATTTAGAGATGCCAATCAGCCTACAACGAATGTCTTTGAATTGGGAAAGAAACCGGAATACCTGGAGGCAACCCCTGAAGCATGCGGAGACCATGCAAGCTCCACGCACACAGATAGGAATCGAACCCCAACCGGGAGGTGCAAAGCAAACTTGGTTATTTTATTGTTTACCAGAAAATGATAAACTATGAAATTAAAATGTCAGTATACATTTTTTTTTTTTTTTTGCAATTTATAGGTGTCTATAACTGGGGAAAAAACATGCAAAAAAGCTTTCAAGCACTCATTTTTATTTCTTGGGTGCTTTAATAGAAGTAATAAAATATATACACCCATCAGCCATAACATAAAACCTGCCTAATATTGTGTAGGTCCCCCTTATGCCACAAAAACAGCTCTGACTCATCGAGGCATTGACTCAACAAGACCTCTGAAGGTGTGCTGTAGATCATTTAGCAGCAGATCCTTTATGTCCTGCAAGTTGCAAGGTGGGGCCTCCACGGATCAGACTTGTTTGTCCAGCACATCCCACAGATACTCGATCAGATCGAGATCTGGGGGAATTTGGAGGCGATGTCAACACCTTGAACTCTGTCATATTCTTCAATACATTCTTGAACAATTTCTGCAGTGTGACAGGGAGCATTATCCTGCTGAAAGAGGCCACTGCGTACTGACACCTTTCTATCATAGCCAGCATTAACTATTCCAGCAATCTCTGCTACAGTAGTTCTTCCGGGGGACTGGACCAGACAAGCTAGCCTTCACTCCCCACGCGCATCAATGAGCCTTGGGCACCCATAACCCTGTCTCCAGTTCACTGGTTGTCCTTCCTTGGACCACTTTTGGTATTTACTAACTACTGCTTACTGGGAACACCCCACAAGACCTGCTGTTTTGGAGATGCTCTGACCCAGTCATCACAATTTGGCCCTTGTCAAAGTCTCTCAGAATCATTTTTCTTGCTTCTAACACATCAACTTCGAGAACTGACCGTTCACTTGCTGCCCAAAATATCCCACCCCTTGACAGGTGCCATTGTAACCAGATAATAAATGTTATTCCTGTCACCTTTCGGTGGTTTTAATATTATGGCTGATCTGTGTAGGCATAGAGAGTCTAGATGACGACGTCTAAATTCCTTTGTTTGGAAATCTGTCAGGAATTGATCAGAAATGGTGTGTTGATATACAAGATACCATGTATGATAGACAAACTAGGATATCGGCTATATAAATTTGCCTACAATGCTATGTAGGTAGTATTTTGTGTGGTTGGACTGCATAACAGTGTCAGGTGTAAAAAAATAAATAAAAAAAAAGTAAAAAAGAAAAAAAATCTCAAATTCCGTGTGATATAAAACAAGAGATGACAGCACCTGCTAGCTGGTTTCATTATGATTCAAATTGATAGCTGTGAAAGCCTCTATGACAGTTTCAAATCTGACGTTTTTGCTTCCTTTCAGAAACATCAGATAACAATGACTGAAACACAAAAAATTCATCAGCTCTAAGTTTCAAAACATACAGGTACAGAGGTGACATATTTCCAGCCTGATAAAACATACATATTTTGTGTGTGTGTGTTTGTGTGTGTGTGTGTTTGTGTGTGTGTGTGTGTTTGCAATGCTGCAATCTCTCACTGTGTGCTTGGTACAGTGCTAAGTAGGTTAAGTTCCTTCCGCTCTGGTGGAAGCTGGTCTGGGTGAGAAAGTGGGTTAGAAGGCAGAGGAGAAGAACAGTGTGGGTGTTGGAGAGCGATTCCAGTTCTCTCCTGCTCATCGCTGCCCAACTGCAGCTCCCAGAAGAAAGGAGAGCAGGGAAAGAGAACGTGTAATGCCATAGCTATCTCCAATCACAGCTGCTATTCAGGGAAATAAGACGTGAACCACAATGACTGTTCAATGTCACGTTCGGGGAGCCCGTTGGGGAACAGAAATGTGGAGCAGAGTCTGGGAGGTTAAAAGACCTCAACATTCAGTGTTGAAACCTTTCGCGTTCATGATCTCGTTCTTAAAGATGTCATAATATGCTTAAAGTCCCACACTGAACTGTTTTAATCAAGAACCCCAGAACAGTTTTTATATCACACAGACTGACTCATTAAACCATTTATATTCAACTCCTGCTAAATCTCATCTCATCTCATCTCATGATTAATGAATAAGCATAAGCTGATCACACTTAAATTGCTTGCTGCTCACTAAACCACGTTGCTGCAGATCTTTTCCCTTTAAAATGTGCCAGTGCTGCATTTTTGAAAAGTACACAACAAACCAAAAGTTAATAAGAGTGAGACTGCTGTCCCTGATACAGAATGAAATTAATATTTGTAACTCTGAGGAATAGGTGTGTATAAGTATAATAATTTATACCACAGCACCGAATTCTCAAATATAAAGTGGTTTGAAGGTGTTAATAAATTTTCCATAACAGCAGTCTTGACAGTAGTGCCAGCTGCATGGCAAATCACAAGTTTATATTATTGTGCTTGTTGATAATGATGTATTATAATTTCTACAGTAACGATGCACTATGTATAACAATAGTTAATATAGTGAAGTTTTCAGTAAGCAGACATTTATTTAACTATTATGGAAGGAGTCTCTAGTGTCAGCACTTTGTAAAAGTCAGTACGTCTGCCACCACTGGACAGTCTTCAGGATATAGGACGTTGCTCGTTCCCGGTTTCTCGGTAATACGATAAGCTGCATTTTTAACTTCAACAGAGACAAAAGAGAGGCTGAAGTGAGAATAACTGGTTATATCTGAGATAACATAAGTGATGACCTGGAACTAATTTGTCCCACAAACATTTCACAACAATAAATGTAAATATAAACAGTTAAAAAGCATCGTGTTTCACCAATATATTAAAATCGTAATCATTTGTGAATCGTTGTGGTATAAAAAGAATAAAACACTTTGGGATGTGCTGTTATTACACCAGGACTGTGTTGCTTATTTTCTTATAATAGCATTCCCCAAAGCGTAGTGTTTTATTCCTTACATATCTGGATACTAAAACATTTAAAATGCTATCATTACAATATCTTCTTTGATGTACACTCACTGGCCACTTGGTTATGAACACCTGTACATCTACTCATTCAAGCAATTATCCAATTAGCAGCAGTAATGCATAAAATCATGCAGGTATAGATAAAGAGCTTCAACTAATGTTCACATCAAACATCAGAATGGGGAAAATGTGATCCAGTGACTTTGACCATGGTCATTGGTGCCAGATGGGTTGGTTTGAATATTTCAGAAACTGCTGATCTTCTGGGATTTTCACACAGAACAGTCTCTAGAGTTTACATAGAATGCTGCAAAATACAAAAAGCATCCATTGAACACCTTGTACATGAGATAGGTCAGAAGAAAATGGCTAGACTGGCTTGAGCTGACAGGAAAGATATGGTATCTCAAATAACCACTTTCACAACCATGGTGAGCAGACAAGCATCTCATGTACCACATCGGGTGTCATTCCTGCCAGACAAGCACAGAAATCTGAGGCTACAGTGGGCAAATAAAGAGGTTCACCCAAACTGGACAGCTGAAGTTTGGAAAAATGTCACCTGGTCTGGTGAATCTCGAGTTCTGCTGCAACATGGAGATGGTAGGATCAGAATTTGGTGTTAACATCAAGCCGTCTCAAGCCGACTGGTTCCATGACCGTGATAACAGTGATGGATCGTCCATAGGGGAAGGCATGTACATCACATATGCTATATATAAATGTTGATATTTGACAGATAGCATTTTAAAATGTTGAGCAATCATCTAGAATAGGAGCTCACTGCCCCAGTAATCATTAGTGGTCACTAGTGGTCAAAAACTGCAGCAAGTGCTGATAGAGGACCACTGGGAAAAGAATCACGTTGCCCCATAGTTGGTCTATAGACGTTTTCAGTGGAGGAGCAGCAGACAGCACAGTTAATGACAGGGTTGCCATTTTCAAATGGCTGTCAAGATCTACTTTTATAGCAAATAATCAGAATTAAGTCTAATAAATTTCTACAAACAAAGGCAGACAGTGTGTCTATGATGCAAAAGTGCAGACAGTGTGTCTATGATGTACAGAACCATTTCTATTGTAAGATGCATTGCAAATATTGGGAAAAGGCAAGGGAGAATATGGAGCAGATAATGTCTGTACATCAGAACTACATGTGCACATGTTGAACTTGTTTCCAATGCAAATGCTGAGGAAAATCAGTCTCACTTTTCCAGTGCCTTTGTTTTTTTTGAGCTAATTTTATGTTTGGTTTCAGGTCTTTTGTATAGTCGGGCTGGAAATTTTGATGAACCTGGTATCTCAAGTTAATGACATTAGTTAGAAAAAAAGGTACACCTAAAACCGCTCAAAACGAGCTGCTAGCCTGTATGCAGGATGAAAAAAAAAATCACTGGATAGTCTATTCCATAAGTCAAATGTGATAGCCTCTTGACTTCATTTTGTTTGAGGCTATGTCGTTGGGTTTTTTTTTTTTAATCTATGTCCAAAATCTAAATCTAAATAACCATGAGCTGCTACTGCACAACTATAAGTTCAGTGTACTTCAATGGCCTCCTCAGGCACCAGATCTGAATCCAATAGCTTGGATTGGATTCCAATAGCTTTGGGATGTAGTAGAACGGCAGATTCGCCGTATGAATGTGCAGCTGAAAAATCCACAGCAGTTATGTGATGCAATCATGTCAACATGGACCAAAATCTCAAAAGGGTTGTTTCTGACACCTTGTGGAATGCATGGCATGAGAAATTGAGGCTGTTCTGAGAGCAAAGTGGATCCTACGCAGTATTAGCTTGATGTTCATAATAAAGTTGCCGGTGAGCATATATACAGTATTAATAACAATCAGTACCAGCACATACAAAAAAGCAACAATATTTAAACAGAGACAAGAACAATTATTATAGATAATAAACCATTTTTTCTTTATGCCAGAAGCAAGCATATTCACTCATGCAAACTCATGACATCAAAATCACAAAATCATGATTATACGTTTTATAAATTAAATAATTGTACAAAGTAGTGGTATTTCCTATGCATCATCTGCCATCACATATACATACTGTATATACATCATTATCATCTTCAGGAACTGTTCATCAGAGTGGAGGGACACAAACGCAGACGAGTGCATGGACACGTGCGCAAGCATGCAACCGCGGCGAGGCAGAGGAAAGAACGAGAGCCGTCACTCACCTTGAGATCTCGGTGCACCACACCCATTTGGTGGCAGTGAAGCACCGCCTCCAGGATCTGCTGGATGCAATGACTGCATGCAAACACCAGGGGGCGTGTGTTAGTTGGAGCAGTGCTACATTCTCTCGTGCACAGGCACAGGCAGGGAATGGAATACTACAGCTATGCATCACACATACATACTTTTGATTTTGATAAAGGTCTTAGTTTTTGAAGTATAACATCTACAGAATATCTGTTGCTATTATTGGTTCAAGTGCAAGGTTTCAAAGGCCTTGATGAAAAGGGCGGAGGTTGTGTTTCTGAAAGCTGTACTTCAGAAAAAAGAGAAAGAGCGCACAAAGCAGATTTGATAACTGCCCAGACTCAAAGACTCCAGAGAATGCTCTATTACCATAAAACCCATCAAAAGACAAATTCAACACATGTAGGTACCAAAGTAGTGCAATAAGTCTGTTTTAAGTATCTTTCACCTCATACTTTTTAGTAACACTTTACTACATGTTCAAAAGAAAAAAAAACTCCACTTCACTACCTTTTCAAAACACAATATGACTACATTTCTATATGTGATAAGGTGAAATTTTAGCACCAGACATCTTTAAGGACTTTAAATTCCTAAAAAATATAAACTTTAAAACCTTAATACTCCTCATCACTGTAATCTAGCTGTTGCTAAATATACACTTTGCATTCGTCACACCAGTTAGTATTGTGACAGCTAGCTATAAGCATTCAGCTAGTTTGTACCTTCAGAGTTTTCATGCTAGCTAGTGTGAGAGATTAGCAATAAAGGTATTAGCTAATCTTAGGTAATGTTTTCCCATTTATCATTTGTAAATAAAATCAGTGTTTGGTTTGTGAATCTTTCTTGTATTTTCATACTTTCAGTATATTACAGAGTGTGTACTTTTTTCGGTTTTAACTTGAGTGAAGAACGTGCCCATCAAATTGTACCAGAGGATATATTTACTGTAGAAGAGTGATTGCTCTTTTACTTTTACTAAAGAATTTGTGTGCTTTTAGCCTTAAGGGTGGGAAAGAATTAATGATTTGCATCTGTTTTTACTTCTCATTGGCTGCATGTCCACAATAAATGCAGTGTACCACATGCAAGGATGTCAAAAAAAAAGTTACAACTGGGGTTGAAATGCTGAGCATTAACACTTCTGTGTTGTGTTACTGGCACAGGAAGCGCCAAATGACGCTATACCACTACAGCAAAAAGCCCTCCGACCGTCAGATTGTCACACCACCACCCACAAGAGAGAGGGAGAGAGAGAGAGAGAGAGAGAGAGAGAGAGAGAGAGAGAGAGAGAGAGAGAGAGAGGGAGAGGGAGAGAGAGAGAG
>JANDJT010000060.1:20915441-20933769 GCA_024331685.1 Stegophilus panzeri | reverse complement strand
AGATGGTCACACCCCCACCCACAAGAGAGAGGGAGAGAGAGAGAGAGAGAGAGAGAGAGAGAGAGAGAGAGAGAGAGAGAGAAAGTGAGGGACAGGAAGAGAAAGAAAGAGACATACCAAAAAAGAGACCAAAAGAAAAAAAAATCCAGTTAAATAGAAATAAAGACTAAGAAAGAAAGACAGAGTGTGCTTGAGACAGGGAAGGAGGAAACAGAGGAGACAAGCAGTAGGAGGATGCAATGAGACAGGCAGAGAGAGAGAGAGAGAGAGGATGCAAGTGTGGCAGGAGCTCCTGAAAAAAAAAAAAAAAGGCATGTGGATATATGGCAGTGTGTCAGAATCAGGATGTGGACAGTGTGAGTCAGGCTGTGTAGGCGCAGGCTTCTGATTTGCTGATTATATCTATATCACTGTTACTTACAAGGTATATAACCACCTTCCATCCAACTCTGTATCTATCAACTGTACATAGCATTGGCATCCAATAATATAACTGTTCAGACCATCCATGTGGCTGACACTAAATTCCTGGTACATCTTGTACTTGACAAATAAATATTCTGGTGCTTGCAGAGAGAAACAGGATGTGTAAAGTGTTCCTGGAGGTGTAGGAGGTGAAACCAGCAGATATTCAAATATTCAAGCATTCACTCTATGGGGTTGTTAAGTTCTGAGAGCGATGAGTTCTTTCTCCTTAAGTTTCCTCACCGTTGCCATAGCAACAACTAGTAATACTAACGGAGACATCAATAATGTTATGTCCATTACTGCTGAAGAGTCTCGCTACTGGAAATCCTTACTTCTGATAAAGGTGCTTGACAAAATGATCAGTGATTGAGAAGGGCATAATCTGGCCCTTGGATTTTTTAAAACTTAGATTTTAGTGGTCGTGTTAATAAACTTATGCTTTGCATAAGTATCCACCGCCCCTTGAACTTTTCCATATTTTTTAGTGGTCCATCCAGGAGCTAGAATGAATTTAATTGGGACTGCAAGTCATGAACCAGAACAATATAGCTTATAAGTGTTTGGGGGTGAAGGAGGGGGATGCAGGGACTTCTGGAAATGTATCAGGCAAAGTTCAGTTACAAAAGAATATCCTAAACTGAATATGAGAAATTGAATCTCTCACAGAAACCCGGTAAAGACTGCATTAGTTACAGAAGCAACCAAGGGGCCAAGGGTAACTCTGAAGGAGCTGAAGAGATTCACAGTTCAGATGGGAGACAACCATAGCCCTGACACTTCACGAAGGGAGCCATATGAAATACCATACAGAGACAATGCATATATGGGGGGGCGGGGGGATTCTCTGGTCCGTTGAGACCAAAAATAAACTTTTTGGGCTGTATTTGACAGAAACCCAACAGTACTCATCACCCTGAGAACACAATTACCACGGTGAAGCATGATGGTGGTAGCATCATATTGAGCATGATCTTTGGTCTCCTTGATCGAAGAGTTTGAATGCTTATTCAAGGCACTGTAGCAAGCAACAATGTGAGGACTATTTTCTGTATATATGATAGAAAACACAGAAACAACTACAGCAAAGGTTATTTACAGAATAAGGAAAGTGCCACAAATGACACACTCATGTGGCACAGCAAGGGCCTCTGAATTCCAAAACAGTAAGGACGGACAGATTGGGCTTCCCTTTGCCCTGGCAGCAATGCCAAATGTCCTATCAGATGTCCTTCTAGTGAGCAAGTGGACGGCATGGTCTTACTCCTGCCTTTTTGCTTCCTAGAGACTGGACATGCCGTCAAATCCAGCACACACACACACACACACACACACACACACACACACACACAGTGGTTATGCATGAGTGTATGAACAATTTCAGATAAACAGCCATCACAAAATACTGGAATGTTGAGTGTATTTTAGGACAGGGTTGTGATTTGGCCTCTATTCTAACTGCAAACACATCTCCTGTTGAGTGTTCTGACAAATTACAAACTAAATGAATGTGAGTGATAAGTTGAACTTTTCCATGTGGGAAAGAAAGAGAGAAAAGACTTTGCTTTTTAGGCTAGAAAACAAGATGCCTTGAGGAAGCTAGAGGAAGTAGTCAGTTGTCCCAGTGCATCGAATGCAAGAAATAAATCCATCATCCATACAGGTTAGATAGACAGGCAGACAGACACACAAACAGGTCAATGCGGCAGGCATTACGAGTCTCATGCGGTGGCCAGTGCACTCGCTATACTGACCTTCAGGTCCCTGTGCACTATGTCATGTTGGTGAATGTGATTGACACTGTCTAGAATCTGATGGATACAGTGACTGCAAAGACAAGACAAGAGAGGGAAGGACAGAGAAAAAAGGTGGAGATAAGATGAGGCTGCTAGAGAAGAAGGGGACGGGGTTAGTAATGGTGACGGGTAGAGATACTGGCGTGGAAGAAGAGATTATAATATAGGCTACAGAGCACAGTGACAAAAAAAAAAAAAAAGAAAAGTGCCAGCTTGCCATTTTCAGAGCTGGCAATTGCAAAAACCCATCATTCTCCTTTCTTCTTTCACTGATTATATCCACTCTGTTTTGGATAGGGGTGGAGCTTGTTTTCTGGGCCAGAAAAATATACTCAGAAGGTGAAAATGAAGAAGCTAAGCAGATCTTGTGTGTAGTCATACTGCAAATCGGTATCATGGAAATAATACACTATACTATAGGCCAGGATGCATATTTAGACATTACAGACTGCAACTTTAAACGGTTTAAAACATAAAGAGATAATCCAACACCTAAAACATTAAGTCATGGAAGAACTAAGTGGAGTGAGGGTGTCTTTCATGCTGTGTGTGTCTACTTTCTCAAGAAAAAACATGGCATTCTCCTTGGTGTTATCAGATTAGATTTTGATCTCTGGAACAAATCAGGATGGAGGCGGATCCGTGCGAGGCACGCTTTATACAAGTCGCAAACAATGTTGCCATCCAGACAGACGCACAGCTTAAAGTGTCTGTGATGCTTGTCTGGTTGTGTGTTTTATAATGACACTCCCTCTTATTCTCATTTGTAGGGCTCTTATCTGTTCAGGTGAGAGGACTCCAAATAACAGCATTGACGCTTGAAATCTAGATCTATTGTGGTGGCATTGTTGAGCAGTATCTATGTGGAATAAATGGGGTGAATGGAACGTGTGTGTGTGCATAAAGGTGGATGCGTGCGTGCGTGCATGTGCGTGGACTGAGCTGACGGTACTGGACATGTGTCGCGGGCTTGAGTCAGAGCTGGCACACTAATTATCTGTGTTAATTAGAGGCCTACTTTCATGTCTCTCTAAGGAAGGCGAAGATGGGCCGGGGGACTCTAAAGTACGGCAGCGTGGACTAGGAGATGAGGATACAGTATAATCCCAAAACAGTCTCTGCAGTGGAATGAAAACTAGTGGGCAAGATAATTTGGGGGGGGTTTACATGATATGCTTCTGAGTGGACCAACACAAAAGCATTCGTCCTGCCGTTGGGAGATTGCAAGTTCGAACCCTGACAATGACAAATGTTTGGGAGGGAACTTTTCAGCATTACTCTCATTCCCCTGTCAATCACAGCAATACTAGCCAATCCTAGGTGGATGTGAGCTCATGTATGCAGAAGCGGGCAGATAGCGCATTCCTCCGAGTGTGATGCGCTTGGCTTGCTTCATGTGTCTCAGAAGTTTGCCCCACTCTCTGTTTGTACGTAGCTGTCGTGTAAACTAGTGAGTGAGGTTTGGCAAGATCAAATTAGGGAGAAGGTAGTGGGGAAAAAAATCCACCATATCATGTGGTATGTGATAGCTCTTCATAAGCCAAAGAAATAACAGAAGAAAGATTTATTCGATTCTATGTGCAACTGTATATGGCGTTGTGTGTATTTCTGTGTTTTGAACCGTGACAGGTTATGAGACTGTTGTATGAATTGCACTCTAAAAGCTGAAATCGAAAAGAAAAGTTTTTGATTGAAAAATGATTAGTATTTTATAAAATATGATTTTCAGTTTATCATACTGACTAGTCTCTCCTCCTCCCAGGCATCTCTCCTTCTCCTCTTTCTCACAGCGTATCTTACGCCCCCCCGCAATACACCCACACAGTCAAATTGATTAGAGTCCCTCTCCTGAAGGGGACTGCAGTGTGTTTGTGTGTGCGCGTGTGCGTGTGTGCGTGTGTGCATGTGCGTGTGTGTGTATGTAGCTAAGAAGAGAATAGAGACTCTGAAAACAAAGGTGGGGAAAAAGATGGAAAAAACAGAAGGGGGGTACACAGGGACCTGCAGAAGCCGATATCTACTGTGTGTGCGTGCGCTATGAGCTATGAGACACTGACACAACTCGGCCGCCCACGCTGGCTTTTATGAGAGAATGGCTGTAAATTTATGAGCTATTCATGAGTCAAAATACTGCTTCAAAATGCCTAACGAGCTACACTAACCTGAATCATTCTTCGATATTAGTATACAAAGTTATGCATGCGCCCTTTAGCCAGAGAAACGCTGTGATGAGGAATGAGAAGAACAGGACACGGGATTGGGTCTGGGAGGAGTGAAAGGGAAGATGGCGCAGAAAAAAAAAAACGTGTGCAGAGAGAGGGGAGGCGGAAATGTTGAAAACAGTTTACCTGGCATCGGCTTCGCTGTAATATTCTCGTGCTACGATGTCTTCAAACAACTCGCCACCGGTGACCCTGTAGGAAAGAGCAAGAAAAGGATTACTAATAAAACTAATTACGTATCATTAATAGCCTGTGCGTGTGTACTTAAGCATCGCTGCCGTGTATTGGAAGTTGCAACTTTTTTTTTTTATACATAGGACTAATATTTTCATATGTTGGTATGAACGTATGAGAGAGAAGGATAGATGGGGAATCCTCTAGAAGAGTCATCCTGGGGCTTCAGGGGGGAAAGCCCCTGTTGCAGGATTTCTCTTCAGCCGGGCAGCCTGGCTCTGTTTCCATGGAAACTAGCTCTTCAGAATAGGAGACAGCCAGGGAAAGCTGAGGATGGTGGGGAAGAGAAAGGAGGGGAGGGGTTCGCTGGTGGGTGAGTAGAGAACCAACGTGTAGGAGCCATTAAGCGCGCAGTGAACACAGAGAGCAGAGAAAGGGACATATGGCGGCGCAGACATTTTTAATGACGCTCCGCATTACAAACATGCACTCACAAGTCAAACAGGAGGTAGTGGAAGCCTTCTTCTGATATACTGTCATGGAGTCGGACTGGAGAGGAGAAAAGAAAGAAGAGTGTTAAGCCTTTCACAGCCATCGCTGATAACGCGTTTTCCTTATTGCATAAATAAAAGCAAAGTTTAATCTCAGGGTACACTATGAAGCCCACTTTGTTATCTCGCCTGCTAAAAGTGCACGTGGGTGCGCACTTTTCTGCTTCCTTCACGCTAAAACTGAGTGCATTCTTTCCTATGACACTCTCGTAAATGGTATGGCAGTAAGCGATTTGACGATTGCGTCAGGGTAAGTGATTACAGGACAATACTCACCGATGTTGGGGTGCTTGAGAAGACGACAAATGCGAGCTTCACGTTCAAGCTTCTGGTGATCTGTGAGACAAAAAAAACAAAAAACAAAAACCCATATTATTCAGCAATTACTATGAATTAGCACATGTGTGCTTACAGACAAGTTCTGAGACTGTTAGGAGTTAAGCTGCATTTAAATCAGAGCTTATTAATCATAGGGGAGACATGAAATTTGAACAAAAAAAAAAAACCATTTGGTATCATTTCAAGAGAGTTCACAGTCAGACCAGCAGACCACCCACACACAAAAAACACTTCTGTGTTGCTGTAAATGCCATTCAAAGGTTTTTTTTTTTCAAATATAACAATAATTTTAAAAATCTGGATTAACAAATAATGACAAGTCACAAGTAACGTGATGATTATGACCTATTCTCATCCTTCAGTACATTTATGATGCAGAACTTACAGACCTGAGACACAAAAAAAGTAATCTGTTAAATCCACCTACAAAATGATGCTAATATGCCTAGCAATGAACGCAAGGTACTGTCATGTTGTGAGTTTGTGTGACCTCAGGAGAACCAGCGTGCATTGTTATCCACGTTAGTGTTGTTCAGTCCAACATTATAGCTAAGCTTCAGTGATGTATCTTATCACACAACAGAAACCAGCAAAGCCACCAAGACAGTCAAAGAGGCATAGAGGTTGTTGTGGTACAACGGCAGAGCGAGAAAACCACTGAGAAAGTGTGGGAAAACACTGCTGAACTCGGTGTTTACTGGTTGTACCTACACTGCGTCTAGTGAGTGTGATTTTATTATACTGAGTTGTGAAGGGAAATGATTTAAGATATTGTGTTAAGATATTGATAGTGAAAAACTCAAAATGATGTCATTTCAGTAGTTTGTCTCAGAATGAGTTAAATGAATTAATTATTCTTTAACAACAGTCCTTTAAAACTGCCTGAAATCCATCCAAGGCTCAGAAATGGAATTGAAAACAGTTTGGTTCGCATCGATCAGAAGCAGCATTTTTACATTCCTAATATAAAACCTGTGGCAGCTCATCCACCGGGTCATGTCAGCGATTCAACAAATATTATCTTTACAAAGTCCTCACTCACAATTTCATACACTGTTAAAGCAGTCCCTCCAGGATTTTGCCATCACAGAAATGAATGAAAAATCTATTTTGTTTGAAATTACTGCCGATTGTACACAGATTTGGGCCAAGATGCATCATGTGATGTCATCACAATGCGCATTTAGCCAAAGCCCTCTTCAATTCACACGTGTTGAACATGAGTACAGCTAAAAAGTCGCATTTAGCATCACCACGAAAGGCCGTGCAAAACAATTTTGGGCAGTTGCAATTTCGCCAATTCAAGTAGTTTTCTGCACAAAAAAAACTCGACAAGTAGCATCCCAAATTTTGAAAAAATAAAAAACAAAAGCACAGCAAAATCAAGCATTATTTTGCTGCAATCATAAAAAACATCACAATCCTGTACAGACTGTTAAATAATAATGACCTCTTTTGAGTGGCCAATGATTTAAAAAAAACGCGTTTTGATGATCTAAAAGCATTTGTCAGTATGAAGGTAAGACATAAATAATAAGCTAGTGAGCAACACCTGGTTAGCCTGATTTTTATGTTCCTAGCAAAATAACATTAGTTGAAGGTTTACATTTTCTTTCCACAAGCCGGTTCAGTGCCCTGCTCAAATCTCTTCTGTACTCTCTGTGCAACATTTGGACCTTCTCGTAATATTTGTCCCATTTTCTTACTGACACATTTGTCCTAAATCGGTCTGATTGCTTGTCCAATCTGCTTTTTAATCTTGACACATCTGTTTTAACCCTGCCAGATGTCATACACTGTTTTTATTTTTAATCACGCCTAGAGAGTGACAGGGTCATGGAAAAACTTTTTCGGACTTCTTGCTTTGTTTATGTTCGAAACTGAAAAAAATAATTTTAAAAAATTGTTAAATAGAGGTGCACTTTCCCATTCAAAAACAATGGGGGTTACAAACTTTTGCATCCCACTAAATCTAAGAATAAGAGAAAAGCATATAACACCAGTTATTCACTGGTTTGTCACATTATTACCACTTTTTACACTGATCACTTTGCTTAAGGCTTGTTTAATGTGCCTGGTTATTGCTAGAACAATCTAGTTACACTTGTTATAGGCAGGTTTGTGTACAAAAACATCCGGTTCTGATCATTAATTAGGCACACGGATGATGGGAGGATGAATATTTTGGGCAGTTGAAAAAATAAAACAGCATTCATAATTTATAATCTGCGTCCTGCACAAGCCCCCTGAGGTTCTTTTTTTAAACCAGCTGTACTGGTGTGACATGTTTCTTCCTCTAAATCTTCCAGTGACATAAGCAGCTCCTGTTCTGTGCTGCAGGCTCATATGCACACTGATATTCGATCAGCTTGCCCTACCGAAAGCCTGCTATTAAACGATACAAGAGAGAACGTAGAACTGGATGCATAATCATTAAGTCTCTCAGAGCAGGAAATCGATTAGAACTGCTAGAAAATTCTGAAAGTAAAATTAGTCTAAAAATAAAATTATCACGATTCCTAGTGAGTTAGATGGAAAAATAACTGGAGACAAAAAAATAACACAGAGCATGTACATTTCAGTAACAAAGATGCTTCAGATGACTTAAAAGGTAAAAAAAAAAATTAAAAAAATAAGGAGGACAACGATGTGGTGGTGACAATCTAACAGACACTAGAACTTACAGCACCTCATACTATTCACACATTTACTTCCCTATTACTTGGCAGAAAGTAATAAACCATTTTTAAAAAATCTTAAGAATATATGTGAATTGAAAACAAGAGAACACTTGTCCTGTAATATGCAATATTTCAAATACAATCATAAGACAAGAAGAAGACAAAATTGTTATTTAAAACAAAAAAATGCAACATTTTATTGAAAATAGTACACAAGTACAAAACATCTCCAAGGATATTCTTAGTTGGCGGTGTTAACTGGCGGACATTGGCACAACCCTTCTAAATAGATCATAAGAGTGCCATAAAACATGGAAGAAATTTCATTCATAAATGTAAATAAATGAACTCATGCCTGAAATGAAGCCTAAGGACTTTTATAATTTAACGCTGAGGACAGGATTTACTAAGGTCTCAAATAAATGGGGCTCATTTATCAAGCTGGATATGAACGGATTTATGCGTAGATTGTTCATACGAGTGTGCACATAAACAAATGTGGTATTCGTGAAAAGCCCAGAAATTCTGAAAAAGACTTTCATATCCTACTCCTGCTCTTGATAGTGTGCGTAAACTCACGCACAAGAAGACTAACACATGTAAACTTCAACTGAATGCCTGTGAATCTTATCATTTGCGAAGCTTATAAATTGCTGCAGTTTTATATACAGATTACTCAAATTCAAATTGCGTATTTATTTCAAACACACTCACACACTCACACACACACAAAGATAAAATATTTTTAGACCCGTCGTTTCCTATAGGCCTAAACAGCATTAAGGAAATGTTACATATAAAAGAGAGCAAGTGAAACCAAATCCATTTTAAGACAACTAAGGCTAGTTGTTCAATTAAGATGAAATGCTGGGGTTTAAAAGGAGCACGTGCTAGTCTGTGCAGATGGCAGCCATAAGCCAAGGTGGTGGAAATGGCAGAACTGATATTACTGGAAAGGTTAGCACACAATGCCCTTAGGAGGCAATGGATATTTAGAGACAGGTATGAATTTTTTTTTTCCCCAGAGGATGAAAGCTGGTTATAAGTCTGTTCCATTTGCCATGGTTTGGCCTCCCCAAGTAACAGAGAAACTCTGTTGAGTAGCAATAATACTTCTTTTTTTTTTTTTTTGTAACTCCAGTCCAAAGTGTGCTAATTTGCCTGTACAACAGGATTAGTGGCAAGAAAGTGGGCATTATGGATGACTTACAAAGAATATTTGTGTAAATTTCACATTATGTACATTAAGTTTTTGCATGTGCTGTTTGTTCTTGATTGCTAAGAAACTCCTGAACGTATACGACTTACACGAAACCAAGCCACACACACGTATACCTGCACATGCGATGTCTAAATGTCTAAACTATATAAATGGTCTGTACTTATATAGCGCTTTTATCCAAAGCGCTTTACACTGTGTCTCATTCACCCGTTCACACACACACTCACACACCAATGGTAGCAGAGCTGCCATACAAGGCGCTAACTTGCAATCGGGGGCAACTTGGGGTTCAGTGTCTTGCCCAAGGATACTTCGGTATGTGGAGTCATGTGGTCCGGGAATCGAACCGCCAACCCTACGATTAGTGGACAACCCGCTCAACCACCTGAGCCACAGCTGCCCTCATTATATAAGATACTATATAAGAAACTATATAAGATACAATATGAATGCAAAAGAAAGGGTATGCTCTGTTCTTAGAGTACAGTGAATGAAAACCTCCTCACACTCACTATTCAAAAACTTTTGGTGTCAGTGGTACAAACGTGTGGTAAATATCTATTATGAAACCAATTTTGCACTGAATATATTGTCAGCACTTTAGAATACAAAGGCATAATCTTGATAAACCATCTCAGAATAGTATAATTTCGTTGGAAACGGACTTTCGCAAATTTAATACATGCTCTACAGATGTAAAAATTTGCACATGCGATCACCGTTCCCAAGTGACTTTTAGGTTTTATAAATAACATAACATATATAGTCATGTGAAAAAAATAAGTACACCCCATGGAAATTATTGGCTTTTTTCATATATTTGGACAAGCAAACATTTGATCTTCTTTGAAACAGTGCCTATTAATAAAGTTGATACACTTATCAAATGACACATACAATTGACATTTTGTAGTAATTTTCACAATTTAAGTGAACAAAAAACAGATCAGTCACATGGAAAAAGTAAGTACACCTCTACATTGATTACACCTTCAAATCCATAAGATTAGAATCAGGTGTTCAAGACTGGGTGCCAGTGATTAGAACCTGTTTAGGAAGTGCAGGTGGAATCTGTCTTATTTATACCCCTCTCATAACTAGTATCTGGTGTTCCCTTTGCTATTGAGGTATGTGGTGTCATCATGCCAAGATCTAAAGAGGTCTGTAAGGCCTTCAGAAAAAAGGCTGTGGATGCCTGTCAGTCTGGCAAGGAGTTTAAAAAGATCTCCAAATTATTTGAAATACATCATTCCACTGTAAGGAAAATAATCTACAAATGGCACCGATTTCAAATGACTGCCAATTTGTCCAGGACTGTCCCAGCAAATTCAGCCCAAGAGCAGACCGTCTGATGCAAAAACAATTTTCCAAGAACCCCAAAACTTCATCACAGGATCTGCTAATAAGTCTTGGAATTGATGGTGTGAAAGTGCATGTTTCTACAATCAGAAAGAGATTGCACAAATTTGACCTGCATGAGAGGCGTGCCAGGAAAAAGCCTTTGCAAGACTACAATTTGACAATGAGCATATAGGCAAAGACCAGGCCTTTTGGCATAATGTGCTCTGGACAGACGAATCAAAGACAGAGTTGTTTGGCCACAGTAACAGCAGACATGTTTGGTTCAGACCAAAGACAGCATTTCAGGAGAAACACCTCATACCAGCTGTGAAGCATGGTGGTGGAAATGTTATGGTTTGGGGTTGCATTGCTGCCTCAAGGACTAGACAGCCTGCATTCATTGACTCAACTATGAATTCTGCATCATATAAAAGAGTGCTTGAAGATAATGTGAGGACATCTGTCCGAAAGTTGAACCGAAAGTGGACCTTTCAACAGGATGATGAAGCAAAACTTAAGCAAACTAGCAAATCCACCATGGAATTGCTCAAAAAGAAGAAATGGAGGGTTATGGAATGGCCCAGCCAAAGCCTGGATTTGTGGGGGGAATTTGAAACGGGTAGTACATTCAACAAAACCCTCAAACATCTTGCATCTATAAGAATATTGCATGGTGGACAATTATGCAAAACGCCTACAAGAAGTTATTTCTGCTAAAGGAAGCAATATTAGCTTCTGAGGCCAAGGGTGTACTTACTTTTTCCAAATACCTATTGATATTTTTGTTGAATAAATGATTGAAAAAGCTCATTTGAATTTTTTTTTCGTTTTGTTCAAGTATATCAACTTTATTAATAGGCACTGTTTCAAAGATGATCAAATGTTTGCTTGTCCAATGGGGTGTACTGATTTTTTCACGTGTGTATATATATATATATATATATATATATATAAAATTTTATAAATCTCTGCTCTGTATTTTGCATTTTTGCATGTAAAAATGCCCCAATCTGCTTATTCATTAAGGCAAACACGCTAAACTGCACAAACAGCTGTTCATTAGAAAAAAGATGCAACCTTTTGTATTAATCAGCTTGTATGTGTGTTAAACATGCAAACCTTCAATAAATCGAATTGTGAGTAATTTTGTTCCTAAGAACACTTTTATCACAATTTATATGAGTAATTCTGTCAGACTGGATGAATAAGGCCTCAGGTCTGAGATCAGCAAAAAAATCAACAGATACAACACAAATACAGTAAATATGGTACAAATAATTCTAATAACTGCTCATGAAACATCTTTATCTGTGGTATACAGTAAATTACATTTAACTGTTAATAACTGGGCAGTTCCTGTGTGGTTAGTATGTAAGTGCTATCAAATTACAAACTAGTTTAAACCCCAATCTATTAATTTTACAACAAAATTATTTTTATTTGATTCTAGCAGCTTGGAAGGAGGTGTTACACTATAGTGTATGTATTCCTACACAAGTATTAGAGACACTTAATATAAAAATGTTCCTAAATGTGACAGTTTAGGAAATAAGGATTAAATCTACACTCTGTACTTCAGATCTAGGTTATAGAATCTAGATCTTCGGTTCAGGCAGTGGCTAAGAATTTTTAGCACATTATCCCTAGTGCTCTAAATGTAATTGACCTAATATTTTCCCTTGATGCTTTAGAATTAGTAATCATGAAGGTTGTGATCTAAGTCGGGAAGCTGGTTAGCTCGAATCACTGTGTACTGATTCAAGGCATACAAAAAAAATTCATGCAAAAAAAGAACAATAACCCTATTGTGACAAACAGAAAAGTGTAGCTGATTGTGTATCTGTAACAGACCTAAATTACATCACTTAACGCCTCAGTGACCTTTGCAAACCACACCATGAACAAACATCAAACAAATGATCTTTTTTGTACTTTGTTGAATGCGGCGCGCTTTGAAGAGAAAAGAACAAGTGGAGCGTTTTGTGTGTCCGTTACTAATGAAATGTATTTCACTTTTGGGAATGTGTTCCTCAATGTTACAGGAGTGAACAAATGATAAATTCATTAGCTAGCAAGTAATTTTAGATGCCAGGAATTGACAAGGTTAAAGAGTGGTAGCTAGTTAGATAGTTAAGTGCATTCAAACAGACTAAGGACAACAATCAAGTATATGATTATTATCCTCGTCCAACAAAATTGCTCGCAACAAAAATTCGGCAAGTCATTTAGCTATGAGATATTGTGCTCTGTCTTCACATCACAGATATTATTTGTATCTGGGTAGCATCTTCATTTTCTGTCAACATTTTACGTGTAGTAAGCAAGTGAGTTATATTATGGTTTGCTTCAAATTTTGTGTCAGTTTACATTTTTGTGTTTTGTGAAACTCAATAAAGAGTATGGTTTTGTTCCTTATCTGATTGTTGAACCTACCTGTCCACAGGGCTACTGGTTTGTACACCACTGCAACGTTATTCCATTTGCTCTCCACCTATTTTAGGCTATATCCAAATCTACTGTATACATATTTTATCTTTTAAGTCACAGTTATGCATTTTTATTTGAATATTGTAGTATCATATGAATCAGTATCCCAATCGGGAAGTACACAACCCTAACCACTGAGCTACCACTGTACTCACATGAGCCAAAAGTTGATACATGTATATTTATAGTCTCTAGGCTGGAATCCGTACACAGTCTCCAAGGATCTGCTGTTTGCACTTTTTTTTATAATTAACTCTGGAGAGCTTCTGCTAAATGACTGATGATGTAAATATAATTTTGCAATCCCAAATCCTATATGAGTGTAGAAATCTACCTCTATTTTTCCACTTATCCATAAAAATCCAACACTGGAAAGAAGTCAAAGCCAGTCATGACTCGCTCACTCTCCAGATTTGATCTAAAGATGTTTCAACAAACAGGTCATAAAGAATAAGCTAAAATTCACCAAGCAACCTGGCAAAAGGTGAATATAACAACTGAGAGGACAGAGAAGGTATTAAAAACTAGGTTTGAAGTAGTGTGTCTGCAAATTATTACAGGATATTTGGATCACATTCAGAAAAAGAGATTTTATACATTTTATACTGATAGCAATTGAATTTCTTTTAATATTAATATCTTAACATGCACTATTTGACCATTTTTATTACTTGTGATAATGAAGGAACATCTGTGAAGAGTGCTAATTTGCTTGTGCAATCTAAGGAAATGTGTGTGCAGTTAGTAGGCAAATTTGTGGGTGATCTTCAAAGAATCATTTTGCAAGTAATTTTAGAAAGCAACTGAAAAAAAAATGCATGTCATCTGCAATACTGATCAAAAGAAGGTGATAAGCGTTTCAGAGCTTTCTGTATCTGTCCCTTAGTTGTATAGTCACCACTATGGCAATAGTTTTGGAGATATTCTCATCTTAATGTTCACTTCGGGAATAATTTATTATTATTTTTTTTTTTATGTTTCAAATCTAGTCACACCTTCATTATTATCCAATTAAAAGTTCTCTAGAATCATATACGTCTGTCCCGCCCCCAGAGGCGGGTCTTGCTCTACAGTAGCAGCGTGTTAGCTGAAATAGTAGCTTGGTAGCCATAAACATGGTTTGTTGGTGCGGTTTTTTTGGCTGTGCATCTTCCTGTACACTATTCCCTTTTCCAACTATTGCGTGGTGGAGAAACAAATAGTTGGAATTTATTCCATTTGAAAAGTGAGGAATTTGTACAAGGTCATTTTTAGAGGTGCTTTACCAACTTGAGGCTGGAATTTGTCGCTTCTTCAGATTGATCAGTTGCTTCTTCTCTATCAGTAAGTGTACATAAAAGGCTCTCATTAACCTCGTTCTCTATGTTGAGCTAGCTCACTAACTTATTGTCAGGTGTGTTTAGATTTAGCAGGCATGTGGCATATCTTGAAGTGGTCTCTCTGACTACTTGTTTCAGAAGGAAACAGGTTCACAACTCAGATGCCATTTCATGGAGAGTTTAAATGTTCTTGGCACTGGTATTGCAAATATTAAAAATAAAGCGTTACCATGGTGATAGGTCTTTCACCTTATTTTCAGGTACTAGGGCATAATTCCAATAAACTTTCTAATTATTAAGACTTGTCAAGTGGGTTTTTACATTTTAAATACCTGCCCTTCGGTCATATTCATTTACATATTGCAGTTCTGTAAGTGACTTTGACACTGTGGGTGGTAAATGAATCTATTTCCTTAGACGCCATCCTGTGTTTCGCACCTTTAGGCAGAATCACCCCAAACTGCACATGTACTAAGCAAACACACAACGCCGACACTGATGCAAGCTTTGCTTATGTAAAAGATGTAACAATCTCGGTGTTATGGTTAGACTATAAATGTAACCAAAGTTCTTATAATTCATCTGTAACATGGCGCGCTTCGTGTGTCAAAAGCTTCAACCGCCCTTATCAAATCATCCGAGTGCGTCAGAACCCTTCCATGCTTCTGCAAGCTGTTTGGAAAGCCTTCTGGTCAAAACTATAAATCCGGCTTTAGAGGACTTAGTTTAGGCATGCAGTTATTTCGGCCGCGTAATACTCTGCATATGGATCTCTAGGCATTTGCACTTTAAATGGCAGGCTGGCCTATAAATACCAGTTAGGTTACTGGCTTGATGACAAGCTATCATCAGCCTCACACTGAGGAACAAATTAAGAAACCGAGCATCAAATGGGGGCTTCCCCCCCCACAGGAATGGAATTTTACATAAGAGCAATCAGAAGAGAAAATTACTATGCAAAAGCATGGTGATGCAGTTTATGAATCCTGATGCCTTTAAAGACTTCCCCTTCATGCACATTATGATTTGGTTTTCTCTATTAGGAACCAGAGTGTAGAATGTAGCAGTATATTTTGTGCATCTATTGTAACTATTCATTTATTCTCGTTACAGAAATGGCTGCCTTATATTATTATGTAATTCTTAAATTAGAATTCTCCAGTTACCTTAAATATAGACATACTTAGTGTTCAAATTTAGATTCTTTAGTTTTGCACGGGAGCTACAATGCTAACAAGTAAAGGGCAATGGTAGCCCAGTGGTTAAGGCATTGGGTTATAGATCAGATGGTCATGAGTTTAAATCCCACCAATCTGCAATTGTTGGACCTTTGGACAAGACCTTTATCCTGCATCTGCTCAATCACTTCTTTGCATAAAGGCATCAGCCAAATGAGGTAAATGCCAAGTGTTTGTGAAAATGGGAGATCCCTTTTCAAGATAATCTACACAAAAAACAAATGTACATGATGTTTAATGTTTACTTTATATATATATATATATATAAAATGGAAATCTCACCTCCATTTTAATTACATTATATAGAACAACTACAGGAGCCTGTAGAGACTAATCATAATACCACAGACCATCACATCTTAAATGGTAATAAAGTATACCACAGTGCTGTTAAATTCTCAAATCTGATTGGTCTGAAGGTGCTGATTAATTTTCTATAACAGAAGGTGTCATTCAAATGAGAGGTTTATATTAATGTGGCCATTATGATGTATTATCGTTTCTATAGCAACAGCTCATACTCTGGGTCTATGGAAGACAATTTACTTCATTTAAGGCTAATAATAAAATATTTAAATAATCTATTTGTTGTTGTTTAACAAAGAAAAACATAATTTTTAAGTGATGTTTGTTTAACTAATTGAATTCATTCATTTTTGAAAGAAGTCTCAGGTGTTAGCGCATTGTAACAATCATTAAGGTTTCCAACACAAGAAAGTCTGAGACTGGTTACTTAGTGACACACTGCAGTTTTTTTTTGTTTGTTTTTTCATATTAATTTCAAGAAAGAGATAAACATTTAGAGTTGCTATAATGGCTAACTAAAAATGGCTAAAATGCATGATGTGTCATTGATTAATAAATGTAAAAAAATTTCATTCCTGGTTTTATTTTATTGTATGGTCTACTGTCAGTGTAAAGACAATACATACAATAAACACAGTCTCTTACATTGTTTCATTTAAAATCCAACACCATGATTCTGGCGAACTCCATTTCCACTTGTCTGTGATGAGAGGTATGACAAGTGTACTTGACTTGACAAGGACAATGTATAGCTAAAAACTGTACTGGCAGCCATTTTGAATGATGACCTGATTTAGATTATTTTCTTTTCTTTTTTTTTTTAATGATACAGAGACAGACTCATTTTACCGTTATGAAACTGTTTCACAAAATGCCAAACATCATTTCATGATTGTGTACTGATTTTGATTTAGTCATTTTGTATCTACTGTATATAAATAGATAAGGACATAAGTAAATAACACAAAATAAAAATTGCGGTAGACAGATTTGTTCTGTTCAAATCTAGAACACAGACCGGAAATGACTGGCAAGGAACCACAAATTATGCACCCGGCGATCTGCATGCAGAGAAATGGCACACACGTGCACACACACACACACACACACACACACACACACGAAGACACATGGAGGAGGCCTGGGCTTGGACTGTGCGCTTCCCACTGTGGGGGCCTGCTGTCTAACACTCATGAGTCATAAGGAAAGGAGGACAGCTAAGGGAAGAGTAATGCCTGGCTTTCCTACTGACTGGTGAAAAGGATTTGAGTCTTTAAAGTAACCTTGAAATCAAAATTGGTAAACCTGCCCTTCGGAGTTTGTTTTTATCTGTCCATTTGTGTTATGGACACCAATATGATACAAAGACATCCCTTGGTTGAGAATAAATGGTTGGTGTTTATTCATTTCTAAGAGGGTGGAGGTTTACACAGTTTACACAGACAGGCATTTTTGCTACATCTTGCTACCTCAGACTGTAAGTAATATCATTTTATCGACCACTCCGAAGCCTCAGATGCCTCCTGGCGACGCCTCTGTGGCTCTCCATCGCCATCAACGCCTCTCACAACTGACCTCGGCTCAAACGTGTATGACCAAACTCCCAAAACACATGGCATCTTGTCGTCTAGGATATCATCCTTGTTCAAGTTGACAGGCGTGGGTGAGAGTGAGAAATCCTCCATAGTTGAAAAACAGCCAGTTTTCACAGTTCTCCATATTTAGCTAGTTCACTGAGCTGTTTTGATTCTGCAAAGTGAGCGTATCTCAAACAATATCAGCTGCTGTTGTGTAAATCAAGCACAACACACCGTAGGGATGTCACGAGAACCGATACTTCGGTACCAGGTTGGTACCAACTTTCTTAAAACGTGATGGTATTTGTTGTTCTGCACTAGCATTGGAACCGTGTCGAATGGAGGTACCGAGGTTGCAATTCTTCCGGACCTGACTGGGGCAGAAAATACGTGCAAGTGTTTTAGTCGGTCCACAAGTGGTGAAGAAGAAGAAGAATGCCTACAAGCACACGGGAAAAACTACAGAAGATTAGCTTAACAAGTTTAGCTCCGCCCCAACTCGTTGAGAGGAAAAGAGAGGAAAGCTAGTATCTGTTTCCGGTGTGCAACCGATGCTATCGTTCATTTCAAACAAAGCGAGGAAACACCTGGAATTTGGTGAAGCACCTGA
>JANDJT010000060.1:20888993-20915341 GCA_024331685.1 Stegophilus panzeri | reverse complement strand
ACACCGTGGTATCGACTTTGGTATCGAGTATCGTGTACTTTTGGTGGTATTGGTACCGACTACTAGATTTTTGGTATAGTGACATCCCTAACACACCGTCTATCAGAGTTTTTGCCGAAAGGAAATACTTCAACATACAGAATCATATCATGGTTTTCAAGTCATTTCATGAGGACTTTACAACCCTAACAGCTAATAGGGAAGGTGTTCCTGTTCTCTTCTCCAAAACTGGATCACTTTTGCTAAGCATCAAAGATCAATTCGACAACTGTGAACAATACTGCAGAGGTTCAGTAGATTTACTTGAAACTGAATTTTCAGTTGCCATTTTTGTGTTCTAACTCTAAGCTCAAGTAATAATTTGTGGTTGATGCTGAAACGGTAGCTGCCCCTCTGATTGGCTGCCTGGAAAGACAATTTATACTATATCAAAAACATTTATACATTTATAATAAGGGGCAGAGGGGGTCCGTTGGTGATCACATCTTTGTTATTTGCAGATGATGTGGTCCTGTTGGCTTCATCGAGACGTGACCTCCAGCGTGCTCTGGGGCAGTTTGTAGCCGAGTGTGAAGCGGCCGGGATGAAGGTCAGCACCTCCAAATCTGAGGCCATGGTTCTCAGCCGGAAAAAGGTGGGCTCTTCCCTTCAGGTTGGGAATGAGATACTGCCTCATGCAGAGGAGTTGGAGTATATCAGGATCATGTACACAAGTGAGGGTTGAGTGGAACGAGAGATTGATAGACGAATCGGTGAGGCATCAGCAGTCATTGTACCGGACTGTCGTGGTGAAGAGAGAGTTATCAATTTACTCGTCAATCTACGTCAGAACCTGCACCTATGTTCACAAGCTCGGGGTAATGACCCAAAGAATGAGGTCGCGGATACAAGCGGCAGAAATGAGCTTCCTACATAGGGTGGTCGGGGTCAGTCTTAGGGACAGAGTGAGACGCTCTGACATTCGGCGGGAGCTCAAAGTCGCTGCTCCTCTGCTTTGAAAGGAGCCAATTGAGGTGGTCAGACATCTGTCTAGGATGCCTCCTGGATGCCTCCTGGGGGAGGTGTTTCGAGCATGTCCAACGGGGAGAAGACCACGGGGCAAACCAAAGACTAGATGAAGAGATTATATCTCTCTTCTGGCCTAGGAACACCTGGGTTTCACTGTGGAGGAGCTGGAGGAGGTGGCTAGAGATAGAGAGGTCTGGTCATCTCTGCTGAGACTGATGCCCCCGCCACCCGGATCCGGGAAAATGGATGGATGGATGGATGAATGGATGGAAGGATGGATGGGATTTACTATACATTATATACATTATACATATTTTGTTCATCAATACCATTATCTAGCTTAGCACATCTAAGGCTAAAAAATTCTGGATTCAAAAATTCTCAGCCATCCAAGAAGAGTTCGTCCCATGCAAATATTCAACTGTAAGCAGATACTGTGACGATAACAATTGTGGCTTTGGTTTAAGGAAACCAGAATCTCACAATAATTCATAATGAACATCAGGTTATTAGCAATGCTAAGGCAGAAAACTAGCTTTCATCCCGCATTAGCATTCTTGATTTGAGATCTAATATAAGATTTACATTATGCTAAAAATAATATCAAAGTCCACAAAATAGTTGAGTATTTATGTCTGAAATACATCTGCGTGAAGCAACACTGCAATTACAATAAACATAGCTCTCGCTGATTTGATACAAACTCAAAGTGACGAGCATAGCAGGCTTCTGCATTTCCCCCACGAGCCGCATGTCATGGTCCTGTCAGAAACTATTGCTGATCAAACGATCTTCCTATTAGTATTTACTCGGCAGCAGTCACCATAATAGTGAAACAATCACAGTAAAATGGCTTCGGCTTGACTAGTGTGTAGATTTAATGCTGCTGAACACACTCCAGCGCTCCAGAATGGGTGATGCTTTGGAGAAATCCAGGTACGTTATATTGGTATGTTATATTTGCGCTGCACAGCAACTGCTTTACACACCATGTATTAAGCTGTCTTGATTACGTAATAGACGAATATCACTTTGTGGTGGCGATACTGGTGAATATGCTTTATGTACACGAGCACTTCTCTGTCCATACTTTGCCCTTAACATCTTCATAGGGTTGTTAGTGTCATGGATTTTTTTTTTTTGTCTCAACATGTTGCCTTTCCTCACAGCCACTCTGTCTCTTTCAGCTTATGACAACAACGTGATAAATACTGACAGTGTAAAAGATCTTTCAATGAAAAAAAGAAAAGAAAGTGTGAATTTGATCCTTTTTTTAAATCCTTTGGAAAAAATATTTTCTTTCCTTCAGTTTTCACCATCAACTTGTGCGTCTTTAAATTGAATTTTTAGATTAATACCACGATATAGTGAAACCGTGATATTTTAAGACTAGGTTATCCTACCGTGACAAATTTCAAACTGTACCACTTGTTCAATGTGGTGTCACTTTTTTAAGGTTACATAATGATAATACATTTACTCTCACATCGCATTATAAATGGTCTGTGTGTGGGCGTCAAAACAAGATCCAGTTCCACTCCAAGGTATTGCATTGAAAACTACCACAACTGAAGCACAGATGGCAATCAGTAGGAATCAAGGACAAGACTGCGGCATTTTGACCTCCCTACGGCCTGTTGGGATTATACGTGTGCGTGTTTGTGTCTAATGCTGTATGCGATGCTCCTAATGTTCAGTTATGGTCGCATATGCAGAATGTCTAATACTGAATTATGACCCTAAATTCCAGTGTGTGTGTGTGTGTGTGTGTGTGTGTGTGTGTGTGTGTGTGTGATCTTGGTCCAGGCATGTTGGGTTCACAGACATGCTGTCTGCAGTGTGCCAAGTGCTCAAGCTGCCTCAGCAGCCTGCAGACCATCCCGCACACCCAAACCGCCCCCACTCCCCCAAACACACACACACACACACACACAAACACAAACACACACACTTTCACAACCAGCAGGACCCTTAAGGACACCCTCTCAGCCAACACTTAAGTCACACCAATGCTGCCTCGTCACGTTCGCAGCCTCATTACAAAAATAAACTGTTAAAATTATAAATTGTTTTGCACCTACCTTGACATTTGCAGTTGCAGCAATTGTCTTGGACAAATTATAAATGTATCAACCGACAGCAAATTTAGTTCCGTTCACATACTTTGAGAGGTTTACGAAATGAACTAAACTGCTTTTCTTTCCCATTATAAATAATTCAAAGCATATATGTCTATACAGTTGATTCAGTTGATTGATGGAACATAGGTGTGAAACAGTATGAAATTCCTGTTTTAACCTGTTAGGGATCAATACCTTTCTTTCTTTCTTTATTATTTAAAGTACATGTTTTTCAACAATACTGATACTAAAAGGACTAAACTACTTTTATTAAGCAATCAGGGGTGTCATGGGACATGTTACTTAGCTCCACAGTTCCTGACATTTAATCGTTAAAAACATTCCCTGTCTCAGGTCAGTTAGATCACTATTTTTATTTTAAGAAAGTGACACATCAAAATAATAGTAGAGACAATGATTATTTCAGCTTTTATTTCTTTCATCACATTCCCAGTGGGTCAGAAGTTTATATATACCTTGTTAATATTTGGTAGCATTGCCTTTAAATTGTTTAACTTGGGCCAAACTTTTAGGGTAGCCATCCACAAGCTTCTCACAATCAGCTGCTGGAATTTTGGCCCATTCCTCCAGACAGAACTGGTGTAACCGAGTCAGGTTTATAGGCCTCCTTGCTCACACACACTTTTTCAGCTCTGCCCACAAATTATTCTATCAGCTTGAGGTCAGGGCTTTGTGATGGCCACTCCAATACCTTGACTTTGTTCTCCTTAAGCCATTTTGCCATTTGAAGGTATGCTTGGGGTCACTGTCCATTTGGAAGACCCATCTGTGACCAAGCTTTAACTTAATGGCTGACGTCTTGAGATGTTGCTTCAATATATCAACATAATTTTCCTTCCGCCTAATGCCATCTATTTTGTGAAGTGCACCAGTCCCTTTTCCAAAAAAGCACCCCCACAACATAATGCTACTATCCTCATGCTTCACGGTTGAAACGATGTTCTTCGGCTTGCAAGCCTCACCCTTTTTCCTCCAAACATAACAATAGTCATTATAGCCAAACAGCTCAATTTTTGTTTCATCAGAACAGAGGACATTTCTCCAAAAAGTAAGATCTAGGTCCCCATGTGCACTTGCAAACTGAAGTCTGGCTTTTTTTATGACGGCAAAGGAGCAGTGGCTTCTTCCTTGCTGACCATCCTTTCAGGTTATTTCGATATACGACTCGTTTTACTGTGTATATAGATTCTTGTCTAGCTGTTTCCTCCAGCATCTTCACATGATCCTTTGCTGTTGTTCTGGGATTGATTTGCACCTTTCGCACCAAACTACATTCATCTCTAGGAGACAGAATGTGTCTTCTTCCTGAGCGGTATAATGGCTGCATGGTCCCAAAGTATTGATACTTGCTTACTATTGTTTGTACAGATGAACATGGTACCTTCAGGCATTTGGAAATTGCTCCCAAGGATAAACCATACATGTGAAGGTCCACAGTTTTTTGTTTTACTGTGGAGTTTTAATGACTTCAACCTAAGTCTATGTAAACTTCTGATTGAAGTTCATCTGTATGTTTAAAATGAGCACAGACCCTGGTAAGCAAGGAGAAAGGAAGAACGCGTGTCTCAGTGCTCGCTGAACTAAAGTGCTTTCTTTACAAATACCTTTACATACACGCAATTCTCAGCACCTTGCACTTCATTTTTATTTATTTTATTTCTTAAATGCCAAAAGATGTTTTATCAAGTTACTTGATGTAGGATGATGCTGTAGTAGCTCCTATTGATTTATGGTCAATTTTCAAAGTTTGCAGTCTGCTTTGCTTTGACTGCCATCATTAATCGTGAAATACGCCATCATTTCGTGTCTTCTGTTCATTAGGGTGACAACCTATACTACACTTACTAGGTCATATAGTATTATGTACAAGTAAATGACCAGGGTATCAGACAGATACTTAATACCAGTATTGGTTTTGATGCATCCCTAATAATTGTACAAACCCATTATCATGCTTTTCAGTAACATGATGTTAAAACAGTCAGAAATTGGCTGAAATTATAGAAGAAAAGAACATTGTTAATCCTGTAAGTGTTTCAGATTTCATTGTACATCATCATAATTGTAGTTCAAAGATTACTGTACAGAATGAACTGAACTATATTGGATATGACATCACATGGGCACCTACACACAGTTCTTCTCTGTGTTGCTTCTGCTGATCATTTCTATTTAGAATAGGAAACATTTCAAACCGACTAAACCCAAATAAATACAGCTGGGCTTATAATCCTACAGACCAGCTACAACAGGAGGACTACGCAGATCCCCGCATTCTCATTTCTGAACATAGTTTACTCACCCCTAGCTGAGAGCTTTTTGGTGTTGATTATTTTGGCAGCATATTCTTGGCCTGTGCACAGCTTGACACAACGTCGCACAACTGAAAAAGCTCCCCTGAAGAAAAGGAAAAAAAGACAAGAATATTTCACTGCAAAAAACAAAACAAAAAAAAACAATCCAATATGCACTCACAGTCCGCTTAACTGAAAAAAAAAATTCAAATTAAAATGCCATCTGAGAAACAATAACTGAACTAAATGAGGCGGTTTCGCTTCTGGTGTCATATCATCAAGTGAAAAATAACTTTTACATTAGTGTACGAACAAACCAAATATATTGGGACTCAGATTTATTTGAAACATTATTGAAAGCACAAACAGCTGATGTTTGACATGTAGATCCTCGTTATATTTGTTTTGTGTCTACATATACCATATGTCAGACAATTGTTACAGCCCAGGAATAAATAAAAAGAACAAACCCATTTAGTCGCACCAGTTCTCATCGAATCTCTTCAGAACAGCTGGCATAACAAACCCTGTTGGGACATCAGCACTAACACCTGATGTCATCCTTTAGCAGCTAATTTTAGCAAACCTTTCTTCCATTATACAATATGTGTTGAGCGTCTTGAGTGGTATATCTGCTGACCACTCTGGGGAATAAGCGTCCAGGCCTGTAATGTAAGACTAAACCCAAAAGCCCACTGGGCTCTCTTGGTTTACCCTTCAAATCAGAGCTGAACTTGGCTGACAAATCTGGCTGACTTGATTTAGGGACTTGAAGAATAATGTACACAAGTTAGGATTTGTTAATCTCATAATATAGCCTTGTTAAACCAGTCCTGTCAGAGATGCATGGAAATGTACTGTTATATTCAATCTGGTGTCAATGTAATAAATATAAAAGAAATCATGCTACTCTTAAGCTATTTAACGTAAAGGAAGCCTTCCTTGACAAAGATCTGGTAAAGCCTAAATCCTGTCTTTTGCGGCAGTTTCATAAAAATGTGGCCTTCATTAGCACCCAAGCCAGGCCAACCTGTCTCTGAGGAGACACTGAGCCGAATTAGTGCATTCTGCCTGTCAGGAGTTGGGGGGGAAAAAAACCTGACTGCTTGAAGACCAGTCAGTTGGGCTCTGTAAAAGCGAGGTGTTCTGGTTTCACTGGCACAGGATTGCCTCGGAGGCACGCGTGTACACTTCACTTTCTGAAGAGCATGCCCACTCGAGGACAACACAGTCCACTTTAGAAGGGTTTCCTACACTTGCAGCTCTCAGCAGCGATCGTCCACAACAAACAGCAAGTCAGACAGGGCGACTCCTGCTTTTCAGTGACGCCAATCATATCTCTCCGCACAAAAAAGCCACCGTCTCAAAATAAAAATGTGATTAACATAAAACCTATAGTGCATCTAGGTCTAGGTAACTAGATCAAGTAATACACTACAATCAGGTAAGACATACCATTTCCCTGCATTACATGGCATGGGAGTCAAGATATAATGATCATTTTAAGACATAATAATGACACCATGATCATAAATATTCATGAATTTCATTGACATCTATTGATGCTGAATATTCTACATGCTTTCAAAATACACCATGTCAGTATTTTACATTAATTAACATAAGTAGGCTATATTTTGAAGTTCTAATAAATTTGTTCCACACACGGAGTGCCATGCTTCCTTCATACTTCTGGATTTCCAGGACTTCCAGTGTGAGGAGTGACGTAGTATTGCATCCGGATGTCAAAAATTCATTTTAATCCATCCAACTGGCAAGCAGAACAACCCTACGTGTTGATGTGTGAGAAATTGACCGTGCAAAATCACTGCTTTATTTTCAGAAACAGGGCAAGTTTTAAAATAAAATAATAAATCTCACCCAGTAAGGAGTTATTGCATCATAAAATATAACAGCCTATCAGGTTATGGTATGCAAATGAAGTCATGTTACTTAATAACTGTTTATGAGAGAAAGGGGTTGGAGTGTATACAGGGTACGGGGTGCTAGGTGTATGTATGAGTGGATTTTTTTTTGTTGCTTGCCAAGAATGAAAAGAACAAAGTTTGGTGATTTTAGTAGTTAACGATGACATATTCAAATAAAAGACTCCAAGCGCAGCCAATCAGAGAGCACGTTCTGTCACCTGGCGCGTTATTCACCTCGTGCGCTTACGACCACGCCCACAATAAAGCTACCTAAATGAACCTACAGGTTATTACAGTGAGGCTAGTCATTATGGTTAATCATTCAGGGAAAAATACAGGGTGAAGAAACGCAATACTAACTGAGAGAGGAGCGCAAAAGTATTCCCTAACGTCAGGGGCCAGGCATTTCTCTCCTCCTCTCTACACTCAGATTATAGACAGCAAACAGCCGCCTCGCTTTTTTTTCACAGCCCCAAATGTCACTCTGCAGCGCTGTGTGTGTAGTGTGTAGAGTGTGTGAAGAAACGATATAGTTCCTAAAATGTATTCCCAACGACTACACACCCCACATAAACACACAAGACCAGTGTAACAGCTTGTTACATGAAGCCACACGCTTAGCTTAATTAGAGCTTATCTTATTCCACTTTACAGCCAAATGAAATCCCAGACCTCCTTTAAACCAGCCGTAATGACTCTAATCACCCAATAATGACACACAACACCCGTATTTACAACTCTCCAAACAAAATAAAGCACTTGTCTTACTTTCCGAGTTCTTCATAAAGCTGGTATTCGTCGGTAAAGCGTGTACAGGTTGTCGTTGCCATGTCTGTCTGTCTGTCTGTCTCTCTCTCTCTCCCTCTCTCTCTCTCTCTCCCTCTCTTTGTATTTTTCTCACTCTCCTCCTTTTCGGCTTTATGGATATATCCGAGATGTTATTCCTCCACGCTGCAGGACGTCCAAAAATACTTCTGGAAAAATCTTGGCGTTGTGAGATAACTTATAAGATTTCTACAGTGGTTAAAAAAACAACAACAACAGAGGTGTGTGCCGGAATGAGGGGATAAGGCTGGGTGATGAGTGAGCACGACCGCCTTCTACTCCAAACGCGCTCACTGAATGCGCCGTGCGATTGCAGTACAGTTTCTTTTCCGCTGCGCTGTGCGGCACTGAACGGATATCGCCGCTAGGGGGCGCAGGAGATAACCAATATTTAGCCTACTGTATGTGGCAATGCAACTTCACATGGTGTGTCTTTTCTTTACCTTCAGTGGCTGTGTTCGTATGAAAGAACGTTTCCGTCGGGTAGATTAGGAAAAACATTTTCTATTTCTTTCTTTTGGGCTGCAGAAGTATTTTCTAAAAGAAAAAAAACTTTCCAGTTTCCAAATATCTCAAAATTTCAACTGATTAGCTCAAAATTCTGACTTATCACTTCAAAACTTTGACTTATTACCTCAAAAAGATGTACTTATCTAAACATCTTAACTTTTTATCTCAAAATGTTGATATTAACTAAAAATCTTCACTAATTATCTGAAAATTCTGACACATTCTCTCAAAACATTGATTTGTTAACTCAAAATTATCTCCAAATTTCAATTAAATATCTCAAAATCCTGACTTATCTCAAATTTCTGACATATTATCTCAAAATGTTGACTTAGTATCTCAGTCTTTTGAGTTAGAATCTTGAATTATCTCCAAATTGTAACTTATCTCAAAATGTCAACTTATTAGCTCAGAATTCCGACCTAAAATCTCAAAACACTGAACTAGTATCCCAAAGTTTTGTGTTGGAATATCAAAGTTTTGAGTTAGAATCTCAAAATTCTGACCTATTCTAGCACAAATTAAAACTGTTGTGGGTAGTTAACTAGCTTGCTAGTTTGATAGCTAAAGATATCTGTTCAAATAGTGTATCAGAAGTCATACTTATAATACACAATCCCTACACTATCCATTAAGTGTACACATTTTCTATATATCATCCAACAAAGCCACTATTCAGTTAGCTATATGACTCCCATTCCCTGTGTGAATGGAAGCATGAGCCAAGTGATCAATATCTGAAGACCAGATCAAGTGTCAGGGGCTCAGAGTTGTAGGTCTGAGGGATTAACTTTACATGACTGCAGGTTTCACGAGCAGAACCTGACACAAATGTTTCATTTGCTACCTTTAAATTGACTTTTATGTAGCCAGTGGATTTGACATTTACATGGAAGCTGATGGTCTCCTCAGAGATTCCCTATAATTTGATCATTACTCATTCCCTTGTACTTCAAATGGCCACTCATGTGACCTAGTTAATATGCTCTTTCAAGTCATGAGGGGATTTTTGGGAATAGTATCATAACACAAAATTTATTTGGTAAACATATGAGGTACAAAGACCCAAATCAGACATTTAGCGTGAAACATGTTCATGGTGTTTAAATATTAATTTGATCCTTATTTGTTGTAACTGACTTACAGTTTATTTCCTGATGAGTATGATATTCTATAAATTCCTCTCAAACCATATTTCATATATCAGTATATGGAGGGTAGTGCGAAGGACACATTATTTTTGTAATGTATTTTATTAAATTTAGGCACACAAAACCAAAACATTGAATGAAAACTAGAAATAAAAAATGCATTAGCCATCAAACTCTTAAACCTGTCAAATACTCAACAAGGCTCAAGAACATACTGTATGGTGATGTGAAGAACTGCAGGATGACACATATACCCAACCCACTGTAATATCTTTCAGTATTATGTTGTTCACTTATTCTAGAAAATTCTGAAGTATTTTAGTAGTTTTACTTCAGTCAGTTATTTTACCAAGAACCTATAGAAAGATATAATCCATATGCCATGTGAATTGATGCATTTACTGCAATATCGCTGAAATAAAAAAAAGTAATGTGTATATAGATATATCAAGGTCTGACTGAATCCTCATGCCATTTGGGAAACTGATCTATTTACAGCTTTAGCTATTCAAATTCTGCAGTGCTGTCATGTTGTCCATCATACAGTAAATGCCCGAGTTGTCAGTGCTTGATGCTTCAGTGTATGCGATGCAGACAGATTTTTGGCTTCTCTCACACAGTATCTACCAAAGATTCTTCAGTTCAAAACTGAACAGCACTTGGCGGTATGTCGAACATGGACGGATCAAACTGCTGGCCTTTGAACGGCGATCCCTCGGCATCCCAGCCCTTCTTCAGCATTTCATGAACTTTCTAAAACATAAAAAGAAAAACACAGAAAACTGTCAGCAGTGCAGCCAGTTCACTGGCTCTTATGCTCTGTGGTCTTTGTAACATTACCATCTCATGGCTCTGGGGCTTTCCTTGCAGTTTCTGTTGGTAGTCAAAGGTGAGACGATCCAACACGGCGTGCTCCTCCTCGCCCACAGTGGCCATGGAGCGCTCGCGGTTGATCTGATTTACGTCGATTTCTTGCTCGCCTTTCAGCACAGCAGTCCACCACACTTCCCCGCATTTACTCAGAGACAGCTAAGAGATGGAAAAAAAAAGATGGCACATCATCAGTTAGTCTGAAAGTACTAAAAGAAATGCCAAAAAATGTCTAGCAGCAAGTCAGATCAACTGAACTTATGTACTAATCCTGAAGATGTTTTCCACACACTGGTTGGTATTCAGACCGCAGGCGTAACTACAGAGTTAAGCGATATTCAGAGAGCGCAATATGTCATGCTAAAATTCATGCTTTGAGCTGTAAATATCACTCAAAAACTATGGAATATCTTTTTGAGACCAATATTTTTTTAAATGACACTATTAAAGACACTATTAATAAATTAACAGTATCTTTTCTTTAAAGTCCATGAAATGGAGAACATCTGAGACAGCATCTTAATCAGAGCTTATGTAACTACACTTACTTAAAATGAGCATAGCAGATGAATGCTAGATTGTTCTTCAAACCATCGGCACCGTGGGCATCAATTTAAAAAAAAAAAAAATTGTTGCCATTATTTATTTGACAACTCAAAGTAGCAAATGAAATACATTTTACATATTATCATTTCATGATCTTGACTTAATATATTGTGGCTTCATTAAGCTGTGCACTAAACTTACTGTTGGAGCACAATATAAAAAATTAAATGTAAAACAGTAGGATGTTCTGGATCAAGTGCTATTTGATAAGCTGATGAATAATGAAGGTTAAATTAAACCAAATGTGGTAATTAATGTGACAATTACTGACAATTCATGGACATATATTGCCAATATACTAGACTACTATTGGATGCATATTTCAATGCTTGTCATCTTCTCATTTGTACATATCAAGAGATATCTTCTCATATCTTCTCATTTGTACATATCATGTGTCTTTTTTAAACATTTTTAAAATTGTTTTTAAATTGTCTCTTGATTTTATGTTACTTCATATTACATTTGACAGTAATTATAAAATTCTTTCAAAATTGCTGATTTTTTCTGGCTTTTTGGGTTTAAAGGCAGGGGTCTAGATGCATTTGCAAGAGCCCTGTCTCGGATGCTTCTACCCAAGAAAAATCTGGCAACCTCGGAGGCATGGACTACACACAGATAATTTGCATAATTTGAACTGGGTGCCCAGAATAGCTACTTACGTATTTGTGTAACCCATCTCTGAATACACATAAGCTTCTCCACATAAACACTGACACAACCTTTGGACTTAAGTCACCAACTTTGAATAGAGTCAGTTACATCTCTGATCGGAGGTATAGTAACAGATCATGAACGTCGACTAAAAATAATTCTCACCACTACACAACGGCCTGGTTCCAGACTCCACAGAGAATTCTCAGTGTTGATTTTGTGCATGAACTCGCCTTCCATCAGGACGTTTTCTGACACTCCCTCCTTCGCTGCCACACGCACGCCACCAGACTGAAGACTGACAGACACCTGCGTACACAAAGAGAACGAGTCTGAGCTGATGACGATACGCAACAATGGCTCAATGCTGAGGAGTTTATTTTAAGGGGGCTTTCAACTGATCCCTTTGAGAGAAATTATCAATGTTGCAGTGGGCTTTCTGCACAGATGGTCATTACCGCATGAATTTCTGTATGAATAACTAAGGCTGTGAGCGATTCTTTTATGACTGTTAGTCTGAAATTAATGCACAAAATCCAGGTGATGCACATTTAACCATTTTGAACCTTTGTGTGCATAAAATTTTGGAGTATTGAAGGCTTTCAGCTGTAAATCTAATTTACAATCTTACAATTTATTTACAATCACACTGTTAGCTAGCTGTTGTCTCGGCTTTGCACAATTAATAACAATGTCCTTTATCCAACTATCCTATAATAGTCTCATTTACTAAAACTATAGTAAGTAAGATCATGACATACACTGTTACACTGCACCACGGACCTTGTGGCTCGATATTTAAATACGCTAATATGATAACAGCAAAAATGTGGCTGTAAGGTACCTGTCTGCCCTTGACAATGCTCGGTGGGACAAAAACTCGAACTTCCACATCAGAGTAGTCCTGTGACCAGCTGTAATTTTCTCTGACAGCACCGTTGTAGCTATCTGGGTTTGTCTGGAAACTGGGCTGGTCACTGCAAAACAACCCACATTTCAATTAGAGAGAGGTGTAAAGGCAATAACACAACCACTGAACTATGTTTAGTGTCCTATAAAGCAAGCTACATATTTATGTTCATATACAGTATAGCTATATTTCTGTACATTTCTGACAGCTATTATTAGCTATATAACTATATTGTTTTCCTACGGATTATTTATTTCTTTTTCAATGTTTCGGGGGCTTTTGGGGCCCATAAGATGCTTAAAAACTCATGAAACTCGGCACACACGTCAGAATCGTCAGCCATTGGGCCACCGCAAAGGGTAGCACATGGGCGTGGTGGGGTATAAATCATACATACTTGTACGTATATGTACGAAACTCAGTAAACATATTGGTCTCAACGATCGGAACAACTTCCGTGCTGACATCATGAAGTCGGCCATTTTGGATTTTGTGAAGGGTCCAAAGATCTACTACCATGGAGCGTTATTTCATCATTCATCAAACGTCAATGCAAAATTAGACCCTGTTCATGTGTATTATTTCAGAGTATATTATATAAATCAAAATCATTTACGGTCCCAATTCCAAAAAAGTTGGGACCGTATGGAAAAAACAACAAAACTGAATCATCTGAAAATTCGATTCACCCTGTGCTATATTGAAAAACACATTATTAACACATTATTTGATGTTTTTCTTTGTGAATTTAATTTGATTTGAAAATATACAATCATTTCAAATCTGATGAGAGTAACACACTCCAAAAAAGTTGGGACAGTCGACTGTTTACCACTGTGTAACATCACCTTTTCTTTAAATAACACTTATTAAGAGTTTGGGCGCTGAAGACACCTGTTGGTTAAGTTTAGCAAGCGGAATTTCCCCCCATTCATCCATTATGCATTTCTTCATCTGTGCAACTGTACGGGGCCTTCCTTGCCTTATTTTGTGCTTCATAATGTGCCACACATTCTCAATCTGAGACAGGTCAGGACTACATTAGTCAGGACTACATTATTAGTCCTAAATTGCCCCATCCCAACTTTTTTGGAACGTTTTGCATGCCTCAATTTCAAAATAAACATTTATCTTCAAAAAGCTATGCAGTTGATTCGGTAAAACATCAAATACCTTGTCTTTATACATTTTTGTTTACATACAAGTCAAAGTACATTTACAAATCACTCCTCTTTGTTTTTATTAGCATTTTCCATACTGTCCCAACTTTATCAGAATTGCGGATGTAATTATGATACTTGGCAACGGAAACGGATCACGAGCTGTTACAACAGACATCCCTGAGATCCCTGACAGACCAACAAAACACTTACGGTGCAGCTGCAGAAGAATCTGAACTAGCCGCTGGTGTAGGTGCAGATGCTGCAGGCGCAGACGCAGTCAATGCTGTTGGTTGTTCACTCTCTGCAGGTTGCACTTTGGTTTCATTTCCATCTGCAGACCCTGCCCCTGCAGGTAGTGGCTCTGCGGCTGAAGCTTCGGTGGACATGGACTCCTGCGCGGCTTCTGTAGGTCCTGCCATTTCTGGCTGTGATTGAACTTCGATTTCCTCCACTACAGCGGGAACAGCTCGGGCTTCTTCGGCCAGCTTCATCGCCCTCTCTCTGTCCTGCACCGCCAGTTTCTCGAACAACTTAAATGTCTGGAGAGATGGGTGAAAGAGGGAGCTTTTACATTACATTACATTATATTACAGCATTTGGCAGACATCCTTATCCAGAGCGACTTACAATTATCTCATTTATACAAGTGAGCAGTTGAGGGCTACCACTTCCCTGTTTTACATTTATTTACATTTATATACATTCAGTAAATAATACTAATAACAACAACAACAACAGGAACATGGACGTCCCAAGATGGAATTTGTAACAAAATATTTTTAAATACTAAAATACTATTATACTATAAAAAATACTATTTTAAGCAACTTTTACTAGGTCTCTAACTAAAAAACACAATTCTGATCACCACTCATTAAAAATGAGACAAATGACAAATGAAATATCATTCTAGAGCACCACAGCGCTGTTGAAATCTCAAATCTCTCACGGTAATGTGGTGAAAGGTTTTGTAAGGAGATGTTTATTAATGTTTATGGAAGGAGTCTCCAGTGTCAGTAAATTTTCCACCAGGAAAACTTGGTAACACGCCAAGCTGCATTTTGTTGTCTTAACTTCAAGTGAGGAAAAAAAACAGGCTGGTAAGGGAACAATTCTTTATAGCTGCTGTAAAGTAACTGATAACTGGTACTAACTTGTTACGCAGACCCTCAACAACATTTTAAACAGCGACAAACTATGACTCGTTCAGTAATAAATTGGATTAAACATGGAAGGATTCACAAACGTCTGTGGTATAAGAGGAAGGAAAGAGAAAACAGCCATCATGTTTTATTCTTTACTGAATTGAAGAAACATCAGCAACAGGATAGACTAAGCACACTTATTCCTTACTACTGATTCACCCAGACTAGCTGTAAATCATGCACCATATCCCAGTTGGTGTTATTAGGGTTGTAATATATGTTTGTTGTATGAAATATGAATAAACTCTCTGAGCTGATCTCCCATGACAGGTGACAATAAACAAAGCAGAAAAGTTATTCTGAGCTAAAACCAGCTTCTTAGAGCCAGGGGTATTACCTTTAGGACCATTTTTTCTGCCACTCCAGGTGGGAAGCCCATTTTGTCATTCGGACTGGTCAGAAGGCGATAAAAGTCTGTTTTTCTGTACAAAAACCCGAAATATATCTGCAGAAAATTCTGTATGTTTCCAACATGCTGCAAGATTCCCAGCAACGCGTTGTCATACAACTCTGTCATTTCCAACGGCGAAGACATTGTCCAAACTTCACTGACCAACAAATATATATATATATATATATATATAAAAATATATAAATATTTAAACAAGCAAGTCCTAAATTAACGCTTTGACGTGTTTTTGTCTACTGAGACAAACAACAACAAACTGACAAGCTCATGGAAAATACGAGACCATCAGGAGGATATGGGGTTACTGACTACTTCCGGTTTCACCAAAACAAAATAAAAGTCTCCTAAATGAAACGGTCACTTTTAATTGTGAACACAGCTGTTTAGGTCATCCCTTTGGTGCGGGGGGAAAAAAAACAATAGAAACCCTCATAGAATTTGTAATTGTTTTAATGGTTTTAATGGAAACTGTGGGTAATTTGTTACCTTCTAATGGTGACATGTTATGTCTAGTGGATACCATTAAAGGCTAATGGTTAGCTAATAGCTTGTAATGGTATTTGTAGTGGAAACCATTAGAATTTCTGTGATGGTTTCGATTGGGGTTTTTTTTCTTTCTTCAGCAGGAATGACACCCATATGTGTGAAGTTGTTGATATTAAAGTTTGAGCCATATGATTTGGGGGGGGGGGGTTGACCATGTGTTGTTATAGGGAAATACTCAACAAGGTGGTGATTATTTTTCTTCTAAAAGCATGCCCCGAAGTGTTGTATTCCTCTTATTCCGCATCGATTTGTCAACGACTGCGATTTTCGTTCTTAAAAATTAACAAATTGGTCTAATTTTTAACCATTTGTAGTTATATTTAAGTTAGTTCCTGTTATCACTTATGTTATAGCAGCCATAAAGAGTCGTTCTTTCACCAACCTCTCTCTCTTTTTCTTTATCAGGTGTATTAGAAGAGCTACAGTTTGTAATTGTATACCTACAATGTGCACTTTTGTTGTAGGTGTCGCTGATAAAATGGCCAGGGAGATGTAGCTTATAAAGTGATTCTGGCAATTTAGTATAAAGTATGTAGAACAACTTGCATGGGGTTTGTAATGTTTGTAATTTCAGAGAGGCTAATAAAACCCCAATTTAGATAAAAGCAAGAATATCAACAATTCACTGATTGATGTTGTGGACAAAATGTCTGTTCTTAAGAAAATGTTAAATCATTTTAAATACCTTGATGTGAAATAGTTAAAAAGAAAATAATGCTTTATGGACTAAAAAGCACAGAAATTGACGGATTGGCTAAAGGAATTGACGGATTTGGGGGGGGGCACGACATTTGTGAATTTTGCATTTCTATACATTCCGATAGGTGGCAGTAATGAGCTTATTTGTCCATGGTGTCGGTAATGAGCTTATTTGACCGATAGGTGGCAGTAATGAGCATATTTGTCCAAGGTGGCGGTAATGAGCTTATTTGACCGATAGGCGGCAGTAATGAGCTTATTTGACTGGTAGGTGGCAGTAATGTGCTTATTTGACCGATAGGCGGCAGTAATGAGCTTATTTGCCCAACCGCACTCAGAGAGAACACGACTCAATACGGAAATGTAAACGAAAACAAAATGGCGGCGTCCTTGAGCAGACACGGAAGAATATTATCTGTAAGCAAGCTTTCATTTTATAGTTGGGTTATTAATTACGCTTTGTGTTTAACAATTTCTTTAAAAACGGTATTTTTTTACTGTTAATATTCGACACTTTGTGGTTCTCCTTTTATCTCTGAACTGAAATGAAAACGTGTAGCCTGGTGACGGGGTTGAGTCCTAAATGTCTCTCTATGCTCTATACAAGTGCACTACATGTTACTAGGAAGCAATACGGTTTTTACGCGCTCTATGTAGTGCACTTTAGCTTCATTAGGGAGTTATTTGGGATACAGCCGGTGTGTTACCAAGCCGCTATATTTATTCAAGCTTGATATTGCACAGAATTATTTCATGTGAATAAATATTTTGTACATGTTTATAAATGTTTAGATTGCTTGTAGCCAACTGAATTCTGCGACTTGTCTCATCTCTGGATCAAGGAGCATAAACACCAGTGCAGTTTGCTATAAGGTGGGTACGGCTGTCACATTATGACATAACTCCATTATTATTGGCACCCATTTTGAAAACGAGCAAGAATGAAATGAAGCATTCCTTCAAGTGTAAACGAAAGCACTCAAGTTTTATTAACGCAACGTCTTTTTTTACGCGGTGCCATGTCTTTCTGTTTTCAAAATTATTGGCACTTCTACAATTAATCATTTACGAAGCATTTTCTGGAGAAAATTGCAGCAGTGTGCATCTTCCTGTAATGTCTAACAGGTTTGAACTTTTTTTCAGGAGGTCTTAGACCTTTCTCCATGCAGAACAAGTTATTTATGTTCTTAGGTTTGCACATGTAGACACTATCTTTCATTCAGAGCATGAATTTCAGTAGGATTGGGTCTTATTAGGCATCCAAGCACCAAAGGTAATCTGTAGCCAAGTTGTACCTTCCAAACAGGTTTTGTGCTATAACTTGGAATTTAACAGAATTCATGATGTCATCGGTCTTCACAAAACACTCGTGAAGCATCATTACTGGTTGTAGGTAGTGTGGACATCAATCCAATTCCAGGCAAAGGTTTAACCTTTTCGATTATTACTTTCCTATTTAGCGATTGATAACAAGATTGTACATGTGTGCAAACTCATATTTATTTAAAGGCTTGGAACTGAGTTGTTCAAATTCTAAATTAAGATTCTAGCTCACAAGTTGAAAATTTTTTTTGGATTTATATTAAATATCCTTTCGAGGTGTCAGTAGTTTTGAAAGTTTAAAAAAAATATTCACATGAGAATTGTTTTGATGCTTCAAAGAACATTTGTTTGAGTGGAAAGTTCGAATTAATGTTTATTTTATAGAATCAGTTTTTAGAAAGGTGGTTATTTAAAGGTGCCAATAATTCTTGACTGTATGTTGTGATTTTGCCTTAACTGGAAGACAAACTATAACCATTATTTCTCGTTGCTGTAGTAAAAGATTCAGTTGCTACTGTTTTAAACTGTCTAAATAGTATGTACTGTAACAATGGGACTTTTTTTTTCTCACAAAGGTTTCAGAGTATCTGTTGCTCAGTGAGAGTCAGTGTCCAAATCCTGATACTGAGCTTCTGCTTAACCGAGCCGTGTTTTTCTGAACTTACAGAACCGTGCAGCCCGCATTCGGGTGGGTAAAGGTGACAGGCCAGTGACGTATGAACAGGCCCTGCACCCACACCACATAGCTCATAGGAAGGGATGGCTCTCTCAACACACAAGTAAGTCACAGTTCTTCAGTCAGTCCTGGTTTCAGTTCTGAATTTCATGTCACAGCTGTGCATATTATTTACATAATAAACACAAATAGGTATCTGCAGTGTGAGGATGAAGAAAAGAAAGATTTACTAATAGACACATGCGTTGTCAGTCATGCAGTCACTTTTTACAAAATTGTATGCTGAGTCCTATTAGTACATACAACTTGCGTGACAGTACTGTGTTCTGCTCGTTGTGCTTCAGAAGATAAACTAAATAAAATAGCCCTTAAGAGTATGACGAGGATTCTCCTAGAAACAGGAAGGAGAAGTAACTGATGGCACAATAAGCACAAGAACAAACGCATGACACAGTACTATGTTCTGCTCATTGTGCTTCAGAAGAAAAACTAAATAAAATAGCCCTTAAGAGTATGGGAAGGAGAAGTAACTGATGGCACAATAAGCACAAGAACAAACACATGATACGCATCATTATAGCTGAGATCACATGAGATGGATGCCCTCTGAAATATACCCAGATCAGTTTCATGATATATTTAAAATCTACAAATAAATTTGACTAAATCCCAACTAAAAGGCAGAAGTAATGATGGGATCTCAGCATACATTGTTTACATGGTGTGGTTTAAAGATATTTAATTGCAAGCGTTGAGGAATAATTGAGCCGGAAAGGAAAGGATCAAAGGACTGTACAGGAAATATATTATTATTCATGATGAAAAACATGAACATACTAATGTAATACCTTAATGCATTCCTTTAGTGTTTGTTTTGCATCAGTAGTTTTCAGTACTGTTGAAAAGAACAAAAATGTACATACAGTTGAGGTCACAAGTTTACATACGCCTTGCAGAATCTGCAAACTGTTAATAATTTTTTTTTTTTTTAATAATAGTAATAAGTGGGATCATAAGCTGCTTTTTGTTTTTTATTTAGTTCTGCCCTGAAGAAGCTATTTCACATAGCAGATGTTTACACAATAATAACTGAATTTACACAAATGAACCAGTTCAAAAGTTTACATATGCTTGATTCTTAATACTGTGTGTCGTTACCTGGATGATCAAGGACTGTTTTTATGTTTCGTGATAGTTCCTTTGTGAGTCCCTTGTTTGTCCTGAGCAGTTGTCCCGCCCACTGTTCTTCAGAAAAATCCTCCAGGTCCTTGAGCACATTCTTTGCTTTTTCCAGCATCTTCTGCATGTTTGAGCCCTTTCCAACAGTGACTATATGATGTTGAGATCCATCTTTCACACTGAGGACCACTGAGGGATTCATACAAAAGATGAAAAAAGGTGCAAACATTCACTGATGCTCAAGAAGGCAGTACACTAGGGGCGGCTGTGGCTCAGGGTTCTCCACTATTCTTAGGGTGGGTGGTTCTATTCCTGGCCCGCATGCCTCCACATGCCAAAGTGTCCTTGGGCAAGACACGGAACCCCAAGTTGCTCCCACTCGGCAGGCTAGTCCCTTGCTTGTGTGTGTATGAATGAGAAACAGCTTTGTAGAACCGCTAAGGTTAAAAGCCACTATATAAGTACAGACCATTTTACATTAAGAGCCAGGGCAGTACTAAATAAAAAACAAAATGCAATTTTAGGATCCCTCTTATTTTATTTAAAATTATTAATAAACTTATGACTTTAACTGTAAGTCTGTGTGAGTCAAATTATGATTTGTGTATCTGTGCAGAATCATTTGACAGAAACATGAATCTGTGTACAAAAGTTTTGTTTCAGTCACCATATTTCTGACTAATGAATAAAAGAGCTTTACAAGTACATTTTTATACCTACACATGCCCCAGTTGTTTTCCCTTTAATTATGTACAGTATGAACCTAAACCAACGAAATAGCGAACCAAGTGTATCTATTTTGCTCTGATTCTGCAAACGGACTAATAGCTGTGAAAGCATTTAAGAACTGATTTTTTTTTTCCCCGTTCTAATTCTAATGAGCTTTAGTGCTACATTTTTTTCCCCACAATTATTTTAAAACAATTTGTCCTCCTGTAGGTAACCTCCAGGGAGAAGGAGGTGCTGCAGAGCGGACTGTAGAAGACATGTTCATCCGCCGTTTCATCTTTGGCACATTTCATGGCTGTCTTGCTAACGAACTGGTTATCAAGCGCAGGGGCAACATGCTGGTCATCTGTGCTTTGATGCTACAGAAACTCCAGCCTAATAAATATTACTTCCTTATCGGCTACACAGAAGAGCTGCTCTCACACTTCTACAAGTGTCCTGTAAAGATGGAGATACAGACGCTGGAAGATAAAATTGTCTACAAGTATCTCTAAGACCCAGGAGGGAGAATTGGAACATAAGTAATTAATACTTTTTGGTATAAAACTAAATATCATGTGAATGTAATGTATGTAATAAAAAAATTCCATGCTATTACTTGTCTCCGTGTTTTCATGTATATCTGTAATGACGAGCTTCAGACGATACAACAATGTTAATGTTGTGAATGCTTTACATTTCCAGATTTCTTGAGTTAGTACTGATGTCTGGTGAAAATTTCATGTGGAAATATATTTACTGGAAAAACTGTTAACTTTAGACAAATGTAGTCAGACAGGGTTTTTTCCTAATTTTTAGTTTTGGTCTGCATGTACAAAACCAATAATTGAATCTCACCCAAAATCCTAAAAATATATTTTCTTTGTTAATATACTTCCACAAACCATATACTGTACGTTGGCTGATTGACTACATTTTAGGGTAAGTAAAAACAATTTTTTTTTTTTTTAAAGTATATATCTTTTTAATGAACTACAAAAACTGCAGTATCTTTTGTTTAATGCATCTCAGACACATTAATGTCTCAGTCATTTATTATACAGTGTAGAAAATTAGCACTTCATTAGCAAATTATGTTACCGAAAACCCCAGAGGAAGCAATAAATTAGACATGAAACATTTTCTTTAGAATTTATTGGTTGAATATTTAGATTCTTTCAGAAACACTTTGGTAGGTAGGAAAGCATGACCAACAAAACCTTAAATTACCTGCAACAAACTGTTTTCCAAAAGGCACAATATAATTTCAATGTGTAATAATTTATTATTAAAAATGACAGTTCCCCTTAATAGTTGACATTCAACATTAACAAAAGTGCTATGGCCCTGGTGCATCACCTCAGATATCTGTCCTGTTATCAGTTGTTTTATAACACAATAGACATAAGAAGCATCACAGATAGATTACATGCACTAGAAAACACATACGGAAACCCTATTAAAACTTTAAACTTAAAAAAAAAAAAAAAAAAATACAATCCAGATTGAATGTGAATAGAAAAATGACTGAGTGCAGACATGCACAGAAATCAATAATGCACATCTCCAGGCTCATGTATACATTCACATTTAAGGGAGTGATTTTTGTACTGAGCTGTATAAAGAGTTTAAGGCAGAAGCTGCATGAGAATACAATGAAGTGAAGCCCATATTATTACGTCTTTGCTATGTTTACTGTAATAGATGTAGTCTCATTACAGAATGGAAAGAACTACAGGCCTAGAAAAGGTATTTTAGACCCGAAGCATTTTATTTGCATAAGTCTAGGTTAAAATGATGAAATAAGGACAAACCGAAGTAATGTTAGTGATGTAGGCATTATCAATTATGGTGGTTAACCTATAACGCAGTTAACCCTTTAAAGTACCATGATCTATCAGTGGATATTGTAACTACACACTTTATATTAATTTCACTGTAGTTACTGAATAATTGAAGCTCAATGATGAATATGATGAATGATCATAGATATGTGTAAGGGCTGATATTGTTCAGCCCTTACACATATCTATGATCATACATCATATTGTGTCATCTCAGTTCATCACATTGTGCAGTGCGATATTCTTATCATCTGCAGTGTATGTAATAGGATATATGCAAGTGTAAAAATGTATAAAAGGTATGTAATACCTTCTCCGGAGGACTCCGTTCCTCCTCTACATAAAATCTAATTATATATTTACTAATATAGCAGCAATGGCTGAGTGTAAACCGATTAAGTTGTTGGGGTTTTTTTTGTGTCATGAACAAGAATTCATTTCACAGGCCAGGATTTATAAAAGTACTTAAATCAGTTTAAAATGAGACCCTCTTTGGTTAGCAGTTTGGCCTGAGCAGAACTGTTGTGCTCTAGTTGTTAGAGTTTTCGACAGCTGTCTCCCTTGCATGACTGAAGCTTGATGAGCCTTTGGTTCATGACCTGCAGGAGCGCAGGGTCCACCTTCTTCACAATGTTCTCCAGCTGATGAGGATCAGTCGTCATGTTGTACACCTCCACAAATTCCTGGGGGGGAGAGAGAGAAGAAAAGCACTGTTTGTACCTGCAGGTCTAATGCAGGTCACTGACTCCAGAAAAATAACTTTTGTCGGACACGGAAGGTTACTATAAATTTTTTAGTTTATCAAACAGTTTATCAAATTGGAAAAAAAAATTACTATTATTTGCATGCCATATGCATACCATACATCAATAATCCAAAGAATGAGCTGTACATTTAACCCCTTCCTGTTTGCTACTTGGTAATGGCTGTCGTGTAGACCCAGGTCATCTCTGTACAATCAAAAGATTTCTCTCATATATATATATATATATACACACACACACACACCATCAATTTCATGAATGCTTACGTAGATAAATACATATGTAAAGATCTCATTTTTAGTCCTTCTTAATTTCTGATCAAAATGGCTCAAACATCATCTGTGTAAGCATGAGAGTCAGGGGCCACACCCCCTTTCATAGGACTGATGAGCACAAAGGCCACATCTCCTTCACTAGGACTGACTGGCACAGAGGCCACAACCCCTTCTCTAAACGTGACAAGCACAGAGGCCCAATCAAGTCAGTCATAACTGGCCCCCAACTTTGAATCAGTGCAGCCATAAATATTAAAACGGATCTTTACATCTCCAATAAGAAGGAAAAGAATTTGATCGCAGCACTTACCTCATCGTCAGCAAATTCACAGTATTGCAAATTGTTGTCCTTCAAACTCCTAATGCAGGCATACGTGTTGTTGAAGGCATCCTCGCAAACACAGTCTGGGAAGCACTCCTGTGGAGCCAAAGCGACAAAATCAAGGCTGGAGAAATTCTACTATTTAGTTTTGAGAAATTAAGAAGGCGTGAAATGACAGACACTTACAGCCACTCCGGGGCCGAGTTTGGGGCAGTCAGGATCTTTAGTAAGGTGGCCCTCACCAGTGTACTCCACCAAGAAGTAGGGACGTGAAGTGCCGTTGCGTAATGACGGTGCCTGCATACAGAATGATATCACGGTTACAGCAATTCTGCAATTTACTAGACCGCTCTGCTACTGTATAAAAGAACACAGATACTAATAACAACCAAGCTGATAAATGATTTCCTTTTGGTCTTATTTTAATATACATTTCATGTTAGCATCAAATTTCTCATCTCCGTATCAACAAATACACATGTACATTCATATAAACGCATGATTTGTCTTGAAGCCAGACTACTTCCTCAGCCATGCTGTTATAGAAAATGAAATTGACAGTCATCTGCAAATGAAACAAAGCTAGCACAAACAAGTGAATCAATATGCTACACCAATTTATTAAAAAAAAAAAAAAAAACACAATTCAGCAAGGGTAACTGCCCTAAAAGAGAAAAGAAAAATGATTTAAGGAGTCATTTATATTGCAAGAGAATGCCTCAACCACCTAAATAGAAGAAATGTGGTAAAGCTGCTCCCAGACAACACCACAAATGCAAACCACAGAGGTGACAAATGAACCAGAAATGCACAATGGAAAAAAAGATGAACTGTGTCTAATGCATCTAATGCATTTCGTTTTAAAGTGTTTACACAGAAGAGGTAGTTTAATAATATATCTGATGTTCTAGCACAGTTTAATTTATGTTTACTGAGTGTACTGAGCAGGGTCAGATCTGAAATCTACAAGAGTCTAGTCTCCTCTGATGCAACAAAAATACTCAAGCCTTGATGAACTGAGCAAAAATGTAACACGCTGAAGCACAATGCGACGCCTAAAGTTAACACATTTTTTTGAAATACATTTCTCATGACAGCTTTCGAATATGGACGATGACATTCTTACCATAAGAGACACCTCATAAGCTCAAAAGCTTCTCATAAGCCCTTACTCAGTGGTGAAGGATCTGTACTAGTGATCAGACGCTGGTGAGTTCAAATCCTAGGACTTTCAATTTTTTTTTTAAAGCCCTAGAGCAAGGTCCTAATTGGTCCATCAATTGCTCAGCTTTGTACTTGGACTGGATCGATCTTAACCTTAGGTAAAAGCATCTGCCTTGAGAATGAATGTAAATAAAATACAAGTACAATTTGACATTTACACTTAGAATGACTGTGTCGTTTGAAGTGATTGAGTAGAAAATATGCCAAAAGATGTGTGTATTATTAGCCCACCACTTCCAGACCCAGGTGTTTTTCCTGACTAGAAATCTTGGAAAGAAATTATGACTAGTCTGAAAAACCAGTCTATAAATGTTCAAGTATTCCAGGACACACAGTTGTTCAGCGTTTCCATTTTACTAGTTCTATCTAGATCTAAATTAGCATTTCAAAAGCTAAAGATGACACAGCAAGTTGAGAGAACCTTTAATTAAAAGCTAAAAACGGCTGCAGGTGATTATAAGGGAAAATGCAAGGCATCTGCTGATATCTGTGCATTACAGACTTAAAGAAGTGATTACAGTATGTATATGTCAAAGAAAAGGTGACCGACTATTACATGTTTCCATATTATACACAATATTAATCAGACTAAATGGTTTTAAATGGTTTTGGGTATAGAACTGAGGTGTATAATGCTGTAAAAGGGAAACATTACTAAATTTATTCAGTATAAAATTTCTGTGCATAATACCTGTCAAATATCTAAAGACTACTAAATTTATTGAGTATAGGAACTTCTGTCAAAATGCAAGCTTATAAAATGTATTCAGTATAGAACTGTAGTACATATATCTGTAAAAATAAAAAATAAATAAAATAAAATAAAAATAGTAATAATAATAATAATAATAATAATAATAAGATTAAGCTTATTCATACCTCTATCAAAAATGTAAAGCTTATTAAATGTATTTGATATAGAACTGTGGTATATGAAAAACTGAAACAACTAAGTCGGAAAAAAAAAACCCCCAACATTTATTGAGTACTTTGTGGTGTAATGGTGTCAAAAATGGTGTGTATATAAAAACATATATATATATATATATATATATATATATATAAACATAATATAAACATAATTTAAACATATATAAACATAAACATATATATA
>JANDJT010000060.1:20870811-20885602 GCA_024331685.1 Stegophilus panzeri | reverse complement strand
TTGAATAATTTTGAAACTGGAGAAGTCATTATAAGTTGCATTTTCAGTTGAATTTGGGGAAACCACTTGAAGCGTTCATTGTGTTGAACTTTTTCAATTGCTTTTGTTTGATTTGTTCATTGCAAACAGCTGAAAGTCTGTACAATATGATGATTTGACAATATGATTTGCAATGGGGGTTGAATAATTTTGACTGCAACTGTATGACCTAAAACATCATCAGATTTTCACATAAGTCATAAAAGTAGATAAAGAGAACCCAAATAAACAAATGAGACAAAAATATTATACTTAGTCATTTATTTATTGAGGAAAATGGTCCAATATTACATATCTATGAGTGGCAAAAGTATGGGAAACTTTACTTTCAGTATCTGGTATCACCTCTGTGCAGCAATAATTGCAACTAAACCTTTCCGGTTGATCAGACCTGCACATCGGCTTGGAGGAATTTCAGCCCGTTCCTCAGTACAGAACAGCTTCAACTCTGGCATGTTGGTGGGTTTCCTCACATGAACTGCTTGCTTCAGGTCCTTCCACAACATTCCTATTGGATTAAGGTCAGGACTTTGACTTGGCCATTCTAAAACATTAACTTTATTATTTTTTAACCATTCCTTGGTAGAATGATTTGCGTGCTTAGGGTCATTGTCTTGCTGCATGACCCACGTTCTCTTGGGCTTTACTTCACAGACAAATGTCCTGAGATATTCCCTTAGAATTCACTGGTATAATTCAAAATTCATTGTTCCATCAATGATGGCAAGCCACCCTGGCCCAGATGCAGCAAAACAGGCCCAGATTTTTCACAGATGGTTCTGCAGCGTTTTCCTTTCTCCAAACATAACACTTCTCATTTAAACAAAAATGTTCTATATGGTCCCATCCATCCACAAAACATGTTTCCAATAGCCTTATGGCTTGTCCACGTGATCTTTAGCAAACTGCAGATGGGCAGCAATGTTATTTTTGGAGAGCAATGGCTTTCTCCTTTCAACCCTGCCACGCACACCATTGCTGTTCAGTTTTCTCCTGATGGTGGACTCATGAACATTACTGTTAGTCAATGTGAGAGAGTCCTTTAGTTGCTTAGAGGTTACCCTGGGTTCCTTTGTGACCTCATGGACTATTTTCCATCTTGCTCTTGGAGTGATCTTTGTTGGTCAACCACTCCTGGGGAGGGTAACAATGGTCTTAAATTTCCTCCACTTGTACACAATCTATCTGACATTGGTGAAGTCCAAACTCTTTAGAGATGGATTTGTAACCTTTTCCAGCCTGATGAGCATCAACAACACTTTTTCTGAGGTCCTCAGAAATCTCCTTTGCTCCTGCCATGATGCACTTCCACAAACATGTGTTGTGAAGATCAGACTTCTTAGATCCATTCTAAATAAAACAGGGCGCTCACTCACACCTGACTGTCATCCCATTAATTGAAAACACATTACTCTAATTTCACCTTTAAATTAACTGCTAATCCTAGAGGTTCACATACTTATGCCACTCACCGATATGTAATATTGGATAATTTTCCTCAATAAATATAATATGACCAAGTATAATATTTTTGTCTCATTTGTTTAATTGGGTTCTCTTTGTCTACTTTTTGGACTTATGTGAAAATCTGATGATGTTTTAGGTAATATTTATGCAGAAATACAGAAAATTCTAAAAAGGTTCACAAACTTTCAAGCAGCACCGTATGTATTAGTAATAAGCTGATTCACATCTACAGCTACCTCGGTTCGAGACTCAGCTTAGGTAACTGTCTGTGTGGAGTTTCTCATGTGTGCACATCAGTTTCCTCAGGGTTCTCTGGTTTCCTCCCACCTCCCAAAAACATGCCAGTAGGTGAATAGGGAACTGTAAATTGTCCCTAGGTGTGAACGGGTGTATAAATGTTTGTGTATGGTGCCTAGCGATGGACTGGCATCCCATTCAGGTTGTATTCCCGCCAGTGTTCCTGGGATAGGCTTTGGATTCACAACAACCCTGACTAGGATAAAGTGGTTACAGAAGATGAATAAATGAATGAATATATATGTTTTGGCAATAAGGTATGGTAAGCCTATGATTGCTGATATGGTGCAGCTTTTTCAGGATCCCTCGTGTTTTGCAATCGATCAGGGTCCCAAAAATGTAGAAAGTATGGCATCCTAAGGTTACATAGTAATTGAACAGAAGTGATTGCAGTTCCTTGTGGAAAGATATAACACGCTCTTTCATATACAGAGGTCATAAACCAGACTATACATGGAAACAATGCTCAGCAGTTTTGCAAGTGGCTAAAGAAGTGAAACACTATGACCATGTCAGAGTAGCAGGCAAAGAAAATAGCTGCTCAGTCAAGTTGAGGGTGTTTTCAGGTTCACTTAAAGGACAAATCCTTTACATGAAACTTTATATCAACTACTAAATCACTATTACTACTAAATCACATCTTTTAGACATTTATTACTGAGCATGGACTACTAAAATGTATATTCCAGTTCACCATAATATAAGATTAAGATTTTTTTTAAAAATTTGTTTAGTATCAAGAACTTACAATAAGGTCTGTGAGGTAATCTTTTTCATAGTCATCTTTGTGAACCTCTGCTTTCCCATTGACAGAGAGTGTATAATTATAGTATTGAGAGTTCCCCACCTGCAGAAAAGAAAAAAATAAAATCACCAAATGTGTCATTTTTAGGAAACTGAAAGATGTGACAAACTTTTTTTTTAAAGAAAGAAAGAAGAGAAGCTGGTCCCTTTATCTGGGGGAATGTGGTTTAAAATTATAACCCTGCTTGAATGAGAGAGGAAGTGGGTCATTCATGTCATCGGATAAAGATTTTAGCTGCTGATAGAAAAAAGTGAGAGAGGCTCATGATGAAGCAAATGACCCACCAGTACATGCCACTGGTCCCATCCAGGAGGAACATGACCCACACCTCCTGTCTCATTCATCCCATACTGAAAAAACAGCACAGTAGAATACACTTATTATAAATCACAGATAGAAACAAACACAAACAAGCAAACAACAAATAAATTTCCTCAAAAGTTGAACAAAAACACAGACCTGATTAAGGTATTTCCCTCCATAAAAGGTCTGATAATACTTCTTGGTGAGGTAGACAGGAAAGGCTTGCATTTCGGGACCAGCTTGCCAAGCTTTGCTGCTGCAGTTGCCTGACCAGGAATTGTTGTGGACCATGTGATTGTGTGGATATTTCCCAGAGAGAATGCTGCTCCGACTGGGACAGCACAGGGGCGTCGCTGTATACTGGACACCATGAAAAAAAAAAGATAATGGCTAATATTTTAGACAACAAAGGAGCAAACACGAACATTTGTCTGGTATTTTTACTCACCAAGCATGCCTGAGTTCATCTACTTTCACAGGAAGTGGTGTCTGACTCTACGTGAAGCCTAATAATGAGCCAAGCTGAATAGAACTCCTATCTGATCAAATGATATGCGATGGTAAACCTTTTAATGATCCATTAAATAGAAGAATAATTTTAACCTCTGTGTCTGATTACTCTGACTATCGGAATCTATATGAGTGCTCCTTGTGCAATAAAATAGTCCAATAAGAAAACCCAGTTAATATCACAGATTGTAATCTATTTTAAAAATTTGTGAGGTTGAATAGGCAGTTGGGTGGGCATTAAAGTAACATTTTGAGGAAGATTCAGGATGGGACTTTAATGTTTTTAATGTAAGTATTTCATGTTTATCATACATTCAGCGAGGATGCACTGGGACGCACTTGCTCCACTCATACAAGGAAATAGGATTACAGTGTGTCATATTTAAACCAAGGTGTCCGATCATATCCAGAAAGAACCGGTGTAGATGCAGGTTTTCATTTCAACCAAGCAGAAACCACACCTGAGTCTACTGAAAGCCAAGAACGATTGATTAAACCTGTGGAATCAGGTGTGGCTCCTGCTCGATTGAAATATAAACCTGTTATTTGCAGATAAAATAAGACACCCCTGGTGTAAACGGTTCATTAAGAAAACTACAACAATGAATTCTTGCTTACTTGCCACTAACCTTTTTTTTAGCAATGACTTTTAAAGATGAAATCCTGTGAACTTTTTAAAATCCAGTGACTATATGTTGCTCTGAAAGATCTTATCGTGTCACCGTGTTCAAAATATGTCTTTTCTCTCAATAACCTATTGTATCTATTGTATACACAAGTGTGTATACACTGGAGTGTCAATTAGACTGAAACTTTAATGATTCTGAAGCATGTGGCCAGAAATGTGCACAAAAGTTATCAGGTGCTCCGTGGGCCATAGGCAGCGTGTTTGAGGATGAGATCACTTTTTGGTTAACCACTGGTATTTACAGAAACATTGCAGCACACTCTCAGGAAAAAAGACTACTAAATTGTACCTTTCTTGCCACTGGAGTGGTACATTTAGTATGTTTCTGGTTAGATATAAAGGTGCATGTAGTGTACCGTTAAAGCTTTACTTTAAAAAAGGAATTACAGACCATGAATGTACCTTAAATCTTTTTTTCTTTTAAAAGGTACACTATATCTACATTTCCAACATATCTAATGGTGACACCTCAGTGACCAAGAAAGGTATAGCACAAAATAGTGCGATTTGTTTTCTGAGTGTAGACATTTTACATTTACTCACTGCATGGGAGAAGGTGACACCAAAATCACCAATCAGGGCTTTGGTCTTCTTTAACGGCGTCTGTGGTGAAATTCCAGAAATATATCTGTTATATTAATTGATTAGGTCTGTTATCTTCAAAACTGCTTATTTCTACAAATTACACATCACTTCTGAAAAAGTGTGTCATCAAAAGAAATACCAAACTCACCATTCCACCAAGTTCCACGTCCAGATCATCTGTAACGATGAGAATCATGTTGCTGGCTTTGACACATTCTGCACACCTCAGTAGACAGGTGTATAGGGTGAGGAAAAGCAGTACACCAGGAACCCCTTCAAGAGTCACTCTCCTCAGACGGTTCCTGTGTGTGTTCTTTGACAGTGGACTTGCCATGTGTCTTTCAGATTGGAAGGGAGTCTGGTAGATATCAGTTTTAGAGCAGTATTAGTAGCAGACTTGCAGAGCATTCACGGTGGAGTGGGATGGTGTGAATCAAGTTTGAGGAAGTGCAACTCAGTGGTCATATGACTTGTGTGTCGTTTGCAGAGGGACTTTAACCTGAGGTATTGGCTCTGCTGAAGTGAAATCGTCAGGAATGAAACCTGTAAAGAAAAAAATAAGCATTTTTTTCCGAATGTGGAACAGAAACACTACCAAATATGCTTCGTTTCTTCCTCTGTGGAGATACATCACTTCCTCTAGCTAATGAATTCAACAAAATTTACTTTTTACGGTTTAGTATGTGTGAAAGTTTTTTGGGGTTTTTTTTAAACAAGGGGGTTTGGGCGAAATTAAATCCAGTGTGTGAGGAATTAAAGTCATGGTTTGACTTATCGGTTTTTGTTTCATTGACTTACTGTGAGGGGGGGAAAACTGTTCTGTCAGTATGAGTCACTGCAGAGCTGCGCAGAATCAGGACTTAGCATAACATTCATTTATTCATGTAGCATTTAGCTACATTACAAAACATTCAATAAACAATTTGCTCGTTGTTTTCCCAACTGGATTAAATAGCTACCTAATTAGCTAAGTAAACTCAAGCTCAGCTCGGATCACTTCACTGATTCCCCCAGTACTTCCGTTGGAATCAGGGTTGCCAGATATGTTCAACAACTGCTGCACAAGTGGTGATCAAACCCAGGAAGTAAAACCATCCTATCTTCAACTTGAAATAACAACCCACTTGCATATTAATCTTAACTTCTTTCAGCTCTGTATTGGTTTGGATAAAAATTCCCTACTTTACCCACAATGCCATTTGACCACCTGCTGATAGTGGGATTAAGCTCTCACGTCACTGTTACTTAATGTGAGCGATGCAGCAGCGCTTTAATCCCTTAGTCTGTCCAGCCTCCTCATCTGTACACTGCTCAAACAGATCAACTTTCAAAGCTTCAAATTTCATGCTACAACACCAACACCGTCATGCTTATAAGCTTCTGCCAGCTTCTTCCCCCACAACCATTGCCCTCCTGAACTTTACACTACACTTTTAGGCCACTGATGTTTTAATGCCTGTAATCATCCTGTAGTTCTATTCTGTACTGTATATTCTGTATTATCTCTATATAATTGTAGATTCATAGTATATAACCTAGGTTATCTTTATATATCTGTGTATATACATTGTATATTATCCATGGATAATCTAAATCTTTTGATTTGAGATTATTTTAAAAAAATTCAACTATTAACTTCCACTGTAACATCACTAGCAATGTCTGCCTGTGATGTCAGCGCAGCACACACTAACAACCTTCTCATGGGAATAGCAAAAATACACAGACAACCAACAAAATAGCACAGAATCATTTAACACACCACATTTTGTCCCCTTAGAGGGGATAGTTCTACTGACTGAACACCTTAATCCTATGATAAAACATTTCCATTCTGATAGAAATGGTGTCTTCCTGAATTACTCCATCTCAAACCATACAGTCAGAGGGCACACAATAGTTTGGTGAACATGAAAATTATGTAAATCGTATTTTATGGCCTTCACAGATGCCAGATTCAAATCTCACTTAACCAAGTTTTGTTTATGGGAGCTTTTACACCTTTGTACACCATATAACCAAAAGTATGTGAACACCTGACCATCACACCCATATTTGGGCCTTCCCACATGTTGCAACAAAGCTGGAAGCACACAACTGTCTAGAATGTCTTATGATATGCTGTAGCATTAACATTTCCCTTCACTGGAACTACAGGGCCCAAACATGTTCCAGCATGCCCCTGTGCACAAAGTGATTTCTATAAAGACATGGTTTGTCAAGGTTGGTGTGGAAAAACTCAAGTGGCCTGCACTGAACACCTTTGGGATGACCTGGAATGCTGACTTCATGCTGGAATGCAAGACCTCACCTGCCATGCTCTACAATCTAGTAGAAAGCCTTCCCAGAAGAGTGGAGGTATTAAAAACAGCAAAGGGGGACTAAACTGGGAATGTGATGTTCAACAAGCATATATGGGTTTGATTGGTCAGGTGTCCAGAAACATATGTTTGTGTCCATATCATGTATGTGTTAAACTAGGTATAGCCTACAGTGTATGATTTTCATAATTTTGGTATTGCAGATAAAAATCACACTGTGTTAAATATTTTTTTGGTCATGAGTTGAAATCAGTGGTCTTAGAATGCATAATGTCACATGCTCACTGGCAGCTGATTAAATGCCATTGTGACCAAAGGCAATCAACAATAAAGTTCTGTCAGTGTCCGAAATTTTGGACGCCCATCTAAAATCCAATTGCATAGGATGATGCAAACCTCTCGAGACAGCTACAAATACGTTAGTGGCAGTAGCAAAATGTAACAGAATCAAAGAAAAATATGTTTATTACCTCAAACTCACTTTGAAGACGGTTTATGTTGCCATTTTTTGGCATGAGCCCAGACTATCCTAATAGTTGATGTAAGCAGAGCCTACATCACACAATTTTTTAATTGCATGTCTTTCATTCAAGGATTTTCGTCATATCATGATGAAGTGTACAGTGTGACAAGTAATAATTGTAAAAGACTGCTGAAATCGCACAGTCTAAACCTGGCTTTAGGTAACACCATCATCAACACCAATTAAGGTAATAACTTTTGGAAGAATGGTATGCACGCCTTCAGTACATTTATAATTTGTTATTGTGGCTCATGGTACCGCAGCACCTTGCTAAGACACTTTCTGGGTTGTTGTTTTGTTTTTTTGGTTTTTTTGCTTTAATTTGTATATGTAAAATGTCCAACCGTGCACAGTGGTGCATAGCATTGCTGCCTCACAACTCCAGGGTCCCTGGCTTGATACTGCATGGGTTTTCTCTAGGTTCTCAGGTTTCTTCCTACTTCCTAAAAACATTAATGTAGGTGGATTGAGTCTAAAATGCTCTTAGATATGAATATGTGTGCATGCTGCCCTACGATGGACTGGTATCCCATCCAAGGTGAGTTTCTCACCAAGTACCCACCAGTGTCCCTAGGATCGACTCTGGATCCACTGCAACTCTGCCCTACCAACTTCCTGTACAGTTCCAGAAACTTCTGAAGCTGTTCTCCTCACTTTTGTACTCCTCACTTTTGTATGTTTTTTTTCCCTTTTTTATTTTCAGAGGTCTGTGGTGAAACAAGTCATGTATAAAAACGGGGATCTGGCAACACAGGTCGGAATTGTTTTCAGCCTGCACACCTTTCTCACGTCACTTGGCTGCATTTCTACAACTTCTGCTTTTAGGAAGTCGCCGGTTTGGTGTCGTGCTGAAGTGATTAGTGAACCCTGAGCTAAATAAATCGTTAACAATGCATATTTATTATCTGCATAACTTCCTATCATGACACGGAAGCAAATGCTTTCTTAATACCACCAATAAGTTGTTTAGTTATGGTAGCTAGCTGGCAAGCAGTGTCACACAGATAATGGTTCCCCTAAAACGCAGGAAAGTGACTACAGAGCAAACTGCAAGTCATGACAGTGAAATGTGTAAATTTTCTGATATTTCTATATTCATCGTGGAAAGGAAGATGGGTGCGTCCAGAAAATCTTTCCTGACACGTCTTGGAAGGAGTAAAGGATTTCTGATTGAAGAGTCTTACAGGTAGAAATTGTGTCAAGAAATCGTCCTGTCAGTGATGCATCCTTAAATGTCTTTTTTCTTTTAAAATAAATAAAATAATTCTAATTAAAATAATAATAATTGTTTGCTTTCGCAGCTCCTCCACCACACACGTGGTGTCAGAAAACAACACTGGAGATGAGGTTGACATTTGGATTAAGAAACAGGAAATGGAAGGAAAAGTCTCAGCCAACTCCGTCAACCTGTTGGACATCAGTTGGTTGACCGAGAGCATGGCAAGCGGAAATCCTGTGCCCATTCAAGACCGGCACAGGTTAAAGGTAATGATTCTTAGCCCTTGCATCGGTATCTTTTAAGAAACATTTGTGTGATGTTGAAACTTCAGACAGTGCGATGAGGAGTAATGCCTTTATAGACCAGCCTGAAGCCCTCTGATGTCACTCCTGCAGTTATAATGAAGAGTTACGCCTGTCAGAGGAGAACTCCACTGAAGCACCACAACTCATTCCTTACAGTGAGTCCTTTACATCACTTCGGGTGCATTTTACGCGCTCTGTTCCGTTATCTTATCTTTCCGTTATCATGTTGGAAATGGTTTGGTGAAAAAACATCAACAACCATGCACAATTGCACAAAAATGCTCCATTTACCCCAAATGTAATCAGTCATCTCATTCCCAGACTTTTTTTAAAGTCTAAAATAGTTGCCTGGAGCCTATCCCAGGAAACTCGGAGCACAAGGCGGGAACACCCTGGACGGGGTGCCAACCCAACACAGGCCACAATCGCACACACATTCACACACTACGGCCAATTTGGAAATGCCTACAACGCATGTCTTTGGACTGGGGGAGGAAACTCCTAAAGCACAGGGAGTACATGCGTACACAGGCCGGAGGTGGGAATTTAAACCCTTAACCCCGGAGGTGCAAGGCAAGCAGTCTTTTTTTGGGTAAATGTATCTTTGCTAGTGGTTTGTATTTTTATTATTATTAGAATTTGCCTTCACAAACCCTCTAAGACATATTTGGTGTCTGACATTTATTTCTTTAATTTTGCACTTGGGTGGTACAGCTCTACTGAGTCTTGCCTTGTCCGCATGGGTTTTCTCAGGGTTATCCAGGTTCCTCCCACTCTCCATAAACATGACAGTAGGTGGATTGGCTATTTTATGTGTGTGTGTGTGTGTGTGTGTGTGTGTGTGTGTGTGTGTGGTGCCCTGCAATGGACTGCCATTCCATGCCATTCCAGGGGGTATTTCTTATGCCCGGTGCCATGCCAAGCGTTCAAGGGATTTTTCCAGTTACTTTATGGCCTGCGTGCATTGAAACACAATACTGCTCGATTTGATTTGCAGGAAGCTCTGGAGATCTTAGCCGAGAATGCGGAGTTCAGTGAGAATGAAGGCAGGAGCATAGCCTTCCGAAGGTCGGCGTCTGTCTTGAAGGCACTTCCTTATGTCGTGCGTGCGATGAATGAGTTGAAAGACTTGCCCTGCTTGGGTGAGCATTCACTGAGAGTTATAAAGGTGAGAGATATTTCAGGTTCATATTCATCTCGACTGCTCAGTTGCTGATATGAACACGTCACTCTTTTAGGAGATATTAGAAGATGGCACATCAAGTGAAGTGGAGGCAACAAGACAGTCTGAGCAGTTTCAAGCCATAAAGGTTAGCAGTTGATACCAAATTTCAGTAGCATCACATACTTTGTAATTCTTCTAAAAATCTCTCTCTTTTTTTTTTTTTTTTTCTTTCCCTGTCTTCAGGCACTGACTGGTGTTTTTGGTGTGGGAGCAAGGACTGCAGATCGGTGGTTTAGGGAAGGCCTACGCAGCCCAGAGGACCTCATACACACAGGACAAAAGCTAAACCATGCACAACAAGCAGGTACAGGACTAATTCTGTTCAGGAATTAAATAAAATACAGTTAGTAATTCAGTTTGTTAGTAGCCTTTTCACATGCTCTTTTGTTTTTCGTTACACACACTTACACAAGCCTGAAAGTGTGTAATATGTGCTGAACTCTCTTCTCTTTCTGACTGTTAGGAGTGCAGTATTATAATGATCTGAACACACCTGTCACTAAAAAGGAGGCTATGGTCATCAGCGACATTGTAGAGAAGGCAGTGAAAGCTGTGCTGCCTGGGGCAATTATTACACTCACAGGTGGATTCCGAAGGTATAAAGATATCGTTCATACCGTATATAGCATCAGGTACAGCTGCATAATGGATAAAAGTGATAATCTGCTCGATATTTAAATCAGGATTATGCTACCATACACATTTATTTGACCGATTTAGAAACGGATCCATTTTATTGCACTTTCTGTCAGAACCGCTGTTCTGGAAAATTAATCGATGGAATTCAGCGTTAGCTCATTAGCTCCATTTTAGCTAAGCTCAACAATATTGTGATTAATTATATTTCATTTATTGAGGAAATTCTTAAAACACTTTTTGTATGTAAATTGTATCAATTGTACGTAAAACCCGAATACATAAACGTGTGGCTTATATTTTTATTGTTTTGTTTTCTAGGGGTAAGGAGGTGGGTCATGATGTGGACTTCCTCATCACACACCCAGAGGAGGGGGCAGAGGAAGGATTGATGCCCAAAATTCTGAATTGGTTGGAGGATCAGGTAGTCAGCGACGATGTTAAAATGTTGCCGGCAAGGTGAATTGTAATTGTGATGAAAACATTAACAAGCCTTCTCCTTCCCAAGAACTGACCCCGCCCTCTTTGGCGTGTCTAACAAGTTGCTTTTTATGCCCGGTTTATGCTTCATTAGTGCTTGTAAGGGTTGTCCAAAATGAAGTTAGGAAAGCCTTGAGCATTTTTTTAGAACAAGATCTCAGCAGGTAGTAAATAGCATAGACTAATAGGTATAAGTACATGGTTTTTTTCTCCTTTTAAATAAATGAAGGTGCTTTGACTAAAAGTGCTTTTCACTTTGACCTGATTTCAGGAAGATTATACAGAAACACAACATCTAATGGAAAATGGACCTAACATATTGCAGTTTCACATGATCAGTAGGTTATTACATAATTAGAGGATGTAAATTTGTGAATATTACTTCTAGAAGAAACACTTATTGGAAGCAAACTCAAAAGGAAATCATTATCATTACAGTATACAGGTGTAGAAGAGTAAAGACAAACGGTACAAAGTGTGTTGAAAAACTGTTGAAAAATCAGTATGAGCATATTGTGAATAAGAGTCCTAGGATGAACTCAGGACTGTCTTTATGATTACAGCAGCAGTTCTAAGAGCAAAACTACAGTATCCAGGCGATATTATCCACTGAGGCGTGGGTGAGACCTGGGTGTAAACTGTTGTTTGGGAAGTGCACATATTTATGGTATTCAGGGTAACTCTTTTATCCCTGGAATTGTGAAATAGTTTTAATAAATATTAATCTAATAGAAAGAAGTATTTACTGTACTGAAGCCTCTGTTAAAGCAATTATACAATGTTTAATTTGGAGTTTAAATTTTTTCACTCTTTACTCGCTATTCTATTTTTTTTTTTAAAAGAACTAGTAAATGAACTAGTAATTTCACAAATGTTCTGTAATAAGATAACTAAGTTTGAGGAACAACACAGAGCTGTTTCTCTTATTCTTCTGTCTTTGAAGTCCTTTTCAAAGCTTAACAAAGCTATTGGGAAGAAAGCATAAATCGTGTTGAAAAGATGCAGAGCTGAGCAGCTCTGTTCCAACAACTCTAAGTGGCCTAAAAACTGGCCAATCTCTAATAAAATGACAAAATGCACTATTAAAATATGCTTAAGAATTAGAAAATTGTTACAAGGGCACCTTTTTATTAAAGACCAAAATAATTGAATACTGGAATTGCCATTAAAAATGTAGTGTGTTGTAAAGCTATTATTCTGTGATTTTTATCTGTGCTATAAATATGCTTGGGATTGTTTACATAAAACGGTCCATTTTTATTCCCAGGGTTTGCTGTTGTACCAGAAAACAACTAGGAATTCTTACCTAGAATGTAAAGATGGACCTGCTCGTCCTCCCAGTAACATGGACCGATTTGAGAGATGCTTCTCTATATTCAAGCTTGAACAATCTCAAGTGAACAGTGATACACGTCTGGAAACTTCTTCATATAACTCCAGCACGACAGACGGAACGAAGGAGCGTCACTCAGGGTCTTCATGGAGAGCTGTTCGAGTCGATCTTGTAGTCAGTCCTTACAGTCAGTTCGCTTTTGCTACACTTGGCTGGACAGGATCCAAGGTAAGGTATATTCCTAACAAATTATTCGTTAATCGTCAGATGGGATTGCTTTCACACATGAAGTTAATCTGTACACTGTTGGAGAACTATTGAAAGTGTTTTTGTTTTTTTGTTTTTTATTTTTATTTATTTGGTTATGCTAAACACAATTCTGCTGATTTCATAATACGATAATAGCGACGTCAGTGTTTATAGGTTAAATGCTCCATGAAGGGAACCCACTGAACCCATTGAAATATTTTCTTATGCAGCTCTTTGAGAGGGAACTGAGGCGCTGGGCAGGACAGGAGAAGGGGATGTCTTTAAGCAGTCATGCACTCTACGACAGCAAACAAGTAAGCGTATGCACGCAACCCTTTCATATTGAAAGGTAAATACTGAAAAGTATTTACTGTTTATGCTTTAAGACAAAACATGGTGAAAATGTCTGGAAGATTTTTAAATGTTTACATTGGTCGTTCCAGTTTTAAAATGGCTGCCACTGCAGGTATCAAACTTGCGGTTATTTTTTTTTTCTTTCTTGTTATAAATGTGAAGCATAAAAATGCATATAAAAGCTTGAGATACTGAACAACTTGATTGTGAGGTGTGTGTGTGGTCAGTCAACAACTTTGTCGCTCCAGTATCGAAAATCTAAACACCGAAATGTCTTTACTTTTTGGATTATATTTGAGATTAATGGAAAATTTGTGAACATTTGATTGTTCCTTTAATCCTGTGTCAGTCGGTGGTTATGAGGTTAGAGGTGGACTAACTGCTAAACTTTACCTGGCGTTTATTTAGCGTTTGTACTTTAATACTCAGATCTTTAGAGTTTGAAGCTCTAAGATAAAACCACCAGTGTGACGATGATGATGATGATGATGATGATGATGATGATGATGATAATAGCGCTAAGAACAGCCATAGTTGTCTTGCACGTACATGTCTACTAGTTCTCATCATTTCAAACTCTGCACTCGTGTGTGTTCTGTAGCAGCGTTATCTTCGCGCAAACTCAGAAGAGGACATTTTTGCCCATTTGGGCCTGGAGTACATTCCACCTTCAGAGAGGAACGCATGATGCACTTCAGTCCAACCCAGATTACTCACTACCTCAGCTGATGGATCATTTTTTCAGATTTGGATGGATAATTTTTTCAGATTTGAGGAATTATTATTATTATTATTATTATTATTATTATTATTATTATTATTATATTTCTCAAATTTCCACATCAAATGCAGTAGTTATCATTTTATTGCAAATTCTGCTTTTATTAGTGAATTGATCACTTTAATTTTATAGGATTATATGATTAACTAAGAATGAAATTCTTTATAAATGTTACTATGAATCACTGTTACATACTAAAACTGATTTTAGCTAAAAAATGTATGTATTTATTATTTATTGTTATCTTCTGTATCGTTATGTAGCTGAAGCACAAAAATAAAATATTTTAACATTTTAAAATATTTTCCATAATCTCACGGGTTTTTTTTTTTTGTTTGTTTTTGTTTGTTTGTTTTTTTTTAATTCGGAGTACATCTGTTTCTTATAAAGGCTGGTTAAGTTCAGATATTCTCTTCTGTGTAATATTTTGGACTTGTGAGATGAGCTGTATTACAGCTGCTGTTTATGTGGATGCTTTTGTGTCATGTACATTTTGCTGATTTTGCAGTATGCATTTGCCGTGAAGCCACATATGTCACTTTCTACTTATAAGTGCACCTGGCATGTTTGACCTCCTTTTTCCAACCGCCATTTCTGACAGCATCTTTAAATTGTTGCTCTCTCCACAACCATGTTTTTAATGGTCACCTTAAGATGGTTATTTATCTAAA
>JANDJT010000060.1:20854645-20865322 GCA_024331685.1 Stegophilus panzeri | reverse complement strand
TATATATATATATATATATATATATATATATATATGTGTGTGTGTGTGTGTGTGTGTGTGTGTGTGTGTGTGTGTATTTGAGAAGATAGAGAAGACAGTAAAAGAGGGGGTGATAAATAAATAAATAAATGTGTGGGTTTTTTTTTTTTTAAAGTAATGGCCATGAATTTGCTGATTAAGTTTACACAGTATGCCATGACATATCTACCTTGAAACACTTATGGCAAGGATCAGGTAGATTGCTTCCATGTAACATAAGGCAGAGTATATATATTTATGGCATTTGGCCATAAATATACAAAACACCAACCCCCAACCACATGCACACACACATACACACACAGACACACAACACAAAGCAAGAGCTTAAACAAATGTAATTATTAATAGCATACAATAAGTACAATTGAACGCAATATACTAAATACAATATACAGCGTACTGTATGTAAATGGTAAAAAGTTATGTAAACAAGACAAAGTACTACATTGTGGTAAAGAAAGGTGTAAAGTGACCCCCCCAACAGATTATTTTTAATTAACATAACCCAACTATTCACAGAGTAGGCTCATTATTCAAGTTTTGCTATTTGTTGAAGGCATATAGCCTTTTGATCCTGTGCCCAGTGTCAGAAAACATTAGGTCCAATTTTATATTATTTATAGGCCTACTTCTTTTTGAGTTATTGGAGTTTGGATGAAACCAGTTCAACTCAAGTGGCCAGTCAGATCGGGTAATAAATATCAATACTAGCCTAAATATAATACCTTTGATAATGGAGGTTATGATTTCCACTAATGTAATAAACAAATTGTTACAGACCACATTTTGAAACCCCACTGCTACATTGTATATAGTATGTTAGCTACTTTTTCCTGTTTAACTACAGATGTTAGCCTACTAAATATTTGCTACTGTTAATGTGTCTACAGAATTCCTCTAAACAAGTAGTTTAGATTTCTTGACCAGAAATATCTTAAAATTACTTTAATTTCAATATAAACCAGCAATATTTGAGATTTGAAGAGCTACTGTATTTCAATTTTTTAACAATTGAGTTCATCAGTCATCTCAGAAGATATGAAAATTTGAGTATACGTAAACACAGACAGACGTTCTACCATCAGAGAGGAGACAGGATGGTTTTGGAAGTTGGGAGGGGGATCTTGGTGCATCACCAGACTTACTGGAGCCAGGAATTAATGGGCTCATTCAGAGGCGATTGAGACGTCTTAATTACCACACTTGTGAAAACTCAAGGGGTGGGGAGCAGAGTAGGGAGGATGTTTCCTTTGATCCTGGCCTACAGTCAATTGTAAATGAGCCAGGATTAGCCCTATAAATACCCCAAGACCTGTACTGGAGGTGGTTATCACCTATCTGAAGACAAACAGAACTCTACCTCATTCACTCAGTCTCAGGACTCCATCTAGACAACTCTACTGCCTGCAGATCCAGACCCAGGACCATCAGGAATCTTAGCAGAAAGAAGCTTTTTTTACCCATTTTCATTTATTGGATATTTTTTTGGTTTTTGGCTGGACTACAGGTGGAATGATGAAGGGGCGCTTTTCCGTCGAATGGCTCTCCCAAAGCAGCCAGAGCAGTGCTAGCACTTCATCAAGCCCTAGTGCAGTGAGCCATTCCAGCACCTGCATCTCCATGGGCTCTGATAGAGCCAGCACCTCTGGGACTGTTCCAGAAACTCTCCCTGGTTTCTACAGCAGGAGAGTGGATAGCATGGAAACCCAGCAGATCCAGTCTGAGCCAATGGGGCCAGCACAAAGCTCTATTACTGCACCAAAGAAAGAGCCTGCTGCAAACAACACTGAGAGCCTCCAGCATGGTAAGATCTTAATTAATCACATCCATAGTTAAATTGCTACCCATATAAAATCAAAATATATTAAAGTATTGAAAATGTGTAAGCATTTTACTTTATTTAGACATTTTCCTTCATTCTCACTGATCTCAGCATTAAATCAAAGATTTGTTTTCAATCTATGTTAGAAGTTAATACATTCAAAGCGTCTTAAAAAAATTGTTCGATTCTAAGTAGTTTATCAGTAGTTGTTCATGGATCATTGAAAATGAGTAAGCAAGTTAGCTGGACTTAACATTTCTTAATTTCCATGTGCTATTTACTGTATCTCTATTTCTAAGATGTTGGTCAATCAGCTTGATCCTATAGAGATTAAAATGGTCTCAATCAACTTCCTTTCCACATTTTCTCCATTCCAGCACCAGAGTTAGGCTTCAGCAGTGGGACAGAGGAGGAGGAGACGTCCGGGTATGAGAGTGAAGGCGGGCGTTCTCTTTCACCCATGGCCTCCAAGGAGCCAGTACCTTCAACCTCCCCTGGCACGGGGCGGCGAGCTAGAACAGCCTTCACAGCTGAGCAAATTGACAGTTTAGAGAGAGCATTCAAGAGGAACGCTTATCTGGGAGCCCAGGACAAAGCTGATCTGTGCAAGAGGCTCAATCTCTCTGATAAACAGGTGAGAAGTTTTGCCTTAAAATAGTAGTTTTACTATCCAGGCTGTTATGGTATTAAGGTAGTATAAGAGCAATAAAACACTTTGAGACATTCTCTTATTAGAAAATAATAGAGGGACGGTAATGGCCCTCTTCTCTGCATTGGTCTTCATCACACCATCTTGACATTGATCAAATGATGTAGCTACACTGACACATGGGTCATTATGATGAACAGAGTAGTATGAAACGAACAATTATTATGTCTCCCCACAGATTAGGAACTGGTTTCAGAACAGACGAATGAAGCTAAAAAGGACGGTGCAGGACGCCCTAGCGCACGCCTGCCAGGCCAATGTGGCATCACAGCTCATGCATTACCCCGAGCTGCAGTCCTTCAGGCCAGCACCGTACCCAAGTTACTACCAAGCACAAGAGAGCCCGAGTTCCTACATGTGCCACCCCAACATTCATTACACCCCTTCTGTTGTGCCCACACTGTCTGCCAATGCTCTCTACCAGTACAGATGTCCTCAGGGTCTTCCTGTGGCCCCTAGCAATCCGGCTCTTCTGCAGCCGTACCAGCCATACTCTCACCAGTACTTCAGCTCACAATGAACATTGTCGGTTTGAGCCACATGAACTGCAGATGAATCGCTTATCTGTCTTAATGAAGCATCCCCTCTTAATTTTGTCATGCATTTCAGAACACAGGGTGGAGTGCAATAATGAATGTATTTTTCTTTTTCATGCTGTTGAATATTTAAAGATACACTTGTAAATGCTTAAATCTGTAAAGTTATATTTTGTTCATGTTTATATGTACCAGAGAACTGTAAAATAAATGTTTATCTGTTTATTTGGATTTCAGTTTGTTCATTACACAATGTGTTTCACTGCATTTAAAATAGTACAATAGTCCAAAAATCCCCAAGCAAATTGAACTGTTAATGTAGAATCTGCATGTAGCATAAAGTAAAATATATACTTACTAGCACCCACAATATACATGTGCTGATATTAAACCGAAGTGCTGTTGTATTCTCAAATCTGAATGTTACTAATATGTTATCATTTCTACAGTAACAAAAACAAAGCTGTGTCTTACGTCTGCAAGCTGTACATGCTCAGTTTCCTGTAATAACTGTATATCAGTGACTGAGGTCACAAACACTGTAGAATATTAGGATGAGTAAAAATCTTAATTGCTATGCCTATTTAAACCCCGATATCCTTAGTATGAATATAAAGGCAATTAAAGCCAGTGCTCATATGAAATAACCACAGAAACACAATATTTAAGAAAAGTCTTTATGTATAAAACAGATGTAGGACACATGCAGATATACACCGAGAAAATGCCCTCACGTGCCTTTCGTTAACCCATTCAAAAAGGATTAACTATTCCAATATTCCCATCCCACTCCAAGAACAGTACATCAAAATATGGTCTATTTTTTTCTGTTAATTCTATGCTTACAAAATACTAAACAAAAGGATAAAACATCAAACAACTGCTCGCTCCATACTGACTGAAAAAACTGCTCTCTATGCAGTTTTCTGTTGGCCCTTCTTTCCAATCAGGGACTTGTGAATGTGAGGAATCACACCTGTCATGACAAAAGAAAACACACATAAAGAAAACCAGGATGTAAATGAAATGGCTTAACATGCGTAATTAGTCTTCTTCAAACAAGAACAGAAATGGCACTGCTATAAGTAAGATAGAAATGCAGTGTCCAATCAAAGGCAAATATCTGTGTCTCTTAAAATAATAAAACTCACAATAGCTCTACTTCTCTTGTGGTTCATTTTAGAGAGGTCTGAGCTCAATTGATACTTTCATGTATGTGTAAAATTAATCAGTGTACTGAAACCCGTTTCTCAGAGTGGAAGGCCAATTATTTTAAAATAAATTAAAATTCAGTTTTACTTCATATGCCACAGAAGAACATCTGAGATGATCAGATTTTGCATCATATGATCAAATGTAATAAGGGATTTTTCCTTAATCTTCCCTTGAGATAAGCTTTCAAGTGAATATAGCCTTATGCAGAACAGAAGCATGTCCAACATTCTTTTTAACTGACCTCCACCAGCAATTGTGGCTTTGATAAGCGAATCCAACTCTTCATCACCACGAATGGCCAGCTGTAAATGCCTGGGAGTGATGCGTTTCACTTTCAAGTCCTTTGAGGCATTACCGGCCAACTCCAACACCTAGTCACGGACATGCATGGGAAAGCTGGCATGACATCAGTGTAATATATATGGTGCATATTTACTATACACAGAAACCACATGTGTAAGTGGGAACACACAGTCAGTGGCTCATGAAGATAAGGAATTTCTAAATAGGGGCCAAGCACTGAAGGTGTGTAGTTTTGCACACTGAGTGGGGCGGGTCTAAGGAACAGTCTGACCAAATTTGGGCCAAGTACTGCCAACGTTCTAGCGCCACCATTGGGTCAAATTTGGGCCTAATTTGGAAGTACATTTATGGTCATAAAAGTCAGGCACCAAAACATACACATCATGAGTGAAACTACAAATCACTCTTGAATCCCTTTGCATATAGTTATGGCCCTGGTTTACTGTGATTGCTTAGGCAACAATTGTAGCGTGTCTGTCAATGTGCGGCTCACCGAGTCTGGGTGCTTGGCCCCCGAAAATAGCTGCTTGCACCTTTAATGATTATTAGTTCCCTTCAGATTCCGTGCCTGTACACAATCATGTTTGATGTCTTGCTTGGTTTAACCGTTACCTCAGCAGTGAGGTACTCCAGGATGGCTGCGCTGTACACTGCGGCTGTGGCGCCGACACGTCCATGGCTAGTAGTCCGTGTTTTTAAGTGTCTGTGGATACGACCTACAGGGAACTTCAAAGACAAACCACAACCATCACAACATAACACAAGTCATAGCACATAGTACAGTAGTGCAGATTTCAACTGCGTGAAAGAAACACACACCTGAAGACCAGCCCTCTGAGACCGGGACACCGCCTTAGCCTTGGCTTTGCCACTGTCTTTGCCAGCCTTTCCTCCTGCCTAATGATCAGAGCATTTAAGAAGAGTAAAAAAGACATCAGACTGCAATTTCTCACATCACAAAACTGTTGAACTGTCAAATCTGACCGATCAGAAGGTGTTGATTAATATTCTATAACAGCAGCTCTGACAGTAGTTCAGGCTGTAATTTAAATCACAGGCTTACATCAGTGCTCTGGTTGTAATATATTATTGTTTCTATAGTAACAGTTCATTCACAGGGACTTATATGATGGGCACACCACATAATCTATGCCCAATAATTAATAATAAGATTAACACAACGTGTACAATATATAACAAAAGACAACGCATAATCATTGATTTGGTGACACTTTCTGTATGGAGATGTGTCTTTAACATTTATTGAAGAAGAACATTTACTGATGAAGAACTTGTCAGGGTAGTGAAAAAGACTAAAACAACACATTAATTTTAAATGTGGCTTGTCTGAATGTGACTCCAACTAACATTTCAAAAGATTAGCACACAATATCCACCTTTGATGAATCTAATGTTAATTTATTTAGTAAAATAAACGAATGAATGAGTTTTCTTTCGAGTTACAACATTATTTTGTATTGTCTAATGGACGTTCCACAACATTAAATGTAACTAAAAATGGATAAAAAGCATAAGGTGTTGTTTATGATTAAACTAAACATTTTAATCATGGGAAAATAGTTGTGGCATAAAAGTAATAAAACACTCTGGGAGGGGTTTTATCACACAGGATAAAGAACACACATTTTGATAATGCTTTTACAGGTAAACTGCCGTGACGTTTTGAGAAACAAACAAACAAACAAACAAACAAACAAACAAACCAACAAACCACGCCCACTGACTATATTAACTAGCTACAGGTATAATAATACAGTTCATAAATAAATGCAGTCCAGGTTGTAAAAACCAAATAACAGCAACGTAAACGACCGAACAAACATAGCGAAAAAAACATTTTAATTAGCCAGCTTAATAAATAAACAAAAAATATATAACCAGAACATATATGTTTTTGGTAAATAATAGCGTATTCAGCGAATGTAGCCATACAGCTAGTTAGTTGGTTAGTTAACCCGGTAAACAGTAAGAAAGGCGAACAGGATTCTGCTTAGCAGGCTAGCTAGCTAACATATAAAATAGCCGTTAACCGGAGTTTAAATTGGAGATTCATATATTTTGCAATAAGGGTGAAGAAAAAAAAAAACTCGCAAAACACAGTTTTTATTTAATGTGCATATCAAAATCAGAAAACCGTTTTTCAACTCTTACCATGGCACCGACAGAGAGTTAGCGAATCGGAAAGTGTTTTAAGCAAACCACACACACACACACACACACACACACACTCAGGTTGTGCAGTAGGCGGCACCTGCGGGTACACTAAAGCACTACATAGGAAATAAAGAAATATTTTTTCTATGTATTTCTTTCTTTCTCCTATGCAGTGCACATATACAGGGCGCATGAAGCCGTTTGGGATTTGAATGTTGAATCATTATGAGTCGCATAATTTCTTTCTTTTTTTATGGAACAAGTTATAATTGAGTCACATACCAAAAACATATATACAACCATCAATTTGTATGCAAAGAGGGGGAAGAGAAAAACAAGGGGCATTGAGAAATATCTTTTCAGACACTATATGGTCAAAGGTTTGTGGACACCTGACAATCACAGCCATATGTGGGTCTTCTCTAAACTGTTGCCACAAAGTTGGAAGCACACAACTGTTTTTTTGTTTGTTTATATTTTTTGTATGCTATCGCATAAAAATGTACAATTTCCCAAAGCTGTTCCTCCATGACAATTTCCTCTGCACAAAGTAAGGGTCATGAAGACATGGTTTGCCAAGGCTGCACAAAGACCCGACTTTAACCCCACTGAACACCTTTGGGATGAATGACGACTATGTACTGTACCAGGCCTCCTCACTCACCATCAGTGCCTGACCTCATTAATGCTCTCGTGGCTGAATGGGCAAATTCCCACAGCCACACTCCAAAGTCTAGTCAAAATCCTTTCCTTCCCGGAGGAGTGGAGGTCAATTCCTAACATTTCTGGTTTCCCATGTGAGGAGAAGAATCCAATACACTACCAGTGTTAACGAACATGTTACTGTTGATTTACTGACTAGTTATTGGTGATTTCTCAGGTTGCTCATTGGATAAAGGAAATTATTGCACAGGATTACTTGAACCCATGTAAAGAACTCCAGGGAAACAAGAAATGGCCAAAGGCAACAAGGCACAGTCAATGTAGACAAACAAATAAACCAGTTTGTTTGTATTTATTTAATATTTATTGGTGCTAATAGTTTTGCACATATATTTTTGAGAGAAAAGTTCGAAGGAGAGAGAGGAAAGGTAGGTAGCGTTCCTATATTGTTTAAGTGGAAAATCAGAATTATTGCGTGCAATGATTTATACGTACATTCTTTTGTACAAAATGCAAAATGCAGCATTCATAAATACAAATATAAAAATGTGTTTGAAATGATACAACATGAACAACTTGCATTTGGCCTTGTTTTTATTTCTCAATTTTATTTCATAGACATGTGGGTGCTAGTAAAAAAAAATCTGCCGTAATTCAAGTATAGATATAACCAGGGTCCATTATAATGGTAGGATAGAAAAAAAACACAGAACATGAAATACAATGTATATTTTGGTAAATCAGAAATGAATGTGGACTGACAGATTACACAATATTTCACACTTCGATTTTAAACCCAATGCAATCCAGTCATCAACCAAATGCAGCTATGAAATGCAATAAATAAATAAATAAATAAATAAATAAATATAATAATAATAATAATAAGAGGAAGAAAATATTCATGGCAAGAATCTTTTCTTTCCTTTCTTTTTTAAACATGTAACAGCTTCCTTTATCCATGTGTATCAGTTAATAATTTTTTTTCTACCTCTGATTATATCTGATCTTGTGATGATTCCTCATCCAGATGATTAAAAATCCCGTTATAGTAAAAATCCCAGCCAATTTATTCAGATGAATCAGATGAATGGTTTTACACAACAATGTGGGCAGTGTTGTTTGACAGATGTTGCTGGTTTTTCGTAATCATTTATAACAGTACTTAGCTGCTGTAGGATGATATCCGTGTAGGTAACGTTTGGATTTTATTTAGTTATAATGTAGTAGAGCCTGCCACTTAAATACTTTAATTTTCTAAGGTTGAAGTCATAGATATTGTGTCACAATACCATAGATGTTACGGACAATGTTACAGAACCAATCACAAGACACCTTAAAATCAAAATACAGTATACAGTATAATAATCACATTTCTAATTCTAACAACTTGGTATCACGCCCAGGTTATTCACACCACACAGTTATGGCTTGGTGGCAAATGATTACCAATGCAGCATGTTACAAATACTGACACTATTGAGGTATTTATCACTCATGGATTTAGAAATACCTTTGATGGTATATGTATACACATACACAAGAGTATAACCACTACTCTATGAAATCGGTTTCTCCTTAAGATCTTAAAGAGTGCTGAGAAACTATTCATAAGACACAATTTGGTGTGCAGTATTGTTCCACTTATTGAAATTTTTGTGGTCCCGAATTTCCAAAATTTGCAATACAAACTTATAAACATACACTAAAATCTTACATTAAATGTTTCTCTTTTAGGTGATTCACAGAATAACACTTTCATATACAAACACTGTGTAATAATAGCCTAATACTTAATATTATATTAAATACCTAATAGTACCATCTGTTAAGGCAGGACAAATATAACTCTAACTGGACAAAATGATAGGTATTGTAAAATTCATTGATAATTTATACTTTCTGTTGATTAAAAAAACCTAATTACCAGAAATGAATGTAGAAATGGATGCTTCATTGGCATGTTAGATGTTCCTGCAGATCTGTTGTATTGCATGAACTTATACACACTGGCCCAAATCACTGCTACATGAAGAGCTGCCTAACACAAGCTGGCTGCATAAATTTTGCGTGAATATTCTGAGGTCATGATTTAATAAATACTAACTGTATTAACAAAAAATTACATTTGATCAAAGCAGCTTAGGATAAGCAGCTTATAATAAGATATGTTGAAAGAATCTCTCTGACGTAGTGGATCCATATCTCTTTAGTGTTTGTATTTCTTTGAATACAGTTATAATTGAACCCTTTCAGGCTGCTAGCCTCACTCTGATAACAGCCAAAAATCAGAAGCTTGTTTTTCCAAAAAACAGCACTGCTACTCATAACATAGAACTACAGTGCCCTCCACTAATATTGGCACCCTTGGTAAATATGAGCAAAGAATGCTATGAAAAATTGTCTTTATTGTTTAACCTTTTGATCTTTTGTTAAAAATAATTCACAAAACTACTCTGCTCTCATGGATATCAAACAATTGAAAACAAAACAGGTTTATCACAAAAAAAAATCTTTGTTAAATATAGGTGTGCAACAATTATTGGCACCTTTTTAGTCAATACTTTGTGCTACCTCCCTTTGCCAAGATAACAGCTCTGAGTCTTCTCCTATAATACTTGATGAGGTTGGAGAATACATGGTAAGGGATCTGAGACCATTCCTCCATACAGAATCTCTCCATATCCTTCAAATTTCGAGGTCCACGCTGGTGGACACTCCTCTTCAGTTCACCCTACAGGTGGTTTCTATGAGTTTCAAGTCAGGGGACTGGGATGGCCATGGCAGGACCTTGATTTTGTGGTCAGTTTTGGATCATTGTCCTGCTCGAAGATCCAACCATGGCCCATTTTAAACTTTCTGGCAGAGGAAGTCAGGTTTTAATTTAATATCTGTTGATATTTGATAGATCCATGATGCCATGTATCCTAACAACATGTCCAGGTCCTCTGGCAGAAAAACAGCCCGAAAACATTAAAGAGCCACCACCATATTTAACAATGGGCATGAGGTACTTTTCCATAAGGCTACCTCTCTGTGTGCGCCTATAGCACCTCTGGTGTTAATTGTCAAAAAGCTCTATTTTGGTTTCATCTGACCATAGAACCCGATCCCATTTGAAGTACCAGTAGTGTATGTTTTTGGATGAGAGTAGATGCTTTTTCCTTGAAACCCTTCCAAACAACTTGTGGTGATGTAGGTGACTTCAGATT